>CM043023.1:26536591-26944212 GCA_023690525.1 Holotrichia oblita
TTTGCTAGCCGGGCATTTGTCGAATTTTTAAACTCCGAAGGGTGGAACAGATTGTACTCGGCGTCCTGAGTCTTGTACCGAAGAGATTTCGGCTCTATCTCTCATAGTTGCCGAGATATTTCGAAAAAACCGAAAAATTTGCTAGCCGGGCATTTGTCGAATTTTTAAACTCCGAAGGGTGGAACAGATTGTACTCGGCGTCCTGAGTCTTGTACCGAAGAGATTTCGGCTCTATCTCTCATAGTTGCCGAGATATTTCGAAAAAACCGAAAAATTTGCTAGCCGGGCATTTGTCGAATTTTTAAACTCCGATAGGTGGAACAGATTGTACTCGGCGTCCTGAGTCTTGTACCGAAGAGATTTCGGCTCTATCTCTCATAGTTGCCGAGATATTTCGAAAAAACCGAAAAATTTGCTAGCCGGGCATTTGTCGAATTTTTAAACTCCGAAGGGTGGAACAGATTGTACTCGGCGTCCTGAGTCTTGTACCGAAGAGATTTATTTTTAAACTCCGATGGGCGGAACAGATTGTACTCGACGTCCTGATTGTTGTACCGAAGAGATTTCGGCTCTATCTCTTATAGTTGCCGAGATATTTCGAAAAAAACCGTGAAATTTGCTAGCCGGGCATTTGCCGAATTTTAAACTCCGATGGGCGGAACAGATTGTACTCGACGTCCTGATTGTTGTACCGAAGAGATTTCGGCTCTATCTCTTATAGTTGCGAGATATTTCGAAAAAAACCGAAAAATTTGCTAGCCGGGCATTTGTCGAATTTTTAAACTCCGATGGGCGGAACAGATTGTACTCGACGTCCTGATTGTTGTACCGAAGAGATTTCGGCTCTATCTCTTATAGTTGCCGAGATATTTCGTAAAAAAAACCGAAAAATTTGCTAGCCGGGCATTTGTCGAATTTTTAAACTCCGATGGGCGGAACAGATTGTACTCGACGTCCTGATTGTTGTACCGAAGAGATTTCGGCTCTATCTCTTATAGTTGCCGAGATATTTCGCAAAAACCGAAAAATTTGCTAGCCGGGCATTTGTCGAATTTTTAAACTCCGATGGGCGGAACAGATTGTACTCGACGTCCTGATTGTTGTACCGAAGAGATTTCGGCTCTATCTCTTATAGTTGCCGAGATATTTCGAAAAAACCGAAAAATTTGCTAGCCGGGCATTTGTCGAATTTTTAAACTCCGATGGGCGGAACAGATTGTACTCGACGTCCTGATTGTTGTACCGAAGAGATTTCGGCTCTATCTCTTATAGTTGCCGAGATATTTCGCAAAAACCGAAAAATTTGCTAGCCGGGCATTTGTCGAATTTTTAAACTCCGATGGGCGGAACAGATTGTACTCGACGTCCTGATTGTTGTACCGAAGAGATTTCGGCTCTATCTCTTATAGTTGCCGAGATATTTCGAAAAAACCGAAAAATTTGCTAGCCGGGCATTTGTCGAATTTTTAAACTCCGATGGGCGGAACAGATTGTACTCGACGTCCTGATTGTTGTACCGAAGAGATTTCGGCTCTATCTCTTATAGTTGCCGAGATATTTCGAAAAAACCGAAAAATTTGCTAGCCGGGCATTTGTCGAATTTTTAAACTCCGATGGGCGGAACAGATTGTACTCGACGTCCTGATTGTTGTACCGAAGAGATTTCGGCTCTATCTCTTATAGTTGCCGAGATATTTCGAAAAAACCGAAAAATTTGCTAGCCGGGCATTTGTCGAATTTTTAAACTCCGATGGGCGGAACAGATTGTACTCGACGTCCTGATTGTTGTACCGAAGAGATTTCGGCTCTATCTCTTATAGTTGCCGAGATATTTCGAAAAAACCGAAAAATTTGCTAGCCGGGCATTTGTCGAATTTTTAAACTCCGATGGGCGGAACAGATTGTACTCGACGTCCTGATTGTTGTACCGAAGAGATTTCGGCTCTATCTCTTATAGTTGCCGAGATATTTCGCAAAAACCGAAAAATTTGCTAGCCGGGCATTTGTCGAATTTTTAAACTCCGATGGGCGGAACAGATTGTACTCGACGTCCTGATTGTTGTACCGAAGAGATTTCGGCTCTATCTCTTATAGTTGCCGAGATATTTCGCAAAAACCGAAAAATTTGCTAGCCGGGCATTTGTCGAATTTTTAAACTCCGATGGGCGGAACAGATTGTACTCGACGTCCTGATTGTTGTACCGAAGAGATTTCGGCTCTATCTCTTATAGTTGCCGAGATATTTCGAAAAAACCGAAAAATTTGCTAGCCGGGCATTTGTCGAATTTTTAAACTCCGATGGGCGGAACAGATTGTACTCGACGTCCTGATTGTTGTACCGAAGAGATTTCGGCTCTATCTCTTATAGTTGCCGAGATATTTCGAAAAACCGAAAAATTTGCTAGCCGGGCATTTGTCGAATTTTTAAACTCCGATGGGCGGAACAGATTGTACTCGACGTCCTGATTGTTGTACCGAAGAGATTTCGGCTCTATCTCTTATAGTTGCCGAGATATTTCGCAAAAACCGAAAAATTTGCTAGCCGGGCATTTGTCGAATTTTTAAACTCCGATGGGCGGAACAGATTGTACTCGACGTCCTGATTGTTGTACCGAAGAGATTTCGGCTCTATCTCTTATAGTTGCCGAGATATTTCGCAAAAAACCGAAAAATTTGCTAGCCGGGCATTTGTCGAATTTTTAAACTCCGATGGGCGGAACAGATTGTACTCGACGTCCTGATTGTTGTACCGAAGAGATTTCGGCTCTATCTCTTATAGTTGCCGAGATATTTCAAAAAAACCGAAAAATTTGCTAGCCGGGCATTTGTCGAATTTTTAAACTCCGATGGGCGGAACAGATTGTACTCGACGTCCTGATTGTTGTACCGAAGAGATTTCGGCTCTATCTCTTATAGTTGCCGAGATATTTCGAAAAAACCGAAAAAATTTGCTAGCCGGGCATTTGTCGAATTTTTAAACTCCGATGGGCGGAACAGATTGTACTCGACGTCCTGATTGTTGTACCGAAGAGATTTCGGCTCTATCTCTTATAGTTGCCGAGATATTTCGAAAAAACCGAAAAATTTGCTAGCCGGGCATTTGTCGAATTTTTAAACTCCGATGGGCGGAACAGATTGTACTCGACGTCTGATTGTTGTACCGAAGAGATTTCGGCTCTATCTCTTATAGTTGCCGAGATATTTCGAAAAAAACCGAAAAATTTGCTAGCCGGGCATTTGTCGAATTTTTAAACTCCGATGGGCGGAACAGATTGTACTCGACGTTCTGATTGTTGTACCGAAGAGATTTCGGCTCTATCTCTTATAGTTGCCGAGATATTTCGAAAAAAACCGAAAAATTTGCTAGCCGGGCATTTGTCGAATTTTTAAACTCCGATGGGCGGAACAGATTGTACTCGACGTCCTGATTGTTGTACCGAAGAGATTTCGGCTCTATCTCTTATAGTTGCCGAGATATTTCGAAAAAACCGAAAAATTTGCTAGCCGGGCATTTGTCGAATTTTTAAACTCCGATGGGCGGAACAGATTGTACTCGACGTCCTGATTGTTGTACCGAAGAGATTTCGGCTCTATCTCTTATAGTTGCCGAGATATTTCGAAAAAACCGAAAAATTTGCTAGCCGGGCATTTGTCGAATTTTTAAACTCCGATGGGCGGAACAGATTGTACTCGACGTCCTGATTGTTGTACCGAAGAGATTTCGGCTCTATCTCTTATAGTTGCCGAGATATTTCGAAAAAACCGAAAAATTTGCTAGCCGGGCATTTGTCGAATTTTTAAACTCCGATGGGCGGAACAGATTGTACTCGACGTCCTGATTGTTGTACCGAAGAGATTTCGGCTCTATCTCTTATAGTTGCCGAGATATTTCGCAAAAACCGAAAAATTTGCTAGCCGGGCATTTGTCGAATTTTTAAACTCCGATGGGCGGAACAGATTGTACTCGACGTCCTGATTGTTGTACCGAAGAGATTTCGGCTCTATCTCTTATAGTTGCCGAGATATTTCGAAAAAACCGAAAAATTTGCTAGCCGGGCATTTGTCGAATTTTTAAACTCCGATGGGCGGAACAGATTGTACTCGACGTCCTGATTGTTGTACCGAAGAGATTTCGGCTCTATCTCTTATAGTTGCCGAGATATTTCGAAAAAACCGAAAAATTTGCTAGCCGGGCATTTGTCGAATTTTTAAACTCCGATGGGCGGAACAGATTGTACTCGACGTCCTGATTGTTGTACCGAAGAGATTTCGGCTCTATCTCTTATAGTTGCCGAGATATTTCGCAAAAAACCGAAAAATTTGCTAGCCGGGCATTTGTCGAATTTTTAAACTCCGATGGGCGGAACAGATTGTACTCGACGTCCTGATTGTTGTACCGAAGAGATTTCGGCTCTATCTCTTATAGTTGCCGAGATATTTCGAAAAAAAAACCGAAAAATTTGCTAGCCGGGCATTTGTCGAATTTTTAAACTCCGATGGGCGGAACAGATTGTACTCGACGTCCTGATTGTTGTACCGAAGAGATTTCGGCTCTATCTCTTATAGTTGCCGAGATATTTCGCAAAAACCGAAAAATTTGCTAGCCGGGCATTTGTCGAATTTTTAAACTCCGATGGGCGGAACAGATTGTACTCGACGTCCTGATTGTTGTACCGAAGAGATTTCGGCTCTATCTCTTATAGTTGCCGAGATATTTCGAAAAAACCGAAAAATTTGCTAGCCGGGCATTTGTCGAATTTTTAAACTCCGATGGGCGGAACAGATTGTACTCGACGTCCTGATTGTTGTACCGAAGAGATTTCGGCTCTATCTCTTATAGTTGCCGAGATATTTCGAAAAAAACCGAAAAATTTGCTAGCCGGGCATTTGTCGAATTTTTAAACTCCGATGGGCGGAACAGATTGTACTCGACGTCCTGATTGTTGTACCGAAGAGATTTCGGCTCTATCTCTTATAGTTGCCGAGATATTTCGCAAAAAACCGAAAAATTTGCTAGCCGGGCATTTGTCGAATTTTTAAACTCCGATGGGCGGAACAGATTGTACTCGACGTCCTGATTGTTGTACCGAAGAGATTTCGGCTCTATCTCTTATAGTTGCCGAGATATTTCGAAAAAACCGAAAAATTTGCTAGCCGGGCATTTGTCGAATTTTTAAACTCCGATGGGCGGAACAGATTGTACTCGACGTCCTGATTGTTGTACCGAAGAGATTTCGGCTCTATCTCTTATAGTTGCCGAGATATTTCGAAAAAAACCGAAAAATTTGCTAGCCGGGCATTTGTCGAATTTTTAAACTCCGATGGGCGGAACAGATTGTACTCGACGTCCTGATTGTTGTACCGAAGAGATTTCGGCTCTATCTCTTATAGTTGCCGAGATATTTCGCAAAAACCGAAAAATTTGCTAGCCGGGCATTTGTCGAATTTTTAAACTCCGATGGGTGGAACAGATTGTACTCGACGTCCTGATTGTTGTACCGAAGAGATTTCGGCTCTATCTCTTATAGTTGCCGAGATATTTCGAAAAAACCGAAAAATTTGCTAGCCGGGCATTTGTCGAATTTTTAAACTCCGATGGGCGGAACAGATTGTACTCGACGTCCTGATTGTTGTACCGAAGAGATTTCGGCTCTATCTCTTATAGTTGCCGAGATATTTCGAAAAAACCGAAAAATTTGCTAGCCGGGCATTTGTCGAATTTTTAAACTCCGATGGGCGGAACAGATTGTACTCGACGTCCTGATTGTTGTACCGAAGAGATTTCGGCTCTATCTCTTATAGTTGCCGAGATATTTCGAAAAAACCGAAAAATTTGCTAGCCGGGCATTTGTCGAATTTTTAAACTCCGATGGGCGGAACAGATTGTACTCGACGTCCTGATTGTTGTACCGAAGAGATTTCGGCTCTATCTCTTATAGTTGCCGAGATATTTCGCAAAAACCGAAAAATTTGCTAGCCGGGCATTTGTCGAATTTTTAAACTCCGATGGGCGGAACAGATTGTACTCGACGTCCTGATTGTTGTACCGAAGAGATTTCGGCTCTATCTCTTATAGTTGCCGAGATATTTCGAAAAAAACCGAAAAATTTGCTAGCCGGGCATTTGTCGAATTTTTAAACTCCGATGGGCGGAACAGATTGTACTCGACGTTCTGATTGTTGTACCGAAGAGATTTCGGCTCTATCTCTTATAGTTGCCGAGATATTTCGAAAAAACCGAAAAATTTGCTAGCCGGGCATTTGTCGAATTTTTAAACTCCGATGGGCGGAACAGATTGTACTCGACGTCCTGATTGTTGTACCGAAGAGATTTCGGCTCTATCTCTTATAGTTGCCGAGATATTTCGAAAAAACCGAAAAATTTGCTAGCCGGGCATTTGTCGAATTTTTAAACTCCGATGGGCGGAACAGATTGTACTCGACGTCCTGATTGTTGTACCGAAGAGATTTCGGCTCTATCTCTTATAGTTGCCGAGATATTTCGAAAAAACCGAAAAATTTGCTAGCCGGGCATTTGTCGAATTTTTAAACTCCGATGGGCGGAACAGATTGTACTCGACGTCCTGATTGTTGTACCGAAGAGATTTCGGCTCTATCTCTTATAGTTGCCGAGATATTTCGCAAAAACCGAAAAATTTGCTAGCCGGGCATTTGTCGAATTTTTAAACTCCGATGGGCGGAACAGATTGTACTCGACGTCCTGATTGTTGTACCGAAGAGATTTCGGCTCTATCTCTTATAGTTGCCGAGATATTTCGCAAAAACCGAAAAATTTGCTAGCCGGGCATTTGTCGAATTTTTAAACTCCGATGGGCGGAACAGATTGTACTCGACGTCCTGATTGTTGTACCGAAGAGATTTCGGCTCTATCTCTTATAGTTGCCGAGATATTTCGCAAAAACCGAAAAATTTGCTAGCCGGGCATTTGTCGAATTTTTAAACTCCGATGGGCGGAACAGATTGTACTCGACGTCCTGATTGTTGTACCGAAGAGATTTCGGCTCTATCTCTTATAGTTGCCGAGATATTTCGCAAAAACCGAAAAATTTGCTAGCCGGGCATTTGTCGAATTTTTAAACTCCGATGGGCGGAACAGATTGTACTCGACGTCCTGATTGTTGTACCGAAGAGATTTCGGCTCTATCTCTTATAGTTGCCGAGATATTTCGCAAAAACCGAAAAATTTGCTAGCCGGGCATTTGTCGAATTTTTAAACTCCGATGGGCGGAACAGATTGTACTCGACGTCCTGATTGTTGTACCGAAGAGATTTCGGCTCTATCTCTTATAGTTGCCGAGATATTTCGCAAAAACCGAAAAATTTGCTAGCCGGGCATTTGTCGAATTTTTAAACTCCGATGGGCGGAACAGATTGTACTCGACGTCCTGATTGTTGTACCGAAGAGATTTCGGCTCTATCTCTTATAGTTGCCGAGATATTTCGAAAAAAACCGAAAAATTTGCTAGCCGGGCATTTGTCGAATTTTTAAACTCCGATGGGCGGAACAGATTGTACTCGACGTCCTGATTGTTGTACCGAAGAGATTTCGGCTCTATCTCTTATAGTTGCCGAGATATTTCGCAAAAACCGAAAAATTTGCTAGCCGGGCATTTGTCGAATTTTTAAACTCCGATGGGCGGAACAGATTGTACTCGACGTCCTGATTGTTGTACCGAAGAGATTTCGGCTCTATCTCTTATAGTTGCCGAGATATTTCGCAAAAACCGAAAAATTTGCTAGCCGGGCATTTGTCGAATTTTTAAACTCCGATGGGCGGAACAGATTGTACTCGACGTCCTGATTGTTGTACCGAAGAGATTTCGGCTCTATCTCTTATAGTTGCCGAGATATTTCGAAAAAACCGAAAAATTTGCTAGCCGGGCATTTGTCGAATTTTTAAACTCCGATGGGCGGAACAGATTGTACTCGACGTCCTGATTGTTGTACCGAAGAGATTTCGGCTCTATCTCTTATAGTTGCCGAGATATTTCGCAAAAACCGAAAAATTTGCTAGCCGGGCATTTGTCGAATTTTTAAACTCCGATGGGCGGAACAGATTGTACTCGACGTCCTGATTGTTGTACCGAAGAGATTTCGGCTCTATCTCTTATAGTTGCCGAGATATTTCGAAAAAACCGAAAAATTTGCTAGCCGGGCATTTGTCGAATTTTTAAACTCCGATGGGCGGAACAGATTGTACTCGACGTCCTGATTGTTGTACCGAAGAGATTTCGGCTCTATCTCTTATAGTTGCCGAGATATTTCGCAAAAACCGAAAAATTTGCTAGCCGGGCATTTGTCGAATTTTTAAACTCCGATGGGCGGAACAGATTGTACTCGACGTCCTGATTGTTGTACCGAAGAGATTTCGGCTCTATCTCTTATAGTTGCCGAGATATTTCGCAAAAACCGAAAAATTTGCTAGCCGGGCATTTGTCGAATTTTTAAACTCCGATGGGCGGAACAGATTGTACTCGACGTCCTGATTGTTGTACCGAAGAGATTTCGGCTCTATCTCTTATAGTTGCCGAGATATTTCGAAAAAACCGAAAAATTTGCTAGCCGGGCATTTGTCGAATTTTTAAACTCCGATGGGCGGAACAGATTGTACTCGACGTCCTGATTGTTGTACCGAAGAGATTTCGGCTCTATCTCTTATAGTTGCCGAGATATTTCGAAAAAACCGAAAAATTTGCTAGCCGGGCATTTGTCGAATTTTTAAACTCCGATGGGCGGAACAGATTGTACTCGACGTCCTGATTGTTGTACCGAAGAGATTTCGGCTCTATCTCTTATAGTTGCCGAGATATTTCAAAAAAACCGAAAAATTTGCTAGCCGGGCATTTGTCGAATTTTTAAACTCCGATGGGTGGAACAGATTGTACTCGACGTCCTGATTGTTGTACCGAAGAGATTTCGGCTCTATCTCTTATAGTTGCCGAGATATTTCGCAAAAACCGAAAAATTTGCTAGCCGGGCATTTGTCGAATTTTTAAACTCCGATGGGCGGAACAGATTGTACTCGACGTCCTGATTGTTGTACCGAAGAGATTTCGGCTCTATCTCTTATAGTTGCCGAGATATTTCGAAAAAACCGAAAAATTTGCTAGCCGGGCATTTGTCGAATTTTTAAACTCCGATGGGCGGAACAGATTGTACTCGACGTCCTGATTGTTGTACCGAAGAGATTTCGGCTCTATCTCTTATAGTTGCCGAGATATTTCGAAAAAACCGAAAAATTTGCTAGCCGGGCATTTGTCGAATTTTTAAACTCCGATGGGCGGAACAGATTGTACTCGACGTCCTGATTGTTGTACCGAAGAGATTTCGGCTCTATCTCTTATAGTTGCCGAGATATTTCGCAAAAACCGAAAAATTTGCTAGCCGGGCATTTGTCGAATTTTTAAACTCCGATGGGCGGAACAGATTGTACTCGACGTCCTGATTGTTGTACCGAAGAGATTTCGGCTCTATCTCTTATAGTTGCCGAGATATTTCGAAAAAACCGAAAAATTTGCTAGCCGGGCATTTGTCGAATTTTTAAACTCCGATGGGCGGAACAGATTGTACTCGACGTCCTGATTGTTGTACCGAAGAGATTTCGGCTCTATCTCTTATAGTTGCCGAGATATTTCGAAAAAACCGAAAAATTTGCTAGCCGGGCATTTGTCGAATTTTTAAACTCCGATGGGCGGAACAGATTGTACTCGACGTCCTGATTGTTGTACCGAAGAGATTTCGGCTCTATCTCTTATAGTTGCCGAGATATTTCAAAAAAACCGAAAAATTTGCTAGCCGGGCATTTGTCGAATTTTTAAACTCCGATGGGCGGAACAGATTGTACTCGACGTCCTGATTGTTGTACCGAAGAGATTTCGGCTCTATCTCTTATAGTTGCCGAGATATTTCGAAAAAACCGAAAAATTTGCTAGCCGGGCATTTGTCGAATTTTTAAACTCCGATGGGCGGAACAGATTGTACTCGACGTCCTGATTGTTGTACCGAAGAGATTTCGGCTCTATCTCTTATAGTTGCCGAGATATTTCGCAAAAACCGAAAAATTTGCTAGCCGGGCATTTGTCGAATTTTTAAACTCCGATGGGCGGAACAGATTGTACTCGACGTCCTGATTGTTGTACCGAAGAGATTTCGGCTCTATCTCTTATAGTTGCCGAGATATTTCGAAAAAACCGAAAAATTTGCTAGCCGGGCATTTGTCGAATTTTTAAACTCCGATGGGCGGAACAGATTGTACTCGACGTCCTGATTGTTGTACCGAAGAGATTTCGGCTCTATCTCTTATAGTTGCCGAGATATTTCGCAAAAACCGAAAAATTTGCTAGCCGGGCATTTGTCGAATTTTTAAACTCCGATGGGCGGAACAGATTGTACTCGACGTCCTGATTGTTGTACCGAAGAGATTTCGGCTCTATCTCTTATAGTTGCCGAGATATTTCGAAAAAACCGAAAAATTTGCTAGCCGGGCATTTGTCGAATTTTTAAACTCCGATGGGCGGAACAGATTTACTCGACGTCCTGATTGTTGTACCGAAGAGATTTCGGCTCTATCTCTTATAGTTGCCGAGATATTTCGAAAAAACCGAAAAATTTGCTAGCCGGGCATTTGTCGAATTTTTAAACTCCGATGGGCGGAACAGATTGTACTCGACGTCCTGATTGTTGTACCGAAGAGATTTCAGCTCTATCTCTTATAGTTGCCGAGATATTTCGAAAAAAAACCGAAAAAATTTGCTAGCCGGGCATTTGTCGAATTTTTAAACTCCGATGGGCGGAACAGATTGTACTCGACGTCCTGATTGTTGTACCGAAGAGATTTCGGCTCTATCTCTTATAGTTGCCGAGATATTTCGCAAAAACCGAAAAATTTGCTAGCCGGGCATTTGTCGAATTTTTAAACTCCGATGGGCGGAACAGATTGTACTCGACGTCCTGATTGTTGTACCGAAGAGATTTCGGCTCTATCTCTTATAGTTGCCGAGATATTTCGTAAAAAAACCGAAAAAAATTTGCTAGCCGGGTATTTGTCGAATTTTTAAACTCCGATGGGCGGAACAGATTGTACTCGACGTCCTGATTGTTGTACCGAAGAGATTTCGGCTCTATCTCTTATAGTTGCCGAGATATTTCGCAAAAACCGAAAAATTTGCTAGCCGGGCATTTGTCGAATTTTTAAACTCCGATGGGCGGAACAGATTGTACTCGACGTCCTGATTGTTGTACCGAAGAGATTTCGGCTCTATCTCTTATAGTTGCCGAGATATTTCGAAAAAAACCGAAAAATTTGCTAGCCGGGCATTTGTCGAATTTTTAAACTCCGATGGGCGGAACAGATTGTACTCGACGTCCTGATTGTTGTACCGAAGAGATTTCGGCTCTATCTCTTATAGTTGCCGAGATATTTCGCAAAAACCGAAAAAATTTGCTAGCCGGGCATTTGTCGAATTTTTAAACTCCGATGGGCGGAACAGATTGTACTCGACGTACTGATTGTTGTACCGAAGAGATTTCGGCTCTATCTCTTATAGTTGCCGAGATATTTCAAAAAAACCGAAAAATTTGCTAGCCGGGCATTTGTCGAATGTTTAAACTCCGATGGGCGGAACAGATTGTACTCGACGTCCTGATTGTTGTACCGAAGAGATTTCGGCTCTATCTCTTATAGTTGCCGAGATATTTCGTACAAAAACCGAAAAAATTTGCTAGCCGGGTATTTGTCGAATTTTTTAAACTCCGATGGGCGGAACAGATTGTACTCGACGTCCTGATTGTTGTACCGAAGAGATTTGGCTCTATCTATTATAGTTGCCGAGATATTTCGAAAAAACCGAAAAATTTGCTAGCCGGGCATTTGCTCGAATTTTTAAACTCCGATGGGTGGAACAGATTGTACTCGACGTCCTGATTGTTGTACCGAAGAGATTTCTACAAGTAGCGTACGTGTAGCGTACGTAGCGTACGTGTAGCGTACAAGTAGCGTACAAGTAGCGTACAAGTAGCGTACGTAGCGTACAAGTAGCGTACAAGTAGCGTACAAGTAGCGTACAAGTAGCGTACAAGTAGCGTACAAGTAGCGTAGCGTACAAGTAGCGTACAAGTAGCGTACAAGTAGCGTACGTGTAGCGTACAAGTAGCGTACAAGTAGCGTACAAGTAGCGTACAAGTAGCGTACAAGTAGCGTACAAGTAGCGTACAAGTAGCGTACGTGTAGCGTACGTGTAGCGTACAAGTAGCGTACAAGTAGCGTACAAGTAGCGTACAAGTAGCGTACAAGTAGCGTACAAGTAGCGTACAAGTAGCGTACAAGTAGCGTACAAGTAGCGTACAAGTAGCGTACAAGTTGTACAAGTAGCGTACAAGTAGCGTACAAGTAGCGTACAAGTAGCGTACAAGTAGCGTACAAGTAGCGTACAAGTAGCGTACAAGTAGCGTACAAGTAGCGTACAAGTAGCGTACAAGTAGCGTACAAGTAGCGTACAAGTAGCGTACAAGTAGCGTACGTGTAGCGTACAAGTAGCGTACGTGTAGCGTACAAGTAGCGTACAAGTAGCGTACAAGTAGCGTACAAGTAGCGTACGTGTAGCGTACGTGTAGCGTACAAGTAGCGTACAAGTAGATTTCAAGTAGCGTACGTGGTTAGCGTACAAGTAGCGTACAAGTAGCGTACAAGTAGCGTACGGGTAGCGTACAAGTAGCGTACAAGTAGCGTACAAGTAGCGTACAAGTAGCGTCGGCGTAGCGTACTTGTAGCGTACAAGTAGCGTACAAGTGGCGTACAAGATAGCGTACAAAAAGCGTACAAGTAGCGTACATTTGTAGCGTACAAGTAGCGTACAAGTAGCGTACAAGTAGCGTACAAGGCGTACAAGTAGCGTACAAGTAGCGTACAAGTAGCGTACAGGTAGCGTACAAGTAGCGTACAAGTAGCGTACAAGTAGCGTACAAGTAGCGTACAAGTAGCGTACAAGTAGCGTACAAGTAGCGAACAAGTAGCGTACAAGTAGCGTACAAGTAGCGTACAAGTAGCGTACAAGTAGCGTACAAGTAGCGTACAAGTAGCGTACAAGTAGCGTACAAGTAGCGTACAAGTACGTACAAGTAGCGTACAAGTAGCGTACAAGTAGCGTACAAGTAGCGTACAAGTAGCGTACAAGTAGCGTACAAGTAGCGTACAAGTAGCGTACAAGTAGCGTACAAGTAGCGTACAAGTAGCGTACAAGTAGCGTACAAGTAGCGTACAAGTAGCGTACAAGTAGCGTACAAGTAGCGTAGCGTACAAGTAGCGTACAAGTAGCGTACAAGTAGCGTACAAGTAGCGTACAAGTAGCGTACAAGTAGCGTACAAGTAGCGTACAAGTAGCGTACAAGTAGCGTACAAGTAGCGTACAAGTAGCGTACAAGTAGCGTACAAGTAGCGTACGTGTAGCGTACAAGTAGCGTACAAGTAGCGTACAAGTAGCGTACAAGTAGCGTACAAGTAGCGTACAAGTAGCGTACAAGTAGCGTACAAGTAGCGTACAAGTAGCGTACAAGTAGCGTACAAGTAGCGTACAAGTAGCGTACAAGTAGCGTACGTCCTGAGGTAGCGTACAAGTAGCGTACAAGTAGCGTACGTGTAGCGTACGTAGCGTACAAGTAGCGTACGTGTAGCGTACAAGTAGCGTACGTGTAGCGTACAAGTAGCGTACAAGTAGCGTACAAGTAGCGTACAAGTAGCGTACAAGTAGCGTACAAGTAGCGTACAAGTAGCGTACAAGTAGCGTACAAGTAGCGTACAAGTAGCGTACAAGTAGCGTACGTGTAGCGTACGTGTAGCGTACAAGTAGCGTACAAGTAGCGTACAAGTAGCGTACAAGTAGCGTACGTGTAGCGTACAAGTAGCGTACAAGTAGCGTACAAGTAGCGTACAAGTAGCGTACAAGTAGCGTACAAGTAGCGTACAAGTAGCGTACTGTGTAGCGTACAAGTAGCGTACAAGTAGCGTACAAGTAGCGTACAAATTAGCGTACAAGTAGCGTACAAGTAGCGTACAAGTAGCGTACAAGTAGCGTACAAGTAGCGTACAAGTAGCGTACAAGTAGCGTACGTACAAGTAGCGTACAAGTAGCGTACAAGTAGCGTACGTGTAGCGTACATGTAGCGTACAAGTAAGTAGCGTACAAGTAGCGTACAAGTAGCGTACAAGTAGCGTACAAGTAGCGTACGTAGCGTACTCGGCGTACTGTAGCGTACTTGTAGCGTACAAGTAGCGTACAAGTAGCGTACAAGTAGCGTACGAAAAGTAGCGTACAAGTAGCGTACGTGTAGCGTACAAGTAGCGTACAAGTAGCGTACAAGTAGCGTACAAGTAGCGTACAAGTAGCGTACAAGTAGCGTACAAGTAGCGTACAAGTAGCGTACAAGTAGCGTACAAGTAGCGTACAAGTAGCGTACGTGTAGCGTACAAGTAGCGTACAAGTAGCGTACAAGTAGCGTACAAGTAGCGTACTCGGCGTACAAGTAGCGTACAAGTAGCGTATTTAGCGGCTACTAGTAGCGTACGTGTAGCGTACGAGCGTACAATAGCGTACAAAAAACCGAAGCGTACAAGTAGCGTACAAGTAGCGTCGAAAGTAGCGTACAAGTAGCGTGGAACAGGTTGTACGTACAAGTAGCGTACTGTAGCGTACTTGTAGCGTAGAGATGTAGCGTACTACGTCTAGCGTGTAGCGTACAAGTAGCGTAGATAGTAGCGTACAAGTAGCGTAAAAAGTAGCGTACAAGTAGCGTTGTAGCGTACAAGTAGCGTACAAGTAGCGTACGTAGCGTACAAGTAGCGTACAAGTAGCGTACAAGTAGCGTACAAGTAGCGTACGTGTAGCGTACGTGTAGCGTACAAGTAGCGTACGTGTAGCGTACGTGTAGCGTACAAGTAGCGTACAAGTAGCGTACAAGTAGCGTACAAGTAGCGTACAAGTAGCGTACAAGTAGCGTACGTGTAGCGTACAAGTAGCGTACAAGTAGCGTACAAGTAGCGTACAAGTAGCGTACAAGTAGCGTACGTGTAGCGTACAAGTAGCGTACAAGTAGCGTACAAGTAGCGTACAAGTAGCGTACAAGTAGCGTACAAGTAGCGTACAAGTAGCGTACAAGTAGCGTACAAGTAGCGTACAAGTAGCGTACAAGTAGCGTACAAGTAGCGTACAAGTAGCGTACAAGTAGCGTACAAGTAGCGTACAAGCGTACAAGTAGCGTACAAGTAGCGTACAAGTAGCGTACAAGTAGCGTACAAGTAGCGTACAAGTAGCGTACAAGTAGCGTACAAGTAGCGTACAAGTAGCGTACAAGTAGCGTACAAGTAGCGTACAAGTAGCGTACAAGTAGCGTACAAGTAGCGTACAAGTAGCGTACAAGTAGCGTACAAGTAGCGTACAAGTAGCGTACAAGTAGCGTACAAGTAGCGTACAAGTAGCGTACAAGTAGCGTACAAGTAGCGTACAAGTAGCGTACAAGTAGTAGCGTACAAGTAGCGTACAAGTAGCGTACAAGTAGCGTACAAGTAGCGTACAAGTAGCGTACAAGTAGCGTACAAGTAGCGTACAAGTAGCGTACAAGTAGCGTACAAGTAGCGTACAAGTAGCGTACAAGTAGCGTACGTAGCGTACAAGTAGCGTACAAGTAGCGTACAAGTAGCGTACAAGTAGCGTACAAGTAGCGTACAAGTAGCGTACAAGTAGCGTACAAGTAGCGTACAAGTAGCGTACAAGTAGCGTACAAGTAGCGTACAAGTAGCGTACAAGTAGCGTACAAGTAGCGTACAAGTAGCGTACAAGTAGCGTACAAGTAGCGTACAAGTAGCGTACAAGTAGCGTACAAGTAGCGTACAAGTAGCGTACAAGTAGCGTACAAGTAGCGTACAAGTAGCGTACAAGTAGCGTACAAGTAGCGTACAAGTAGCGTACAAGTAGCGTACAAGTAGCGTACAAGTAGCGTACAAGTAGCGTACAAGTAGCGTACAAGTAGCGTACAAGTAGCGTACAAGTAGCGTACAAGTAGCGTACAAGTAGCGTACAAAGCGTACGTGTAGCGTACAAGTAGCGTACAAGTAGCGTACAAGTAGCGTACAAGTAGCGTACAAGTAGCGTACAAGTAGCGTACAAGTAGCGTACAAGTAGCGTACGTGTAGCGTACGTGTAGCGTACGTGTAGCGTACGTGTAGCGTACGTGTAGCGTACAAGTAGCGTACGTGTAGCGTACAAGTAGCGTACAAGTAGCGTACAAGTAGCGTACAAGTAGCGTACAAGTAGCGTACAAGTAGCGTACAAGTAGCGTACAAGTAGCGTACAAGTAGCGTACAAGTAGCGTACAAGTAGCGTACAAGTAGCGTACAAGTAGCGTACAGGTAGCGTACAAGTAGCGTACAAGTAGCGTACAAGTAGCGTACAAGTAGCGTACAAGTAGCGTACAAGTAGCGTACAAGTAGCGTACGTGTAGCGTACGTGTAGCGTACGTGTAGCGTACAAGTAGCGTACAAGTAGCGTACGTGTAGCGTACGTGTAGCGTACAAGTAGCGTACAAGTAGCGTACAAGTAGCGTACAAGTAGCGTACAAGTAGCGTACGTGTAGCGTACAAGTAGCGTACAAGTAGCGTACAAGTAGCGTACGTGTAGCGTACAAGTAAAGTAGGGGTGGAATAGATTGTACTCGGCGCCCTGAGTGTTGTATCGGTACAACACTCAGGGCGACGAGTACAATCTGTTCCACCCATCGGACTTTAAAAATTCGACAAATGCCCGGCTAGAAAATTTATCGGTTTTTTCGAAATATCTCGGCAACTATGAGAGATAGAGCCGAAATCTCTTCGGTACAACACTCAGGACGCCGAGTACAATCTGTTCCACCCAGCGGACTTTAAAAATTCGACAAATGCCCGGCTAGCAAATTTATCGGTTTTTTCAAAATATCTCGGCAATTAAGAGAGATAGGGCCGAAATCTCTTCGGTACAACGTTCAGGACTATGTGTACAATCTGTTCCACCCTAAGGTGTAAGAAATATATTTTAAAATTAAAATTGAATCGCTTTCATCAGTAGCTAATAATAATATATGCAATTAAAATTTCGTTTGTCATCGCGTTTGCGAAATGAATCAATTATAGTGGTTGTCATCACCGAAAATCCGGGAAAGTCCATCAAAATCATCTCCTGAATCAGCTCGATATTATGCAACGGGTTTATTATAGATGTATTTATACACAACACAAGGAACAAAAAAACTGCAATATTTGCACTAGAATTAAGGAGCTATATTTAGAATGAGTTCTATGAGCAATAGAAACGTCATCCGTAAAGAATTTTAGTTAGGAATCATTACGTCATCAACTTTTAATTAAAATGACGATGAAATATGTAATTATAACGACGAGTTAATAATAAGGTAAACATTTTATAATGGAGGAGTTTTTTTCCGATCATAAATTCCGAACAGTAGCGAAAACATTGTTTATTAAATTCAATTAGCATGTTTTTAACGTGCGAATTGGCAAGGTTATCGTTTTGGGATTTAATATTTTTTCGTATTTAACGCGAAGAAATGTTCCGATTGATTTGCGGAATTACAACAATCTCTATAAATAACTTTTTTTCTACTGTTGCGTCGGTTGGATATCTATTAATATCTTAAGCTCTTTTTTTGCTTCGTCGATTGTATTGTAGAACTGAGGAACACCCAAATTTTTGCGCGAAATTACACCTTTCAATCTCTATGATAGCAGTATACATATATATCTACAAGCGATATTAAAAAAAAAAACATAAAACCGTGTTCTATATCCGCTACGGAATAAAATACAAAGGTAATGTCGTGCGTCATCAACACATTGCATTCAATTCTAGCGTTGTTTACTCTTACATAATGTAGCTGTTTTTTTTTTATTATGCTTTACTCGATGGTTAGGATATAACGAGATATATGAGTCAATTTTACGATTACTAATATTTAAATATATAACATTTAAAATCTAATAAAACACAAAATATATTTGCCCTTAAAAAAAATGTTTTGTAAACATTCCTTGACCTCGTTTTAGTTTCTAAATGGATTCATTAAAAACAGCCTTAGCGATGATTTAAACTACAATCAAGTTTAATTAAATTAAAAAATTGTGGGAGCCCTTTGTTTTTAATTAGTGTTAAATAGGTGTTATTATCAGTCTTATTATTGAGCAAATCTTGATCTGAATCCCACACAAAAATTTGGTCAAGTTTAACAGATTTTTCGTTTTCGTCTTTAAATAAATTGATAGCCGCAGCGGTAAGAGCTCCTGACCACAGTTAGGCGACATAATTAATAGCACAACATTATTTTATTCTAAGCAAGTCATAGAAGTACATTTATAAACGCAATTTATACAGTAAAAAAGCTGTAGTGGATTACAAAAAAAAATGAATTTAGTCAACAAGAACGTTCTTTAACCTCCGATCCTTCTTGATCTAAAATAATTGATTCTAGAGAGACCATATCAGCTTCTTTACCTACATCGATAAGGGGCGGACAAGATCACTCCCGTCTTCAGTTTTGGTAGGGGATTGATTTGATTGCTGTGAAGGCAAGGCAGTCTCTAATTATCCCTAACACTGCGTCTATTGTGTTGTTCCTACCTTGATTTCATTTTACTCAAACAGGTTAGCTTCCTCGATCAGGTCTAGAAGCCTATTTGGTAAATCTTTCTCCACTGGTAGATCAAACGCGCTTTGCACAGCAACCCTACGTTGACTTGATTTGACTATGAGGGGCTGTCTCCTCCTCCTCATTACAAAGTCTGCATAGGAGTTCAATCTTTATAGATCCCCATCGTCCGCAAGTGAGACCTTTTAGACAGCTAGTACAAGTAAGTCAGCAGTTAATCGTTGTGACGGTCGTTCTATCATTCGTTTGCTGTGCCTTTGTTTAGCTGCATGGTTCCAATTTAGTTGGTGTTGTTGTGTGTTGGTTGTTGCTATGTCCCGGCACCCACACCAAGGTGACCTTGTTGTTTCTGGCCAGAATGCAGATCGCCTTCCTTCGTGGTTGGTGACCCAGAATTAGTACCCACTCTTGACCCATCTGTGTACCAGTTTTGGGTGTGCGCTTTTCTTCCTTCACCATTTTTTCCACTCATCCCAATTCAAGAAAATTTTGAAGGGTTTGTCGTAGGAAATCTTGGTGATTGATATTTCGCTGCCCATATCAAAGATTGGGTTTTGTACTATTGTTTCTACTCTGGTATGCCCCGAGCACCGATCCATAGTGGGTTCTCTAGTTGTTAGTATTTCTTAGTCTATATGCTCCCATTCTAGTCTCTCCCATGATAAAAATATATCGAGAGGAGGCAAGTTTAGCATGGTTTCCATAGGCATGCTAATCTCTGAATTCTCGAGAGATTAGTTATCGCATACTTCTGTGTAATTTTTGGCCACCAGATCAAGCAGTCACAAGTTATCATGGGTCTTACTGCCATACTATACAACCGATACGTCATCGGTAGGGGATAGAATGTAGACATCTCCAGTAGGGAGAATCGCAAAAGCCCTCGTTCGCAAATCGAGACGAGGATTTCCCCGCTGGTTTGTGGAAGCTTCTAAAACCGCCGAACGGCACGGAAATTGGAATTTGGAGAGATGGAGAACCCAATGGCGAAGCCATCAGCTTGGGGAGCTCTTCGTCTATCTTCCAAACCGAAATAATTGCCATCCAAGCTTTTGCAAAAGTCATTTTAAACTGCCAGCAAGTAAATGGATCAGTAGAAATTTTATCTGACAGCTAGGCTGCCTTCAGAACAGGGGAATTGGTTTGTGGATGCTTCTACATCGCGAAACGGCACGGAAAATGGAATTTGGAGAGATGGAGAATCCAATGGCGAAGCCATCAGCTTGGGGGAGCTCTTCGTCTATCTTCCAAACCGAAATAATTGCGAATCAAGCTTTTGCAAAGGTCATTTCAAACTGCCAGCAAGTAAATGGATCAGTAGAAATTTTATCTGACAGCTAGCCTGCCTTCAGAACAGGGGAGTTGGTTTGTGGATGCTTCTACATCGCGAAACGGCACGGAAAATGGAATTTGGAGAGATGGAGAATCCAATGGCGAAATCATCAGCTTGGGGAGCTCTTCGTCTATCTTCCAAACCGAAATAATTGCGAATCAAGCTTTTGCAAAGGTCATTTCAAACTGCCAGCAAGTAAACGGATAGATAGAAATTTTATCTGACAGCTAGCCTGCCTTCAGAACAGGAAATTTTATCTGACAGCTAGCCTGCCTTCATCGCGGGAGTTGGTTTGTGGATGCTTCTACATCGCGAAACGGCACGGAAAATGGAATTTGGAGAGATGGAGAATCCAATGGCGAAGCCATCAGCTTGGGGAGCTCTTCGTCTATCTTCCAAACCGAAATAATTGCGATTCAAGCTTGTGCAAAGGTCATTTTAAACTGCCAGCAAGTAAACGGATAGATAGAAATTTTATCTGACAGCTAGGCTGCCTTCAGAACAGGGGAGTTGGTTTGTGGATGCTTCTACATCGCGAAACGGCACGGAAAATGGAATTTGGAGAGATGGAGAATCCAATGGCGAAACCATCAGCTTGGGGAGCTCTTCGTCTATCTTCCAAACCGAAATAATTGCGATTCAAGCTTGTGCAAAGTCATTTTAAACTGCCAATCAGAGGCAATAAAATAGCTGACAAGTTAGGAAGAGGTTGTTGTTGAGGTGCTTCTTTTTCAGAGGTGACTGACAAGTTCTTTTTATGTTCTGATTATGTAATTATTGTTTGTGACGTTCCATAAATGCATTTATTGTAGCAAATTATTATTTAATTAATTAATTACCTAAAATAAAAGTGAAAAAATATAGCACAAAAAAAAACAGAAGAGTGAAAACGTTAATTGAATATATTTGTAATAAAACGCGACTATAAATATTATTAGAGCGTTTATTGACGTATGAGTTAATAGTGCTTTGAACCAAAACAATTCGTTCTAGGAGGAGAAAGTTGGAACCATTCTGGAGTCTAAACGACGAACGTGACTGTTAACATTCGCCAGGAACTCTGCGTAGCAGTAAACATCGTTATTCAATAGCTTTTACTCTTGTTTACCAACAATAAATGAGATTTAAAAAAATAAAAGTCTGTCAACAACTAAAAAAAAATCAAGGTGTTCTCAATCAACTGCGACGACCACAATTCCAATTATTTACATACAAGAGCAAGGCTGCCTTAGATGCGCCAAATTAGCGACGCTTTAATCCTCACTCTATTAATGACGCTTCAATTATTTTTTGGCGCTCACGCCCTCCAATTTCATTTATCTCGAGATAAACATCACACATTAAAACCCGGATATACGCGAGTCCGAATGCGATTAGATAATTTACAATATTTCGCGGAAAACAGGACAGTTCCGACTAAACGATTGTAAACATGAGATGAATAATACGGCGAACGCGGAATACCCGAAAAAATTTATCGAGATGCCGTAGGAATGCCGCTTCTGTTCATATACATACATTACACAGACTCTGGGAATGACGTCAACGCGATCCTATATAAAACAAACGAGAATTGGTAGACCGGTCGCAGAATTCCAAGCTGTTCTACAAGCGAGACAACTCACTGAGTCGTTATAAGTAAAAGTTACGGTTCGCTTCGATTTGAGTCGTTCAACTTTATATAAACACAATAATAATAAATTTAGCGCACGTGTTTCTTTTTTAATAGTTGATTTATAGTGCGTTTTATTCGATTCGAAAAACTTTTATTCGATAGTGTTGAGAAAAATCAAGCATCACTATGGTGAATTATTGTTTTGTTTTCGTCGCTATTTTACTCATCGGAATAGTTTCACCTTCGGCGATACCGATGTGGGAATATCTGACCGTCGACGAGAAAGTAAGTACGCATCGTTATGACGTCGCTCTAAATCAAAAAAAAATAAATAGAATAACGCTTTTAAATTAAAAAATTATTACATTTCGATTTATAAAATTTACAGATAATGTATCTCTACAACATGTTCCAATCGCAAGTTCAAAATTTCTGCGAGTCTAACACCTGTCGGCAGCAATTGAAGAATCATGGTTGGAATAAATTGAAGAATATGTCCGAGGATCATCTCGATAAGATGGATCCCTTTCAGAGAGGATCAAACGATATAAGTGAGTAATATGATTTGTTTAACATAGAAATCTACCCAACCCCCGTAATTTTTGTTGAACCCCATATGTTGGGCGCCAAAATTTAATTCTTAATAACGAAGGTTAAAAGTGCAAACACAAATCAGTGTTATTTAATTTAATTCCGCCATTAATTCTCTTTAATTTTAGCCGAAAAATGACTTTATTAAATGTGAAAAACCAGATTTGTTACAAATCGACAGCTGTCAGAAATAATTTTGACAGTTACAACTCTTAAAACTGTAAAAAAAACGAATTTAGAATTTTACAGCTCTCAGATGTTTTTTTTTTAATGAAAACTGTGGCGCTTCAATTTTCAAATTTAAAATTTGAACAATATTGATTATATAGTTTGACAGCTGTCAAAAATATTTTAAGTGACACCTGTTAAAGCCTTTTGTCAGATCTTTTAAAACGATGAAAAAATAACTGTTTTACATCAAAATAATAAGAAAATTGGTACCAACCTATCGAATGCAATTCTCTAGGGTGTCTAAATTTTGAAAACATCAAATTCCAAACATCATTTCAAGTCTACCCCCTTCGTTTTGCCAACCTCTGCTATTTTTCTGTGGAGCCCCACACTTTGGGGGCCAACATTTTATTGCGTCGTTTTAACTCAATCTATAAATTAAATAAAAAAATGTCACGACACCACCCCTTCCTCCTCTCCCCTGTCTCGCCACAATTCCAAAGCAACAGAAAAACTATTAAAAAAATTATAAATTCCGCTAAAATCGAGTGCAAAAACGCTGATTACAAAAGAAAAAGTTTAAAATCAGATTTTTACATCTTTTAAAACGATGAAAAAATAACTTTTACACCAAAATAGTAAGAAAATAATGTCTAAATTTTGAAAACATCATTTCAAGTCTACCCCCTTCGATTTGCCAACCTCTGCTATTTTCTTTGTGGAGCCCCACACGTTGGGGGCCAAAATTTTATTGCGTCGTTTTAATAGATCTGTAATCTAAACATTTATCAATTAACTCTAGTGTTTATAAGGCAGCAATGTACGTTCAAATTATTAAATAAAAAATGCAACTATATAGGATTTTGACAGCTATAATTTTCAAATCTAAAAAAAAAATATTTCGGCGATTTGTTAGATTTTTACATCTTTTAAAACGATGAAAAAATAACTGTTTTACACCCAAATATTAAGCGGGGGAGAAGGGGAGGGGGTACCAACCAATCGAATGCAATTCTAGGGTGTCTAAATTTTGAAAACATCAAATTCCAAGTCTACCCCGTTCGTTTTGCCAATCTGGGCTATTTTTTGTGAAGCCCCACACTTTGGGGGCCAAAATTTTATTGCGTCGTTTTAATAGATCTGTAATCTAAAAATTTTTTCAATTAATCTATCAATCAAATCTATTAATTAAATAAAAACATATAACAACACCCTCTCTTCATCCTTCGCAGGCATTCGTCATTTTAACGTGTTTTTTCGACCCCTATGAATCAGGTAATCTTTAAAAATCCGTATTAAACGAATCAAAATTTAAACTTAATACTTAATTTGCTAATTTACTCGTTTTGGGGTGCCCCACGTTGGGCGCCAAAATTTCCTCGCGACATTAAAAAAAATATAACGTAATAAGAAGCAAAATATAAAAATACCATCAATACTATAACCTCGAACGTTACAGAATATTTTAAATTCCGGAGGTCAACGAGGGTCCCCATCAGTTATTTACGGTACCGATTCTACCTGCCTTATCGCATCATTTACAGTTTCATCCTCTAAAATATTTAAAACCCAATTTAACCTTTGTTAAACGTGACAATCACATTCAGGTATAATTAGCCTAGTTTCCACGTATCCATTAGCTTTAAAATCGATTTCTAACATCTCTGGCAGTTGCGTTTAAAATAGAAAATGATGAGGAATGTGTTTTTGTTTTTAAATATATTTTATTGAAATAATACGAGTCTTAAAATGTTTGCGCTTAAAAAGGAATATGTTACAAGGTCAATGTTAAACGTTTACGGATTGACCTACAGAGTTTCCTCGTTTCTTTTTTTATATTTTTTTAAATTTCAATTGGCACGTCTGTCGTAAATGTTTTGTAATTTGTGATTGATCTTCACTATTATAGTCGGCCTTGTAATATATGTAATATGTTTTTCTGTGTCGATAATTAATACAATTGCAAGTATCTTCCAATCAAACATTGATGTATGACCTCTAAATAATAAAAAAAATATTTTAAAATCAATTTAATCTTATCTCCCTCGATTTTCCAGTTTGGGAATCTGTAATGGAAGGTCACGAGATGGCATCGCAGATGCGACCGGCCAAAACAACCTCGACGATTAAACCTGACGAGATGGACGCTTACTACGAGAGTATCGAATCATCAGATGCCTCCGCGCAAGTCGAAAGCGGTAATAGGGTCCCACCCCGAAAGATTTCGGACAAAGTTTTACGATGATAGAAGTGAATAAACCGGTTTATAAATTACCGGAAGATACCCTTTATACCGACGGCGGTTACAGTTCGTCGAATAAAATTCAGGATTCGGCGACGACCGAGGGGATTCCCATCATCGAAAATTACGGGGAATACCATAGGATACCGCTGACTGGTCCGATGGTGATAAAAGTGCACGTTGACGGTACCCCCGTTAACGATAATCAAACTTTACCCGAAGACGAGGACTTGAAACAGTATCAGTTAACGAAAACTGTCTATCAAAATTTATAATATTTTAATTAACTCGAATTTGATTTTCCGAAAATCGTACCTGTGATAGTAATTGTAAAAAATGTGTGATTGCAACGTTGAATTAGTTTAGATATGTGTTAAATATGTTTAATTTAAGAACGAATGGGTGAGAATGTGAGCGAAGCCTAATCTACTTAAATTATATATAATTAATTCAGCTGTCAAATTAATTTTGTCAAAAATCTGTCACTTTTTTTTTATAGATTACATAGAATATTTGCCAGATATATTTATTAAAAACGAATAAATTTTTAATCGTTTAAACTCGTTTCTCATTTATCTATATTTAATTATTAAAATAAAATCGAAATATAACTTAAACACTAAATAATTTAATCTTCATATATCGATGATCTCTGACTGCTGCTATATTCGCTATCATCATCACCATCACCATCGATATCTTCTTCACCCGCCTCGTTAACAGGTTTTACAACTTGATTAGCCGATTTCTGATGAAACACAAACGAAATATACATCGACATGTCCCAGATTTGTTTCAAAACCTAAAATTAATCCGCACCTAAGCATTAATTCCCTCGTTAAAGCATTTTAAACTTACGATATCAGCTAAACCCTTCTTATCCCAACAATGATACCAATTAGCTACATCCGAAGTGCAATCGGCTTCCTCCGGAGGATTCTTCGTCTGTATCTTATTAACACACCGACCACATTTTAATTTAGCATGCGTATCAGATTCCGTTTCCTCCAATTTAAACAACTCTTTTAAATCGGCAGCCGAGAAATGTCTTAATGTGTCTTCGTTGTTATCGACAACCGTTGAGCTTAAAGCTTTTTTATGGGCTTGTCGTTGGAAGATTTTCTCTTCGATCGAGCCTGTCGTTAAGAATCTATAAATGTAACACGGTTTCTTCTGTCCGTCTCTCCAAACTCTAGCCATGGCTTGGTCATCGTTCGCAGGGTTCCAATCCGGATCGAACATCACTAATCGATTAGCACCAATTAAATTTAAACCACATCCTCCAGCTTTCGAGCTCAACATGAAGATCCATTCTTTCGAATCGGATTTATTAAAACTTTCCACGACTTTAGCTCTTTTTTTAATCGTCATAGTCCCATCTAATCGAACATAAGCGTATACCCTAAAAAATATTAATAAACTCATAAAATATATCCAATATAAAAAGAATACTTACCGTTTCTTACATAATTTCTCGAATAAATCTAAAGTTTGAGTGTAATTCGAGACCAAAACAATTTTATCATTATAATTCGCTTTAAGGTTAGCCAACAAACAATCTAACAGCATCAATTTACCCGATAACTCAGGTCGAACATCATTCTCGTTATATTTCGTCGGATATAAATGCCTGGAATTTTCAAATCCTTCCTCGCCTTCCAATACTTTATCCAGAATTAAATTCGGGTGATTACACAGCTTTTTCAAATTTGTAATACTAACTAAAGTACTCAACGAGGATTTACCATCACCATTCGATCCGGCATTTTTAACAGTTCGCTTTACAGCATCGGAATTTAAATAATTCATATAAATCTGTTTCTGCATCGATGTTAAACGACAACAAACAATCATTTCAAACTTCACAGGTAAATATTTAGTTAATAAAGCGCTTGTTCGACGGATTAAACATTTATTTACTATATTCGATAATTCTAAGAGGCATTCTTGTGCGTGTTGTCTTTCGAGGGGTGTCGCTAGAGCATCTTGACCTTTTATAATATAATTCTCGAATTTCCGTCTAAATTCCTGCGCGCTACCTAATAATCCTTCATTAACAAAGTGGATTAAACTAAAATATTCAGTCAAATCGTTTTGGATCGGTGTCCCACTCAACAAAACCCTCCGTTTAGCTTGCAAACCCATCAGCGCCTTATAAGTCTGATTTTCACTATTTTTAAGCCGATGCCCTTCATCGCAAAGCACTAATCCGATCTCTCCTTTATGTAAAATCTCAGCGTGCATCCGAAATGTTTCATACGATATGATTAAAAGTGGAATCGCAGTTCTTCCTTGCCCTTGCATGAATTGCAACAATTTTTTCTTGACATCCGGTCCACCGTCCATAATTAAAGAAGGTAATCGCCCTGATAGCCACTAAAAATTTTTTTAATTAAACGAGATAATTGAATTTGAATTTATTTACTTTTTGGATCTCGTTGCTCCAATTCCGCACTAACGAACTAGGACAAACAATGATTGCTTTCTCGATAGTTTGTCGACATTCAGGACCCTGTTTAAGCAACGTCCACAATAGAGTGATACATTGCAACGTCTTACCAAGCCCCATTTCATCAGCCATAATACATCCGAAAGAACCGGGGATTTGAGTGCCAGTTACGCAATCGTACATAAATTTAACACCCTAAATATCATGAATTAACATCCGAAGCAATTAAAATAATAATAAAACTTACCTCCCGTTGATGTGGGCGTAAAATATTGCTTAAAATGGGATCAACGACGACATGAACTAAGATTTTACTAAAAATACCGTTATACGCTTTAGCAAAATTAAATTTAAAGAAAAACATACTTACTCGTTAGTTTTCATTTTATCATGTTCGGTTATCTCTGGTGGTATATACAAAACTAAAGCGTTCGGGGTGTTCGGATCGTACAAAGCTCTACTTACGCGACATCGTTTAATTCCTAAGTTTTTAGTGGAATTGGCACCGACATAATTCGGAATTGGACATTTAAATGGTCTCGATAATTTTTTGATAATATCTTCCTAAAAATATGCGGATTAACACCATTAATACTACTTAACGGTAACATGTTGAATTTTATACGTACATGGTTTGATACGTATGGTTCTTGCGGTTCTACAATTTCGGTTAAAGGTTTGCGTTTATTAGAAGCACTGGCAGATCTTTCTCTTGTCCTTTTATTAGGTAAAATTGGCTCTACGAAAATAGATTTTGATACCGGAGAACCGGTTCGTTTTTGTATTTGACTAGGAGCAAAACTTCGTCTCTAAAATATGATTTATTTCGAATTAAATGGTGTGTAAAATGGTAAATTTGTATATTAACCATCGTTTTATAATATGATTTCTTTAATAATTTAAGCGAACGTATTTAAATGCCCTCCAAAATTCATATATTTCGAGGTTAGAAATTTGTAATTATCAGTGTGACCAATATAAATAAATGTCAATTTAGGGAAAAATATAGGCAACTTATTTTACACTTGCTTTTTAAACTAATTTAAATATGCTTAAAATATTGTTTATTAATAAATTTATTAATTGCTTTTAATTATATAATCAATATGTTATTATAATTTAATTTGTTTTCAATATTTAAAAAGATCCAATTTTGAAAGTAGTACCAACGTTAAAATTGCTATATCCCTGGAAAAGATATAAAATTATACACAAAATAATTTTATTTAATTAAATAATTATAAAATTAATTAAATATAATTATAAAATTCAAACTTTAAATATAAATTTGTCCTTTATAGTGAAGTTTAAGAATATATCATACCTTTTTATCAAATTAGCATAATAGAAAATCTTTTTTCGATAGATTCAAACAGTTGGCAAATTTTATTTATTTTAGTTTTACACTGTTCGAGTAAATGGCAAACGTTTTTAAGAATCAAAAAGAAATAGAGGAAAAAATTTCTCTGATGATGATAGACTGTTATGATAAAAAAATATTTTAGAAAATAAAACAACGAATGCAATAACAAATTTGTACATTGTTCAATATTAAGTTCCTAGCAGTTTAAGCATGGAAGGAAATCGCAGAGGAGTTTTTTACACCTGAAAATTATACGAAAATTTAAAAAATAGAAGTTTCAGAAACAATCATACTGGTGGTGGACCTTCACCTGCCTATAAATAGTGTTTTAAAAGTGTTGATATATTAACCAGTATTACTATTTAAATGATATAAAAATATTTTGAATTCAATTTGAATTATCGATGACAACTTTTTAAACACAAGTTATACAGGTTTGCTATTGTACAATTTGAAAATCTATTAGGTGTAATGGCAATAATAAAGCAATGAATAAAAGTGACGAAGGAAATTCCAAACAGAATGTAGAAGAAGAAAAAAAACCACAGACAATAAAGCCAAAAAGCAAAATTTCCATTTGACTTTTTGTTTGGAACTATTAATCAAATAAAAGACGACACTAATTATAAAAAATTACAAATAATATTTTTACACAAGTATATAATAAACAGTGTGTTATGTAGTTTTTATTTTATTTTTCATTATTTTTAGCGGTGGAAAGAAAAATATTAAAACATAGGTAAAATTAATATAGTTTTGTTACCAAATTTGTTATTAACAGTTTATTCAAATAAAACAAGAATTAAGTATATTTGCATTTTTTTATTTAAAGCAAAGTACTAAAATAATTATTAATTATCCTATTTCTCAATGTGTTATTATCGTTTTATTATTATTAAAAGTTTAGCTGCTTCGATGATAATATCGTCATCAATGGGCAGTGGATCTTTTTTATATTATGCAACAATATAAAACTCATTTGACATATTTTTCACCGTATTGTTTATTTCTGGTTTTTAAACAAGAATTTGTGAAATTAGTTTCAGTGTGAGCAAATATAATTTCTATAAGCCAATGTTTCTATAAAAGCCAGTATCAAAATTTTAATAAGTTTATCAGTGATTTTTACAATATTATTAATTTTCAAATCATAATTTGATACTGTTTGAATATTATAGGAGAAATAATCCGATATAGTTCACCTTCTTCTCCACCTAATGATTTTTAAAATAAAATATAGATGCCATTATACACAAATGAATACCTTACATACCTGGTGATTTATCTTGATGCAATCAATTGTACCGATTAACTTTTAGCAATATAGAAATCTGAGTTATTTATTAATAAAAATTTGATACTCTTTTAATTTTATATAAATTATCAGCATATACCACTTAATGAAAGTATGTTTATTAAATTAAAAATTTGTTTCTTTTGTTAACCGAAATATCAAAAAACTCATAGAATAAAACCATACGCTCTTTCACGTTAAAATTCTTTATTACATGTTTTACTAAAGTCATTACAAATCTATTAACTACTAACGCATATTCGGAATGAATTTAGAAAACATTGTATTGAAGTAATTTCTGACTTTATAGGTTAAATAATTGGAATATTTATTTTTAATTACATTTAATATAAATTTACTCTTAAATGACCTTTAAATTTAAATGAGAGTTTAAACACGTTGATAATACCGGCCGTAAGCATATTTATCGTAATAAAAATTTTTTCAGATTCAGCAATTTTTTTTCCACCAACCATCATGCAAACGTCAACAGACATGGAATTTAACCAAAATATGTTTAATATGATGCAAACTTTATTAAATATTATTTAATATTGTATATCAGAAAAAATCATGGCTAATCTTTTAACTTTCATGTAAGTATTACTATTTAAATGTATCAAAAAATATTTATCCCGATTTTTTAATTTTAGGCTCCCTATATTTTCTCTTACGAAAATGTATTTAGCTTTGTGTTTCTATTTCATCACCTTAATAGCGATATTTTTACCAATACTATTTTTCACTTTACGATGGAAACATATCTCGAGAAAGAATAAAACACCCGGGACTAAGTTACAAGTTGCATTTTTTCATCCGTATTGTAATGCCGGGGGTGGCGGTGAAAAGGTATTATGGGCCGGGATACAAGCCTTGCAAAATAAGTTAGTATTCAAGGAAATCGTATAAAATAACATTAAAATTAATTTGATTTTGTTGTAGATATCCCGATGTTGAATATTATGTTTATACGGGTGATATCGAAGCAACTCCTTACGAAATATTAGAAAGAGTACATAAAAATTTGAATATAAAGATTGGGAAAGGTTTAAAATTCATTTATTTGACTAAACGACGATTCATCGAAGCTCGAATGTATCCCTATTTTACGTTATTAGGACAAAGTTTAGGTTCGATGTATTTAGCATACGAAGCTTTACAACAACTTAATCCAGGTATTTTGTATTGTACTTATATAATTTTTTGTAATAAAATTTGTATTTATAGATGTATTTATCGACACGACTGGTTATTCTTTTGCGTTACCTGTTTTTAAATATATCGGAGGAGCTAAAACAGGATGTTACGTGCATTATCCGACTATTACCGTAGAAATGTTAAAAAGAGTATCGGCAAGACGTGAAACTTACAATAATAGAGGATTTATAGCGAGAAGTCCGTTTTTAACTGGTGCAAAATTACTTTATTATCGAATTTTTGCTGGGGTGAGTATTTCGACATTGTTAATCTTGTTTTTATAAAAATTTTTATCAATTCTAGCTTTATTCGTTATGCGGACAATGTTCGAACATATCTCTAGTCAATTCAACCTTTACATTAGAGCATTTAACATCACTGTGGAACAGGCCGTTACATCTAGTGTATCCACCATGCGAAGTGGATCATTTAAAAACTATACCAAGGGATAAACGTCCCGAGAAGATACGTATATTATCGTTAGCACAATTTCGACCCGAAAAAGACCACCACCTTCAAATCCAAGCGATGTACGAGCTTAGGGAAATAATTCCGGAAAACATTTTCGAGAAGATCACTTTAGTGTTATGCGGAAGTTGTCGCAATGCAGACGATGCGAATAGAGTTAAAGATTTAATCGATTTCAGTAAACATTTGAGTTTGGAACGTTACGTTGAGTTCAGAGTTAATATTACTTACGAAGATCTGTTGAAGGAATACGAGGAAGCTTTCTTGGGAATCCATACAATGATCGATGAACATTTTGGGATCGGTGTGGTTGAAATGATGGCTGCTGGATTGATTACGATTGCTCATCGATCTGGTGGACCTCTTCTGGATATAATCGAGACTTCCGAGTCATCTCGGTTAGGGTTTCTAGCTGTAACAGCTGAAGATTATGCACATACGATAAAATATATTTTAAATTTAACAAACGAGGAAGTGTCTGAGATTCGAGAGAGAGCTAAAGCTTCAGTGGATCGGTTTACTGTGAAAAAGTTTCAACAGGAATTTTTACGAGCGATAGAACCTTTATTTAAGTGATTTTTTGATACTTATATAAAGCAATATAGTGATATGTTAATAGAACTAAGTTTTTTTTTTCTAATGAAAATTTGTCTTTATTGGTAATAATTAACTTTGAATTATAAAAAAATATGTACAGCATGATAATATACATTATATAATATATAAAACGTGGTAACTTGTCAGTCACTGGAAGAACTTGTTGCATTATGTGATTCGGAACGTCTTCTCCGCTTCTTAACTTTCTTGTACCTCGATCTTGACCGATGTCTACTGGAGGACCTTTTTCTGCAAGGAATTCACTCAATTCAAGTTAAAAAATAAAATAAAAATATACCTTTTATGATGCGACTTCTTCTTCTTACTCTTCCGATGCTTTTTAATTTCACCTTCTTCAGAATCGGACTCCTCTTTTTTCGAATGTCTCTCTCTAGTACCACTATGAGATCTATTTTTCTCCTTTTCAGTTTCAATTTTATTATCGCTATCACTAATAACCAGCACTTTATCATCTTCAACTTTCTCCTCTTTCTTCGGCGTTCCTCTAACATTCTTCTCATTCTCGGCTGACTTTAATTTCAAAAAAGCTGCGGCTTTCTTCTTACGTTCCATTTGTAAAGCTCGATCCTTCGAGACGGAAGCTAATTTCTCCCTAGCGGCTGCAGCTAATTTATCTTTAATCCTAGCTTCGGCTCTACGAGCATCTCGTTTCTCTTCGAGATCTTCAGTTAAATCGATCATCTCTAAAATTGGATCATCTCCATCGAGAGTGTTTTCAATGACTTTTTTCTCAGTAAATTCCGATTTCTCTTTTATCGCAATTTGATGAGATGAATCTTTTATAGTATTGCCTTCAGATTCCTTATTTGGTAATTCTTTTACAATTGAGGTAGATACAGGTACAGGTATAGCAGTTTCTGGTGGTTTTATCGGAGTCACTTCTTTGGAATTCGAGGTAGATTCCTCCGGAGTTTCATCGTCACTTTCTTCAATCGGTAAAGCGCTTTTGATATCCTTCGGTATCTCTTCTTTAGGTTTTTTAATCGAGAAGCTAACCGGAGCTGCAAATATTAAATTGGTCAAAATAATTATTAAAAAAAAAATTGTTATGAATAAGCTTACTTATAATTTTTTTATCTTTCAATTTGGCTTGTTGCTGTTGAGCTTGTACTTCTTTCGGAACTTCTTCCTTTACAGATTGAACACCATTCTGTACAGTTTTCGGTTGCTCTTTCGTTACATCCGCTTCGATACTACCACCGCATTCTTTAATCTTAACTTTATAATAGGAATGATATTCATGATCCTCATTCAAAAATTCAAACCTTGGATCACCTTTACTACGAACAATAGCTTCAAAATCTCTTCCGTTTTTAGCAACATAACTAGCCATTTTATCGATAATCAATTTAGTTTCATCGGGAGGTATTTTATAACCCAAATCTTTATTTTGTGTATCCTTTTGATCGGGTTCGACTCCAATTTCATCCTCTGAATCGCTGCTATAATGAACGAGAGGGAAATTCGATTTTTTTACGATTTTATCCTGCGAAATATCCGATTTCAGCTGATCTTGTTTCAACGGTTGAGATGGTTTCGGATCTTGCTCTTCAGTTTGTCCGTAGATAATCGGAGCTTTAGTTATATCTCCAATTTGATTAATTTCTATATTTTGCGTTAATGTTGGATACATATTTTCTTTGGTTGCTTGCGATAGATTCGAAACTAACTGTGAATAAGGATTATTCGTATTTTGTTGAATGTATTGCGTGTATGCCATTTGTGCAAAAGCTGTAGCTTGAGCGTTGATCTGTTCTTGAATTAAAGGTGGTATCGTTTGGCCATCAGTTCCTTAAATGTAATAAAATGTAAAAATATAAAACAGAAAACCGAGATAAGACGAACCTCCCATACTATGAAATTGTTGCACTAACTGCTTGTAATACTCGTAATATTGCATGGCGTAATAATATTGATAATATTGTTGTTGTTGCTGTTCGTAACTCAATTGATTCTGAGGTGGTTGGGGGCTTCCCTCAGCTTCGACCTTGTTCTGTACACCAGAAACACTAGCTCCATCTATCTGTGAACCTTGAATCCTATTTACCAGCTGTGAGTATGCGCAGTCGGCGGTCGGTTTGTAATGTACGATCGGTATTGCAGGAATCGAACTTGCCTGTACCTGCCAAACAACGGAAAAACTATGTGTTATCGCTCGACCTTGACAAACAAAAGTTAACAAGTGAAAAAGGAACAGAAAAGGAAAAAAAACAAAACCGGATTTTCGATTGTCTTTTGAATAATTTCGGCGGGAAATTTAAAAATAAATTCTCGCAATTGAATAAAACGATAAAATTGGATTAATACGATCTTCTTTGGGATGGGTTCTCCAAACGCTTAGCGTCCATTTTGCCGAGGGATATTTAAATAAAAAACCCGAAGAAAGAATTTTTTTGGCTCATATAGCATAATAAAGAGATTTTTAATAAGTCTGGGTTTTGTAAATGAATATCAAATTTTTTTTTTTAATACTGCACCTGAAGATGACCTGAAAAATAGAGAAGAAAAATTAGTAATGACTCACAACATATTTAAAAATAATTTAAAAGAGATGTTGCAATCTAATTACACATAAATATAGTAGTTTAGATACATACAAAATAAAAAAAAATATTTCCTTAAAATAGAAGTGCAGAACAATATAAAGACCTAAATTTAAAAATTTGTTGTTTATTGGAAAGAAAACCTACCGAAGTTTGTATGAGACTCGGATGTAAATAATGCTCTTCGCTACTCTCCTGTTCAATAGCTTCCTTTTTTTCTTCTAATAAAACAACGTGAATTAAATTATAAAATTAGGGGGAAAAACAAACTTACCTTCTTGAGAATTCGATTCCGTCTTGTAAGTACCGGCTTTCAATGCATTCAACACATGTCTATAATACTTATATAACGGATCCGATTGATTTAAAAATGAAAATTGCGGATTATTAGCTTGTTTCGTTTTTATTAGTATCTCCATCTGAAGACCTTGTTTACACACGAACGATGCAGTTTTTTCAATTCTAGCGTTCTCTTTCTCAGTTTTCGGCTACAAATTTAATCTAAGATTTATTTATATAAAGTATCGTAAAACTTACGATCGCTATATCAACAGGTATATCTAATTCTGGTTTTGGCACATATTCTTTATCTTCTTCTTCACATGTCGGAGCACCTACAGTCTCTACAGCATCAGGATTCTGCGGTACATCGTAGGAGTAAGCAAATTCATTCGTTTTCTGTTGTAAACGTTTTAATTCCTCCTCTAACAATTAAACGATTAAAATATCCGCAATCATTACAAAAATCTACACACCTTTATACATAGCTTCCTCCTCCTCGTTAGTATGCAACGAATAATACCTCTCTTCATCGCAAAGCTGTTCGATCTTCCTCTCAGATTCATTCAAACCTAACCAACGTGTTGCATCGTAACCTTCCCTGCTAGCTTCGTAACTACTTAAATCGGATAAAGCACCTCTACAATCGTATCTAAAAGCAATATTTCACATACAATACGCTCCTTTATAAAGGTCCAAACGAGCTATGGATTAACCTATCTATCCGGAGAGCTTCATCTCCCATCCATGGAATGAGATGTTTGCCTTGATCGATGTATTTAGCTTTCTCATCATCTCTGAAGAGTTTACACGCATATCCGAACACTAATAGATCCTCGTGGTTCTCCGAAATCACTTTTTTGCGTAAAATTCCTGTATCAGATGTACACCACTTCGCCATTTTTTTTGAATCTTTATTTTGACGCCATTTTTGCAACTCAGTTAGTGTTTTTTTAGTAAATTTTGAAATTTTTATGTTGGTTGTAATGAAAGTTGACAAGTTGTCAAATTTTTTGTATAAAACCTTGTTTCCATGATGATAGATTTTACGTAATAAAAATTAATTATGATCAATTTAATTTAAAATTAACTTTTAAAACCTAAATTATCGATTAATATTTTATAATATAAATAATAGTCGAAAGATAATTAAAATATGTGTTCAGCGGAAGTCAACTCTGTTTTGATTGGTCAAAATTTAAATTCTGACCAATCATAGCGCAATGTTACTGAACAGCTCCCAATGTTTGGCTTCTCCTGAATGGAAAAATTATTTATTATTATAAACTAATTCTAATTTTAATATTTTGATTAGAGAATTGTGTAACTCATAATAATGTAAAAAAGAGATAATTAGGGGTACCAAAAGGAGAAAAATTGCGTTTTGAAAGAGGAAATAATTGTGTAATATTTGGATAATTAAATTTCTTAAGTAAATAGATAATTTTTTTTTAAATAGGATGTTATGAATTTATGTTATCAAAAATTTTATGTTGGCACGTGGGATTTCATAAACACCCGCAATGTTGAAAGATCATAACCTGGTTTTCCCACATCTCAAATGTAACTCAAAAAATACTTTCACCTAGTAAGAGCTTTTTAAGAGGCTTTAGCCAGGTTTAATATCTCAAATTTTTAAGATCAAATCATTTAATTTAATAAAAGCTTTGAAGATGGACGAATCATTTACATCTTATAAAGAATACAAGAACACCAAAGGACGAGATGTCGATTCGGGTTTAACGTGTGAATGTGGCGTTTATGGTATGGTGACGAATGGGGGTGAACCTGATTCGTTAGAAGTAGCCCAAATGATACTTTTCGGCTTGGAAGCTTTACAACATCGAGGACAAGAATCGACTGGAATGGTGACATCGAACGGTGTCACATTTAACACCCATAAAGGTATGGGATTAGCCAGAAATGTTTTTAATTCCGATAACATGAGAAGATTGACCGGGAATATGGGTATCGGACATACTAGATATTCGACTTCAGCTGCTTCCGAGCCGATTAATTGCCAACCGTTTGTAGTACATTCCATACATGGATTGTTAGCGGTCGCTCATAATGGTGAGCTTGTTAACGCTGCTAGTTTACGAAAGATGGTTTTAGAAAGAGGTGTCGGTTTATCGACACGTTCCGATAGTGAACTTATAACTCAAGCGTTGTGTTTAAATCCCCCCGAAGGTGAAATTAACGGTCCAGATTGGCCGGCGAGGATAAAACATTTAATGCAGTTAGCTCCGTTGAGTTATTCTCTCGTTATCATGTTAAAAGACAGGATATATGCTGTGCGAGATCCGTATGGGAATCGACCGTTATGCTTGGGGAAATATCCTGCAATCAATGGTTTGTTTTATATTAATTTTTGGTTTTATATTATATTAATCGTTTTAATAGAAAACAACGATTTATCGACTGGATGGGTTGTCGCTTCTGAATCATGTGCCTTTTTATCCTTCACACGTTATTTACGTGAAGTTTTACCTGGTGAAATAATTGAGATTACTACGAAAGGAATTAGGACGGTTGATATTGTTCCGAGACCGGAAGGTCATAAGCAAGCGTTTTGTATCTTCGAATATGTATATTTCGCAAGACCGAATACTATATTCGAAGGACAAGAAGTGTATACAGTCCGGTCGCAATGTGGGAGGCAATTAGCTCTAGAACATCCTGTTGAAGCCGATATTGTCGGTTCTGTACCTGAATCTGGTAACGCAGCTGCTTACGGGTATTCGTTACAAGTAAGATTGACTTGCTTACGATATATTTTATTTTGTTTAATAATTTTTTTAGTCTAGTATACCTTTCGGAGAATTATTATCTAAAAATACTTATGTTGGTAGGACTTTTATTCAGCCTAATAATAGTTTGCGACAATTAAATGTTGCTTTAAAATTTAGTAAGTTTTTCGATTAACCTTTTTTAATATTTGATTATTATAATCGTATTACTTTCGAAAGGTCCTATTGGAACTAACGTTAAAGATAAACGTATAATACTAATCGATGATTCGATTGTGAGAGGGAACACAATCGGACCTATTATTAAACTTCTACGAAAAGCTGGTGCGAAAGAGGTCCATATTAGAGTAGCGAGTCCACCACTTCGATTTCCATGTTATATGGGAATCAACATCCCAACACGACAAGAATTGATAGCTAACACCCATGATTTGAAAGATTTATCGAAACAAGTTGGTAATAATCTTAAAAAATAATGTTGAAAATTATCTATCGTAAATTGTAAATCTTTATAGGTGCTGACAGCTTGTATTATTTGAGTGTCGAGGGTTTGGTTAAAGCCGTGCAGAAAGAATTAAAACCGAATCCTGATATGGGTCATTGCACAGCCTGTTTGACGGGGGATTACCCAGGAGGAATCCCAGATGAGTTGGATTGGTGAAATGAATTCGAATTTTGCTCCAATTAATATTTGAATCTGAATAATAGCTGTGAATTTATAATAAATAAGTATTGACAATCACCGTTTAAAAAAAGACACACCAGTTTATTATATACAGTATTTAAACGTATTATTTTGTTGGTTAGATGTTCTGCACTTCTTTTTTTAATAAATAAAAATAAAATTAACATTTATATTAAAATTGTTTTGATTAAAATTAAAATGGGACCCTCGTATACACTAAACTTTGATAAGATGATAAGATGTATGTAAATGAATAAAACAGGTATGTAAAATTATAATAATGACATAAGCGATTTTATATGTGTTGTAAAAATTTATCACGGTTAATTATCAATTAATAGACCTAATTAAATTAAATTTTATCTCAATTATCCATTAAGGATAACACTTAGGACTGTATTAATAAGACAATTCCGCATCGGTTATCTCACTCTATCTTATACAACGTCAAATTATCGCAGGGGCACCAATCTAAATTGCTGAACGTTTATGAATACTATTCCTATCGATCGTAGTGGTACCATTAATTTAATTTGACGTTTAAATGACAGCGGTAGCCAGTTTTTGAATATGGCTACTTGAACGTTATCGGGTCAAACCTGTTATCAAGGTAAAATAAAAACCGTTTTCATGCCAAGACAGAAGGTATCGCCTAGACGTCGTGCCATGGACGAATCGGAAGAATTAATAGGTGAAGTAACTGTGGTCGATGTGTACGATATAGCCTCGGAAATTGGCAAGGAATGTGAAAAAATTATCGATCAATACGGAGCTGATGCGGTAACGTCGCTTATGCCTAAAGTGATAAACGCGTTGGAGAATCTCGAGTACCTGGCTACGAAGAACGAACGCGAGAATACTCTATTATCGGAGTTGAAATCGAAAATATCGCAATTGGAAAATGACAAGTTAGAAAAGGCGGAATATCGACGCAAATTCGAGAAGGTAATTAAAATTTATTAAACGTAATTATACAATCATAACGTATAAATAAATATGTATCATAGGAATTAGAAGCGATCGAAGAACAATGGAGATCGGAAACTAAAGAGTTAGTATCCGTAGTATCACGTTTACAAGAAGAGAATCGCAAACTATCACGTCAAGACCTAAGACCTGTACAGGAAGCTCAAAATGACATATCGGGAGATGGTATTATGCTACAACGATTACAAGCATCGCTCGAGAAGCAACGCGATGAATTACGACTCAAAGATAAATTATTACAAGAGAAATGTAACGATATCGAAATGGTTCGTTTAAAATTTTCGATCATATCCTCTTAAATCGTTTATATTTATCAAAATTTCAGCTTAAATTACAAGTCGAACGACTAACGGGGACCAGTCGGGAACTGCGGAGGAAGCATAAATCGCTACAATTACAAGTTAGGAATCTCTGCGATGAACGAGCTGATTTTCTAGTACAATTGCAGGATCAACAGAGGGATATTACCGTTTTAAGACAACGGTTGGGGCTAGCGCAGAAGGAAAACGAAGATTTAGCTAAGGTAGTTTAATTTAACTCAATGATTTTGTTTGTATTTAATACAGTTTTTTTTTTTTTTGTAGTCGAGCGTTGTTTTACCAAGTGATGTGGTTGTTTATAAAGTTGACGATCCGAATCGACCAAGATTTACAACTGCGGAACTTAAAAATATCCTCCACGAACGAAACGAGTTGAAAGCTAAAGTTAGCGATCTCGAAGATGAATTAGAGAATTACAGGCCGAAAGATCAAGTTGAATCGTAAGTTATATTTAATTTTTTTTTTAATTATTTCCAGGGAAAAGGGGGTTTTTCGTTTATTTTTTTAATTTGTTTTTTAGTAAGAGAAAGTCAAATGGGGGTTTTAATAACAGTAAGATTATAGATGGTAATCCTGAATCTCTAAAAAATGAGCTTGAAACTGTTTGTAGAGATTTGTAAGTTTTATTATTATTTTTTTTAATTCGATTAATACTTCCTTGTAAACTTATATGTAAAATTTCAACAGTCCAATCGATGAAGATGCTCCGGTACAAGGACCATTACCTTACGAACCTGATGATGCACCGTGGAAGAAATCTTCAGAATCTGGAATGCGAAAGTTGTAAGTGTCCCGATTTATTCTCTACGCTTGATGTTTGGTAGAATTGTAGATTTTTTTTGTTGTTTTCTTTAATAGTTTTGAATTGCATCTGTTTTAGTTTGTTTCTTAAAATGCCAAACTTGGGTTTTCTTTTGCATTTAATCAGACTTTTCATTTGCCTTATCTGTATTACTAGGTATTTAGAGCATTAATTCACTTTTAGTTTCTTTTTGTCTTTCAATTTCTTTGTAGAATTTGGACATTGATTAAATTCCACCTATTCGAAGCTGTTGACAATTTAATGCTAGAGAGTTGCTTTTTATGATAAACACAAATGCACGCCTCCCAAAAACAAAATAAAGCCAAGCTGTATACTTGCTAATTTAGTAGAGTGAGAGAAATGGGTAAAATTGATTATTATATTAGATTTTTGTGTCGTTTAAAGTATACACGGTGTCCAATATAAGTGTGCAGCTTTATCTTGGACACCTGTATACTGTTAGTGTATATATATATATATATACAGGGGGTGTTTCTAATTATTGGTGACGGATTTGATTAACTAAAGGCTTAATGAAAAATTTCACCGCTTGCTTTGTTTAAAATTTGTTTCATTGCAGTTTTCGGAGGTTTTTTTCGGAAAGTGGTTCTGGGAGCGGCTTTCCTAGGCGTAGCCTGTCCACTCTCTCAAAGATGGCTCTCTCAGCTACCAATGATCCAATCCCAGTGTAACGCGATCGATTGCATAGCCTTAACTCCTCAATTCATCACAGTAGATCTAGCGGGTAATTTGCACCAGACGTTTTGAACGGTCGTTTAGAAGAATGCTAGTGAGATACGACGGTTATAAATTTGTGATCCTTCCAAGAAAACCCCAAAAAAATTTTTTCGCGGATGTTGCACAATTGTGTTAATCAAATTCGATTTTTTTTTTCGTTTTAATAGATTTAAGATGAAAATTGCGTAAGATAATTTTTGACAGGTGTCAAAATATGATGATAGTATTATACTCAATATAAGATTACATATGATTGTGCAATATCTTAATCTATCTCGACCAATATTATTAGAATTTCTAATTTAATATCCTAACATATTCTAAAAAAATATATTTCAGGTAATGATTATTTAAGTGGTCCTTGTATATGTTGCTTTTTTAAATAATACTCGCGTTAGGTGGTATTTATTACAAAGAAGATTTTTTTAGTCATTTTTGCTGCAGATTTTTGAAAGTTAATATTTTTCTGTCAAAAATCTCACATTTTTCCATTGTGATAACCTTTTTATAATATATATTTAAGTATATTAACGCAATAATATGTGTATTTTTTTTATAATTGTTAGTTTTGTAATAATATTTACATTTATATCTAAGTTTAGTTTTAAGTTATAATTTTGTAACAAACATTCGAACTCATTTAAACAGAGTTTAATTAACAGATATTAAAAATTTCCCGATTTATTTGTATTCGTAATAAATTTGTTAACAATTTTCTTATATTCTAAATACATGTAAAATTGTAGGAAACTCTTGATCATTGTCATCCATCTATTGAGAAATTTTGAGTTTAAACATCCTGTTCCCTAATTGTTGTTAAAGAAAATCGTAAACGAAGATTGTTTAGAGATATTAATTAATGGGAATAGTATGAAAAAAGTGAGATATTAATATGTGTAAATAGTGCCAAAGATGTCAAATAAAAACAGAGTTTGATGGCATAAAATTTGTAGTTTTATTATTTTAATTACCCTCGTATATAGTGAAATAATGTGTAAGTTGGGTTGCCTATATATGTGTATTTCGAGGTAGGCAACCAAATTTACTCGTTGAGGAAACCTATTCGTTAATAAAGTTGCCTACTTATCAAACTACAGATGTTATTCAACTGCATATTTAGTAAAAACTTTTTTCTTCTAATTAATTTATTACGACGAAACCACCCTCTAGTCTTAATGTTCGAATTGCTTTCGAAATATCGTTTCTGTAAAATTAAAAGCATGAGAGTTTGTAAATATTTTTGCTTGCCTTACCAACATTTGAAATAAATTAACTTATTGCCTACGCTAGACCTTTATCTGTCAATCGTTTAGGATTTCTCAGCTTTAAAGTGGTTTCTATATATGTATATTTTCCTTTAAACTATTTCCTTCCACCTTCTACGATTGCTTCTTATTTCTCTCCAATTCCCTATTCCTATTTCTTCAATGTCGTTTTTTGCTTGTTGAAACCATTTCTTCTTTGGTCGTCCTCTTTTCCTCTTACCACCATCTCCCCCATATATTTTCTCGTATTTTCCTTGTTATCGTAGGCTTTTTATATATATCCATTACTTCTTTGTTTGTACATCTTCTCCATAAGCCCTCCTTATCTTTTACCCTTCCAAAGATTTTCCTTAAGACCTTTTTCTCCCATATTTGCAGCTTTTGTTCCACTTGTTTCGACATTACCCATGTTTCGCTTGCGTACATCACCACCAGCTGCACGATCGATTCCTAAACTCTTAATTGCTCTACTTAAAAGTTTTGATTTTAGTATCTTTGTTAACTGCGAAAAGCGACATAGTTCGACTATTTTATTTTAACGAGAATTCAACTGTAACATTATACGCCTGAATGTTATGGTATTTAGCTCTACAAGAGGAGTACAGTTAATAATAACAAAATTACAATCTCTTCGATATATAATCTGAATACCGTTTACAATTTTGGTAAGCATCGGATAGAATCGGAAGAAAAAAACTTTAATGAATTACGGATTAGATGAAAGCACCATTGGAGTCTTCCAAGGTAACTAGGAGTAAGTTAGAAGAATGGCTTACCTTGTTTAAGGGAACTTTCCCTTCAGGGAGTCTTACGTAAAAAAGCTTGTCCAACGTTTGATATTACAAACTTTACTTTCCTGAAATCGCATACTAACTTTCAGAGGTAATAAATGGTGTTCGCACCACTAATTTAACCAATTTTTGATTCATTAACGTCTTAAATTTAAAATTAAACAAGACAGTCTGTAATTATTGTCTTCATTCTAGTTTCATCAAGATAAACAAATCAATAAATCGCCAAGCTGAGAAAATTGATTGATTGAACCATCAGAAGAAGAAACTATTATTATTTCATTTTCCTGATGTATTTACTAACATTATTATTATTATTATTTTGAAAAGAGCAACGAATTCCAATTTTTATTAAATTATAAATTTTTGAGGTTAGAATCGTTCACGACGGCGGGTACGTTCACAAACTTATATCAAGGGAAAGCGCGTTCAGAAATATAAAGCGGTGGTAAAACGTTCTGAAATGCTTTTTTTTTAATAATACCGATAAATTAAAATTTAATTAGAAATTCGTAAATATAAACTGGAATTAATCGTGTATGGCGAAAATATTTTGTAATAGATGAATTATTTATACGCAACTCTAATAAATTGACGAATTTGACGTTTAGCTGTCAAATTAACACCATGAAGCAAAATTCAGAAACCTACAAGGAATTCAAGTGATCCATCCGTGAAGATGGACGATCCATACTTAGTAAATCGCGAATTTGCATTGAATTTTAACCTGTTCCATTCATGTTTTAGGTAGAACTGAACGTTTGTAGCTTTAAAGGCGTACAAACCGAAGCCGTTTATACCTGCTTCAAGAACGAGTTATGCTGCGACGAAGGTTGCTGCCCGAAAGCATCGTTTAATATATTTAGAGTTTGGTATTTCTGGTAAGTTACTACCATATATAGATACATACATTTTATTCCCGATTAGGATCACTGTTATAGGATTATTATTCATATTATCCGGAGGGTGTAAATTCTGCAGATTCGAGAATCGCAGGCGACAATTATCGGCGGCGGCGAGACGTTCGAGGAATTCCGCTCGATTCCGGGGGAATTCCGCGGTCGCGGTTTCCCCTTTCGCGCACAGGAGTTTGGAGATGTATTTCGGGAACCACCGCAGTAACGAATTGGACGAATTGATTAACTTGAGGCAGCTATTGGTACAACACGAAGCTTGTAATGTTGCTATCGATAGATACGTTGCCTGTCAAAATGGTTAATACCCCCTTGAAATATTCATAATTAATTAATTAATAATAATATCGAACAAAAAATTGTTTTAGCGAGAGCGAGAGATGCTGGAAACGCAATCGAGCCACCTTCTTACAATAGTTTGCAGTTAAAAACGACCCAGTTCAACACGTGCGATCCCCCTCCTAATTACAGCACAGTTTGCAGGAATTTCCGGGGCATTTCCGAATTGGACGGCTTAAATATTGGTGGGAGTTTGCCCCAACCTGTTGAACATCCTCGGACGGAGTTATCTAGCGTACACGCTCCGGTTTCGGGGGGAAGTGGTGAACACCCTCAGAGAAATGAGAATCAGTAATGGAACTTTACGTTTATATACAATTTTTTTTTTAATTTAATCGATTAATTTGATTAAATCGTGTATGCTTTTGTTTTTATTTTTAAAACGAAATAAATTGTTTGTATATATTTTTATTTGTTGCTTTTATTGGGCGATAATCCGAATTAAATGCCGGAAAGGAGCGCAAATGATATAACAATAAAATTAACGTGTTATTATGGAGTGATAAAGCGTGTGTAGTACAAACGTGTGCGATTGAAACGCGTGCTTTTGACGTAAACAAAACAATTTGTGACGCAAAACTTAAGAATTATTTTAAGGATATGGGCAGGGGTGTACTCGCCCAAACGTCACGTTCTGGACTTATCACGTAAATACAAAGAAAAAATTGTTATAGAAGTTTGTTCTACAATCTAAGATAAGGTTAAAAAAACTTTTGGTAACTTAAGTATTTATATTTATCTTGAAAACCGGAGGTGACAGGCAAAAAATTTATCACGGTATTCTGTTCAGTTTCATCAAATCTACACTATATTATAATCATGGTACTCAAACCACTTACACTTAATAGTGGAGGAGACTCATACCACCCAAATTTTAATAAAAATTTTAAATGGTGATCAAATACGACCCTGCGGTAGTCCGCAGTGTGTTATTCATCCAGAATTACAAAACAACAAACATCTTGTCGATCAGGGAGGGGAAGAGGGTGGTGAAAAAAAAAAAGAAGGACGAAAACAATATACGACGCGTCGTCGACTATACGAATATGACGCGGCGACGTCTGAACAACGCACGCTCGCCAAAAGCATACGAAACAAGCGAAAAACGCCGCGTCTGGGAAATCAATATTTTCCGGCACTATCGCCGGGCAAGAGCGCCAGTGTTATGTTCGGATGTGACGGATGTAAAACGGGTATTATTAGTTAGACGATATATAGGATAGGGCGTTAACTTTATACTCGCGAAAATAGAATTTTCTTTGAGGACGTTTCGACGGCGACCTGAATTTTTGCCAAAATAGTTCGATAACTTTTGCGCGGTCACGGTGTGTGGAAATGGTTTAGATGTTGTGGAAAAATAACGAACTAATAAACACCTTTGTTCCGTTATAGTCGTATATTAGTAGATTTTTTTCGGTTTCGTATCCCATACTGAATTAAAAAATAAAATGAGTGTTAAGGTAAGGGTGTATTACTTCAATTTTTTTTTTAATTATCATTACACGATGTGAATGAATGCCTTTGTAATTAACTCTAAAGGATTCAAGGTCATTTCATATTTATTTTAATCTTTAATTAACGCTACCATAACATTTGATCACTGCTCATCATATCTTACAATTTATTATTGCAGTGATGAAAGAGTTCAAAGTTTTGTCGGCCAATACATCTGTTACAACTGTCCTTCTTTATCCACAATCTGCTCAATAATTGCTTCTATTCAGTTGGCCTAATAATAGTAATAAAGTCAGAGAAAAAACATGGTTTTGATTGAAGACTTTCTCAAGTTCTTTCCGTTGGGCAAATTGCTTTTTTTTCAATTTTTTGACCGTCGGAACAAACTTTTTATAAAATCACTCTTTTGTTCGTACTCGTAACGTCTCACAACTCATTAACGTCTAGAATTAGACCTAATTATGACGTGTTCGATTATCTTTCGACGTATTTATGACTAGTTTCGGACGTGACTAATTTTTGGAAGTATTTACGGTTAATTACAGGTCTATTTTGTTTTAATGAAATTCAAGGATATGATTAGGAGTTTAAAGAAAGAGAGAGTAAATAGAATTTCTGACATTTAGTAACATCAAAACCGTTATAGCTTCTTTGTCGTTTGTTATCTTCAAGCTATATTGGTAAAACGACGTCCTAAACACGGCAATATTTCGTCATCACATGATTTTGAACCACTTCGGTGAGGAAATGATCACTTATTTGTGGCGCCAACCTCTAGGAGCTCGTTTTAAACTAATGAGGGCACGTTTATAGTGAAGCGACGCAGCGGCCGACTAGCGACGAGACTAGAGTAGCGATTTAAACAAGGTGTTCGTCGCTCCTCTAACGTGCCATCGAGAAAAAAAACATAATTGGTGTAGGCTATCTAAATGGTTTTGATCGTTGCTTTAGCCACTACCACATAATGACATTTATTATTTGACATTTTATTGTAACCAAAGTTTATAACCTCAAATTAAATGTCAAGGAGTAAATGTCATTATGTGAAAGTGGCTAAAGTAACAATCCTTTCACATAGCCTATACTCTAATTATGATTTTTTTCGATGTGTCTATATTGTTGCCCGCTTCGTCGCGTCACTATGAAGTTACACGCTAGCATTGTTTTAACAATGGCTTTAAACGAAATACAGAGATATTAAAATAGACTCTCGTAATTTATAGATGAATTCATATTAAATGAAAAGAAAGTATTGGAGGTTGGTAATAATAAATAAACTCAATGATAAAGAACAGTGATAAATGCGTTAAATATAATGTAAATTGTGTTGTGACAGCATTATATCGCCTTTTATAATGCCATGGTGTTAATCATTTTGCTCCTAAGTCGATCCGGATTTCAATTCTCCGTAAAAAATGTCACCGTCCCTCCGGAGAATCAAAACCCCGCTCCTATCGTCCCACCACAACGACAGTCAACCGCCTAACCACTGCGGTTATCGACTCGTTTAACCACAATAATAAAATAATTGAAAAATTTTGATTCAGTTTCTTCTTCGTGCATTTATTTTCCCAACTGTCTTGTACAGTGACCTTCAAAGGTATCCGGACACGATTAGATAGAGAAATACCTCTCGTTCAATACTTTATTCTTAGTCGTGTCCGGATACCGTTGAAGGTCACTGTACATATATAAAAACGTCGAGAGAAATGCCACAATATAAAAACCAAAATTAAAAAAAAAATCGTTTGTAGGAGGCCCTCACGGTATGTTATTGGTAATCTACTTACTGATAGATCATTTAAACATGTCACATCAAACTGATAAGATTAAAATAATGATCCTATTTTGATGGACTGTACTCGGGATACATAACAGTTAATTCGTACGATGTTTAGTCGATTTATTTAACGCGATTAGCATCCTGTTATTGTTATCAACATTTTGATGAATCATACTAATCGATATTTACATATATTAAAAGCAAACTTCACTCATTCAACCTTTTCATTTTTAAAAATATCTTCCGCAAATTACGCATTGAAGTTAAAGGTTAACTATAGAAAAGAAAAGAAAATTGATTACCAATTAACTATTTTGCATCAATTTAAATTTCGTTTGACAGATAAATTGACGTTTACGTCAGATTAAATCCGCCCATCTGACATATGTCAAGTGCGGGAAGGCCATATTCAAACTCCTCCGTGTCACGGAGGAGATTCAAAACGGTTTGGAGCAGAGGCTTTCAACGGGCACTGTTTTTCTCGATCTCGTTCATGCGTTCGAGTCGCTGTGGCATGACGGCCTGTTGTATAAAATGATAGGTAGTTTTGGAAAATGTCCTTAACTGAAAGAATGATTAAAAGGTTGTAAATTATCTTCTAATGAAGAGGTGGTAGAAGCTGTTTGGAGGGCTGGCTTGCAGAGCAAGATAAACATTTCTACATGTATCCAATAACTTAACAAAACTAGTAATAAATTAACACTTCAATACTTAAATATTTATCACACTGTATAAATAAACGTCAATAATAATACAGCTTAAAAGCGGAAATGGATACTTTGAACTAATTCAAGCTAATCTTAGCGCAGCCTATCAAGTTGAATCTGTAACGACTAAAAGTGCATATCTACAGTTTTCAATTACACGTTTGTAAAATTTAAAAAAAAGTAATATTTTCTTTGTCTAAAAACAAGAAAAAATCAATTAAATGTGATCTACAGGGTGATATAATTTTTCCCGGATAAAAAGTAAGTCTTATAATCTGTTCTCATTATGTACAATATGGTAAAAAGATTTGCGTTAATTTTTGTTAGAAACCTGGTCAATTTCATATTCAGGTCGTATTTAAATTTATGTATGCTTATACAAAAACGCGCAGTTCGAATTTTATTTTTAGAACGCGCTATTGCTCCGCAGGATACAGAATTTGAATAAGAAAAATAAATCCCAATAAACTACCTACTTCAATACGCATCGAAGTTTATTATCGTTTAAGTTGTTTGGATAACTTTTTACATTCGTTTACAGATTAAAATTGAACTAACTAACTATACAGGGTGTTTAACATCTGCTTTCACACAGGTTTACGGAAACCACCCCAACATCCCTACCACCACCTCCAAATTTTAAACGACAAGATCGAATCGAAAGAAATCCTATTTTCAACTTTTTCTAACGACTCTCTAGCTTAAATATACGATTTAACGAACTCACAATTAATATTTGATTAAATTAGTAACACTGAGCAGTCAATTTTACGTCATATTCAAGTCATTTAACGATCACCGCTGCTAACGTCAATAGAGGACCTCACAATGATCCAGTAACGTCTTACAACTCATGAACGTCCAGAATTAGACCTGATTATAACGTGGTCGATTACCTTTCGACGTATTTGTGACTAGTTTCGGACGTGAGGCTAATTTTGAACGCACTTATAACTCTATTTTTAAAGCGAGTTTTAATGAAATCAAAGAATATGATGAGAAGACAAACAAAAGCGATATCAACATATTGTATTTCTTTGTTTTGTGAATGGGAAACTCAACTGGTATACTCGTATATAAAGGCCGTGCAGTGTTGCTAAATGTCAAGAAGTAGGATTTCTGGACATTTGGCAACACCATTTCGATTTCTAGCACTATCAAAAATGTTACAGCTTTTTTCTTGTTTATTATCTTCAAGCTGTCGGTAAAATCACGTCCTAAACACGTCAATATTCGGTCATCACATGATTTTGAACCACTTCTGTGATGAAATGACAACTTATTCATTATCTTATGTTACTTGAGGGAGTGTAATTTAAAATAATAAACTATAGGAGGGGTTGAGCCTATATTCAAGCTGGCCGAGGGGGTGACGGGTAGTGTAGTAATAAAATTTTATTTAAAAAATGTCTTTATTTCTGCGTCGTTGGTTTTTAAACAAATTGCGTGGGAAAATAGATGTGACACACTCTGTATAGGACATTTTCTAACGTTCTAAACACGTCAATATTTGGTCATCATATGATTTTTCGAGCTGAGTGAGGAGGTGAAGGGTATTTCTGGTAAACTAACGTCCTAAACACGTCAATAATCGGTCATCAGATAATTTTGGATCACTTAGATGAGGAAATAACCACTTATATTGACTAGCCTATGCTACTTGAGAGGGTGCAATTAAAAAAAAATAAAGTAGGAGAGGGGTTGAGCCTATATTCAAGCTGGGCGAGGGGGTGGGAAGTATTGTAGTAATAGAATTTTATAAAAAAATGTCTTTATTTCTGTATAGGACATTTTCTAACGTCCTAAACACGTCAATACCTGGTCATCGTATGCATTCTGTATAGGACATTTTCTAACGTTCTAAACACGTCAATATTTGGTCATCATATGATTTTTCGAGCTGAGTGAGGAGGTGGAGGGTATTTCTGGTAAAAAAATAACGTCCTAAACACGTCAATAATCGGTCATCAGATAATTTTGGACCACTTAGATGAGGAAATGACCACTTTATTGACTAGCCTATGCTACTTGAGAAGATGCAATTAAAAAAAAATAAAGTAGGAGAGGGGTTGAGCCTATATTCAAGATGGGCGAGGGGGTGGGAAGTATTGTAGTAATAGAATTTTATAAAAAAATGTCTTTATTTCTGTATAGGACATTTTCTAACGTCCTAAACACGTCAATACCTGGTCATCGTATGCATTCTGTATAGGACATTTTCTAACGTTCTAAACACGTCAATATTTGGTCATCATATGATTTTTCGAGCTGAGTGAGGAGGTGGAGGGTATTTCTGGTAAAAAATAACGTCCTAAACACGTCAATAATCGGTCATCAGATAATTTTGGACCACTTAGATGAGGAAATGACCACTTATTGACTAGCCTATGCTACTTGAGAAGATGCAATTAAAAAAAATAAAGTAGGAGAGGGGTTGAGCCTATATTCAAGATGGGCGAGGGGGTGGGAAGTATTGTAGTAATAGAATTTTATAAAAAAATGTCTTTATTTCTGTATAGAACATTTTCTAACGTCCTAAACACGTCAATACCTGGTCATCGTATGATTTTCAAGCTGGGTAAGGGGTGGAGGGTATTTTCGGTAAAATAACGTCCTAAACACGTCAATATTCGGTCATCACATAATTTTGGATCACTTAGATGAGGAAATGACCACTTATTGATTATCCTATGTTAGTTGAGAGGGTGCAATTAAAAAAAATAATAAACTAGAGGAGGGGGTTAAGTCTATATTCAAGCTGGACGAGGGGTGGGAGGTATTGTAGTAATAGAATTTCATTAAAAAAATTCTTCATTTTCTAACATTTTGAATTTTACAGATGACTCGATATAAACATGCAGATTTTACGGACGATGATAGCGTTGGTAGTGTACAACTAACAGAAGGTGAGATATCCAGGCGGAAGATGTTTTTAAAGCTATTAGAAGATGATTTTCAGGCATCAACACTAGTGCAACCCATATCAGGTACCATACCGGTACTAGCATGTGGAAGAGGCGATCTATGTTGGAGAAATCCCTTCTAGTCCTTGTCGGTACTCTACTCTTCGTCGTGGTTGTTTTAGGGATGTTATTAAACTCGGCTGATAGGAGAATCCAAGATGCTAGGGTGATTTAATTTAAAATCGAAGTTATAATTTAATTTTAAATTTAATTTTTATAAAACAGACGGTTCACATTTCTTCGGAATATGGGAAACAACAACCTTGCTTGAACGAGACTTGTATACACATAGCTAGTAATATTTTGGAGTCGATGGATTCGACTGTAAAACCTTGTGATGACTTCTATGCTTACGCCTGTAACGGTTGGATAAAAAAGAATCCTATACCGGATGGGAAAACATCTTGGAGCACGTTTTTTAAATTAGAACAACAGAATCAGTTGGTTATTAAACATGTTTTGGGTAAATATTATCCGGAAGAATTAATTTGAATTGTACATTTTAAATTTTAAAGATCAACCGATCGATACCCTCAAATCGAAAGCCGAGCAGAAAGCGAAATTATATTACGAATCATGCTTGGATCTGAATGAAACGATCGAAACTTTAGGGGCGAAACCGATGTTGGATTTATTAATTAAAATCGACGGTTGGAATATTTCGAAAAGTAACTTCTCGGCGACGGGGTGTAGTCTACAGAAGACGCTTCAAGTTATCCAGAATAAATATTATATCGGAGCGTTATTTTCGTATGCTGTCGGCGAAGATGATAGGAATTCGAGCAGGCACGTCATCCAAATCGATCAGAGCGGATTAACGTTGCCGACGAGACAATATTATCTAAATAAAACCGAACACGGGAAAGTCATCGAAGCTTATTTAGATTACATGATAAAAGTTAAATTTTCTCTTTGAAAATCTTCAGGAGATAATCGATTTGTTATTTTTAGGTTGGCGTCCTTTTAGGTGGGAATTTAAACGAGACTAAAACGCAGATGCAAGCCGTATTAGATTTCGAAACTCGATTAGCTAATATTACGACACCTTCTGAGCTGCGCCGAGATGAAGAGTCCCTTTATAATTTGATGACGATCAAAGAGTTGCAGGAATTAGCAGGATTTGTAAGCTCATTTTTATTTAAATATAAACATCTCTAAAGCCCTCTTTTTGCAGATAGACTGGCGGGCTTTCTTCGAAAACGCGATGAGAGTCGTTAATAAAAAGATTTTTAGCAAAGAACAAGTCGTAGTCTACGCTCCTGAGTATCTCAGCAATTTAACTCTTTTAATTAAAGAGTATAATGAGACTCAAGATGGGAGAATGTATACATAAATATTTTTGTGTTAATTTTTCTTGATTTTAATTAATTTTAGAATTTTAAATAATTATTTAATATGGCAGACGGTCAGAACCTATACAGGATGTCTATCAAAAGCATTCAGGGACGCTTATAAAGGTCTCAGGAAAGTGTTGATAGGCTCAGAAGGCGGTGAAGAACCACAATGGCGTTTCTGCGTAACGGACACAAATAATGCTTTAGGTACTTACTTCGTCTTTTTAATTCGTAATCTTTATTTATTTTTTATCTATATTTAAGGCTTCGCGATAGGTGCAATTTTCGTTAGGGAGGTTTTCCACGGCGATTCCAAGAACCACGCTCAGAAGATGATCAACGAAGTTCGGAACGCTTTCAAGAAGAATTTTAAGAATCTGAAATGGATGGATCCCGAAACTAGGGAAGCCGCTGAAATTAAAGCCGATGCCATCTCCGATATGATCGGTTGGATATCCTTTTTAATAAGCTTATTTCGACTTGATTAAATATGTTTTAATCGTAGGTTATCCTGATTTTATCCAAAATCCTAAATTGTTGGATGAAAGGTATCACAATTTAACCGTGAGGAATGATACTTACTTCGAGAACAATATCCAATTGAATTATTATAATTTGGTGAAAAATTTGGAGAAGATTAACGAACCTGTCAATAAAACGACTTGGAGTAAGTGTTATTATTGATATTTTTTTTTAGGTTTTTCTTTAATTTGTTGCCAGTTCAGATTAATTTCAAACAAACCCAGTTTCGCCGCAAAATTAGGTCGAAAAATATTGCTTCGAAACATACTTTTGACAGCTGTCAAATTGGAAAACTGGTTTGACAATTACATACTACTTTTTCCTACTTGTCAAAATATTTCTGACAGTTGTCACATTTCTATAAAAACAGTAATTTTTTCAGGTTTTTTTCAGATGTGATTATCTTTCGATTTGACAACTGCAATCATTTTTGACAGATAAAAAAATGTCAATTGTCAACTTGTAAAAGCTTGTTTTTTCTATTTTGACAGTTATAACTTTCAAATTATTTCTGACACTTGTCAGATTGTAAAAAATCAGTAATTTTTCAGTTTCAAAATGCACTTCAACAGATGTAAACTTGTTTTTTCTCCCCCTCTTTTGACAATTATAACCATCAAAATATTTACGGAATTGTTAAATTGTAAAAAAAAAGAAAATTTTCAGTTTCGACACTTCAAGCTTGTTTTTTGCTATTTTGACAGTTATAACTTTCAAATTATTTCTGACAGCTGTCAGATTGTAAAAAAAAGCAGTAATTTTTTTAGTTTTAACACTTGAATGCACTTCAACAGATGTAAACTTCCTCTTCTCCCCTCCTCCCCCCTTCATTTTGACAGTTATAACGATCAAAATATTTTCCAACAGTTGTTAAATTGTAAAAAAATCAGTAATTTTTCAGTTCCAACACATCTGACAGATGTGATTGTCTTTCGATTTGATAACTGCTCTTATTAAAATACATCTGGCAGCTATAACTATCGAAAAATGTCAACTCTCAACTTGTAAAAGCTCGTTTTTCTCCTATTTTGACAGTTATAACTGTCAAAATATTCTTGACAGCTGTCAAATTGTAAAAAAAAGCAGTAATTTTTCAGTTTCAACGCTTGGGTGCGTCATATCTTGCGCTGAAATTGTCTGGACGTTTATTTTTTACGGTTGTAACAGATATGATTGTCAAAATTAATATCTGACAGCTGTCAAATTATAAAAAGTACTTTGTTGCTTTGGGCCATTTTAGTTGATAGCTGTGAAACTGTAAAATCGTGTAATTTTTTCAATTTTGTGTATTGTAATCAATGAAAACTTGCTGACAACTGTCACATTTTAAAGTACTCCCTTAATTTCGATTTGACGGTTACTGTAAAACTGTAAAATCGGTTATTTTTCCTTTAGAATATACAATGTCGTCAATTAAAACTTTATTTTTTTTCAATTTTGATAATTGTAACTATCAAAATATTTAATGACAGCTGTCACATTATATTAAAAAAAAGATTTTTCACTTACAAAACTTGTCGTCTGCAAGTCGTGTAACCGTAAAAGGACTTGTGCAGAAACCGTGAAGGTAGTTTTTTTTACGGTTTTTACAGATGCGATGGTCAAAAATTCTGTTATTTTTTTTATTTTTGTGTTTTGTGATCAGCTGTCAAATTATCGTGAAGCATCATCTACAAGCTGTCAAATTTATGTTTTTTTTTTGAGATCTTCAATATCGTAACCATCAAAAAATGTCTGCCCTCTGTTAACTTGTCAAAACTCGTTATTTGTTCCCCATATTTTGACAGTTAGAACTATAAAAATCGTTTTGATAGTAATTAAATTGTAAAAAAAGCCGTTTTTTGGTTCCAAAATATATTTGACATTTCAGAAATTGTTAAATTAGCTACTTTTTGTTTAAAGAAAACAGAAAACTGTCAAAATGCTTCTGACAGCTGTCAAACTGCGGACATTTTTTAACAGTTTTGATAGGAACCAAAACAAATCAGTATTCATCAATTGTAACGTTAGTGTTTTAACTCTCAATACATTTCTGACAGCTGTCAAATTAAAATATCCTGCATTAAACAGTTTAATAACACAATTTTACTACTTCTAGGCATGTTCCCCTCAACAGTTAACGCCTATTACACCCCAGGCAAGAATCAAATGGTTTTCCCAGCTGGTATTCTCCAAAGTCCGTTTTACGATTCGAAATACCCGGCTAGCTTAAATTTTGGAGGTATGGGTGTCGTCATGGGACACGAGCTAACGCACGGATTCGACGATCAAGGACGTGAATTCGATAAAGATGGGAATCTACATCAGTGGTGGAATAATAACACTATCGATCTGTTTAAGAATCGAACCGAATGTTTCACCAAACAATACAGTAAATACCAAATCAACGGCAAGAATCTGAACGGCAATCAAACTCTCGGCGAAAATATCGCCGATAACGGCGGACTCAAAGCCGCCTATCACGCTTATTTAGAATACACGAAAGGCAAACCTGATCCACCACCTTTACCTGGAATAGATCTCACACACAAGCAACTTTTTTTCTTAGCTTTCGCTCAAGTCTGGTGTTCTACGGTCACGGTAGAGACGGCTAATTTGGAGATAGTAAAAGATCCGCATTCGCCGGCTAAATACAGGGTGATCGGATCTTTGACAAATTTAAAAGAATTCAGCGAAGAATTCAAATGTTCCGCGGAGACCAGGATGAACCCCAAGGAAAAATGCGAGGTGTGGTAGATTCGGTAATCTCTCGATCTCGAAATCACGTGCAGCGTTGCCAAATTTAGATTTTTACTTAAGATGACAGATGCCAAAGTAATTTTATTAGTTTTCGTGGAAGATTTGGCGTCGCTGTAAACGAATTAGGTGAATTTATTAAAGAAAATAGTAATCTAAATATAAGGAGAACCGTTGAGTTGATGCTTTTAACGCAAAAATTGTGTTCTAGCGACAACATCCTGTATAATTTGTGTAATTTTTTGAGTAAGTACCTGATTTTTTGGCCAGAACAAAAGGTTTATCTGTGTGTTTTACGCATACAGAGGAATATTTAGAAAAAGTACATTAAGTAACATATGAAAAATATATACATATAGAAGTGATATTTTATAAATATCAACTCCTAAATAATAAATATAATTATATAAATATTTTATTTAATATATATATTACATATGACATATATACCCCAGTATTTATTATAAATTAATGTAATTTATTTATTTATTTTGACAAGTGACAATTAAATATGTCAATGTCAACGTCATATAATTGTCATTTATATGATTTGAAATAATAAATGTCTCTAAATCTGCTTGATGATAATGAAACAATACGCAAAGAATCCTTAAAATATCAATATTACCTTAAATTAGATGACATTTAGAGAAATAAAGGAACTGTCGGCTAAAATTTTATATACGAACCGAAATTGAGCCTTATCTTTTTCAATATCGGAACGACTACGTTGAATATTATCGCATACTGATTAAATCCACCTTAGAAAAATGATGAAATTTCAATCGGAAATGGAAAAGTAAAATTTTGCAGAGGTATTTAACCGAGTTTCATATCATATTTCAGTGATTTTGTATCGATTACCACATGCAAGGAAGATTTTTATTTTATGAAATGTATATTTTTACCTGTGATAATAAATAGATGTATTTACAAAAAAAAACTGTAGTTTTATTGGATGCTTTCGATCTTATTTTTCAAATTCTAATCTAGAAAATTACATTTTAAACGATTTCGATGATTCAATTAATAGTCGCTTTTATTTACTTAAATCGATTTATATTAAGCAAACTAAATATATCTAGACTATTATTAACAAAAAATAAATATTGAAGAATCAATTAAATTACTTGTGTTGCTAATATTAAAGTAAATCCGCTGTACAATTCGTGCTTTAGTTCATGCTTCGCTGTTTAATTCCCTGAGCACTTAAAGTTGAAAATGAGTGAGAAGTTGGCCAAATGATGAAAGGATTTTAATAAAAGTTGCTCGGAAGGACCACGGTGAAGGCGTATGTCGAGTTTGGTGGCGAAATTCATACGGAGATCTGAGTTATTCGTAAGGATTTAATTTAATTTCGTCATATTTAGGTCATACTTAGATCATATTTTGCTACCACCTGCGTCATATTTGGTCATTTATAGGTCATATTTGGACCAAAATATGTCGAAACATGACCTCTTAATGACCAAAATGAAAATATGCCGTAGATATTAAAACTATGAAATTAAAATGACCAAAATATGACCTTAAAATGTCCAAATAAGACGAAAATATTAGATATTAGCAAAAATATCAACTTAAAACGGCCAAAATATGACCTTAACATGTCCAATATCCGATCTTTGACGAGTGACAAAATATGACGTCAAAATGACCTCTAAAGAGTGACCAACATATGACGTCAAAATGACCCCTAAGGAGTGACCAACATATGACGTCAAAATGACCTCTAAAGAATGACCAAAATATGACGTCAAAATGACCTCTAAAGAATGACCCAAATATGACGTCAAAATGACCTCTAAAGAATGACCCAAATATGACGTCAAAACGACCTTCCAAAAATGACCAAAATATGACGTCAAAATGACCTCTAAAGAATGACCCAAATATGACGTCAAAATGACCTCTAAAGAATGAAAATATGACGTCAAAACGACCTTCCAAAAATGACCAAAATATGACGTCAAAATGACCCCTAAAAAGTGACCAAAATATGACGTCAAAATGACCTTCCAAAAATGACCAAAATATGACGTCAAAATGACCTCTAAAGAATGACCCAAATAGGACGTCAAAATGACCTCTAAAGAATGACCAAAATATGACGTCAAAATGACCTCTAAAGAATGACCCAAATATGACGTCAAAACGACCTTCCAAAATGACCAAAATATGACGTCAAATGACCTCCGAAAAGGGCAAAAATATGACCTTTTAAAATGACCAAAATATAACCCAAATGCACGAATAGACAACCTAGATTTCTCAAAAGTTATCAGGAATTAAACATTTTATAAAGGATTGAGATCGCCGGTAAATGAAACAGAAATTATTTTTTTCAGAGTTGTGGTTTTCGACATTTTTTGAGTTGAAAGATGCTCGAGGAAGTCACGTGACCCAAACGCAAGCTGACGTAGAAAACCTGTGAACTGCGTTATGTATCCTACCGTTCGTTTCCGTCCCCCCGTCTAGAAACTCACTCGATGGGGCAATTACGTTTATCGAATGCAATATCACATCAGTCATTATACAAAGGAGCATTTTTTACTTTTTTAATGCACTCTCGTTGAGTTTTGTCATGTTTTTCTGCTCATAGACACCTTTAATAATGATTATTTCGGTGTTTTACGTATTTACCAACACTTCGGCTTTATGTATTCGCATGTACGAAGGTTTTTCAGACTGTGACAATTGTACCTTCAACTGCACACTTTTAACTGTTAGATACCCACTATTTTCATTAAATCTTTTACAAAATTAAAATTATGGGGCTGATTTAAATCACGAAAATATGCATCGATTTTAGCGCCATCTAGCAAACGATGTGACTAATTATCATAATTGACATTAACCGTGTGCAATTATAGGAATCTGTAAATGCAATCAGCTACCTGTCAATAGTTTTTATAATTGTATGATTTAAAAGAAAGATGGGGCTACGGTTGGTGGCTGGTGACAAATCAAAAACTTTAAATTTAGCGATTATTCTTTAATAAAATGAAATAATAAATAAATAACAACAACAACAACACATACATTTGTTATTACATATGGAAGACAACATCGTTTCATATCCTTAAAAGCGTTCTAAGATAAATATAAGAATTAAAGAGAAACGATCGGATTTCTAATTAATCAAGCCGTAGGGAATATACTCCCTTTGACTGTACAAATCCCCATTTTTATGCTCGGGAGAGTGTCCGTGAAGTAACTCAGTCATAAAACTGATATAAGTGATTGCTAATCTTAAAGTTTCAATCCTAGAAAGACGTTTTTCGTAAGCGAAAGTAGGCACCTATAATAAAATTGAAATCACAATATTTTCTAGTAAAGTTTCTTTAATTTAAATACCTTCCGTCTTAATTTATCGAAAGCTTCATTTAAATTGAACATCCTGCGTCTCTCCCTGATATTCGCAGCCCGTCTTTGAGCCATTGTAGCTACTCTTCGCCTGGGTTTCTTCTGGCTAGTTGTCGGATTCGTTGGTGGTCCATTTCTGCTGATTCTGTTCGTAACTAAACCTCCACATTGCTGTCTCGGCCAGACTTTAAAATGAAAATTAAAAAATGCAAGCTCTACTATAGTTTAAAATAAATTAAATTTTTACCTAATTCCGAATTAAAAGCTGTTAATATATCGGGATACCCGCTCAGAGCTGGATTTTGACTGCTTAGACAATGATGGGGGTCCCATAAACCGCCGTACGGGGGGATATCCGTGGGATAATTAGGATAATCAGCCCCCTATATGATTTAAATTAATTTTAACAAGTTTAAAATGGGTTTAAATATTGTAGAGCTTACGTTGTTGGGATCCCATGGACCGTGGTCACTTGAAAACGACATTTTCATCACAAGATGTACTTTATTTAAACAATTTCCGACGAAAAATATTTAGATACACTGTGTATAAGAAAATTTCAAATCACCGCTATCTAGATTAAAACTAATCGGATGAAATAGAATTGAATATTTGGATGTTATATTCCGCATTTCTGGCTACAAGGTGTACGTTAGGGGTGGCTGATGTTGAGATCGGATTGGTTACCGATGTTGTCGAGGGTGGTTTCTGAATTCTTCGTCGGCCAATAGTCGATGGGAAACATGTTGCAAATACACCTCTTGGTGGAAGAGCTTTGGGAACGATTTCGTTAAGGGTTGGTTTCGTTTAAACGGGATTGTATTGACTTTTGAGGGTAGACAGAAATTATTAGTTTTCAAAATTTCGTCTAAAATAGAGTGTTGATTAATGGAGATTTATTGGGAGTTATATTAAGTTTTTATTGTGGATATATAAATAAAATAAATCGTTAAAGATATGAGATTGTTTCTGGGAAATTTTAAAATGATGTTTTGTGAAATTCTTATAAAAACATCGTTTAATCGTTTAAAAAATTTGTGAATCATTGAAGTTTATGGAACACTTCAGGACAAACAAGAAAATTTAGTTATTTTTAATAAAAGGGTTTTTAGAAGAGGGCCAAAGGCTTAAATAGGAAGGAATCTATCTTTTCTGTTTTTCCTGCAAAGTTTAAAATCCTTTTAACGGCCTCAAATTTAACAATCACATCTCGGTTTTGGGTAAAAAGTGTGCTCAATCCTATTATGATTTTTACTTGCAAATCACAGTTATTTTGGTCATCATCTTCACCACTTTGATCGTAATAATTTTGTATATAATTAGTCTTGTCGTTAAACGAATCTTGATTTAAATCTGATTCAGAAATTTGGTCAAAAGTTCGATAGATTAGAGGAATTTACCTGCCACTAAGTTGTCTTTAAAATAAACTTAAATTAAGACCCTGTCAAGATCAGTTCAAGATAAGTTAGGAGTTCTAACGTTAAAGGTGCATTAACTTGGTGGTAAAATTCGTGCTGTTTAACGTAGGAGTTACGTCATATGTACGTCATGAAAGTGATTGCTCTAAACCAGTGTAGTATCAGTGATTACGTCATATAACGTTACTCTAGATCAGGGATTCCCAAACTGTTTTGGGCAAGAGACCTCTTTTCCAAATAATGAACTGATACTTCAGACCTCCCTCTCTCTCTCTCTGTAATCTCTTATTGAAATAAATTAGATAGTAGAATTGCTATCAAACATATGTTGAAATCTGTTCAAATCTATGTAAAAATGACGTCAAGTTGTTTGCTACAATCATTTCGGCATTTACTGGAACATTACTTAACAAATTGTCGCCCAAAAGAATTTTCTTTTTTTGTCTTCGAGTTAAGAGAGATTTTTTAAAACAGAATTGGTGAAATCAACTGTTTTTTGCTTCTGTTATAGGCGGTGTCAGGTGATTTATCCTCGATCCAGTAAGATAAGTTTCTTCAACCGACTTTAACATTGTTTAATCTCTATATTTAATGCCTTTCAAACAATATCTCTAAGGTTTGAACGCTGTAGTTGAAATTCTTTGACCACCCTCTTTATTATCTGTTACTATATTATTTGTTATTAAGATAATAAAGCAGCTTTTATGAAAAAGTCATGCCCCTAGACATAATTATACGCGAAATTTTTTTTGTCGTTTTTATGAAGGAAAAAAAGAGTAATATATAACGACAATTAAACATCGGTATTCGGTTGATGATGAGAACCCATACGTTCTCGAAACACGTGTCCTAGTATAATCAACAAAAAGAGCCCTTAGCTCTGTGAACTATATACGATTTTAGTATAAGTGAAATAGCACATTGTACAGGGTGGTCAGATAAGAATGCAAAGTGCTGTATCTCTGAAACTATTCGTCGTAGAGACTTGCGGTAAAAATTTCTAATACTAAAGTGGTCAAAAGAAGACCGTGGAAAATATTTTCAGATTTCCAAGATGGTCGCCAGGGGGCGTAACCGGCATCTTAAACCTTTAAAGTGATTTTTCACTGAAATCCACCAAGTAAATGTTACCAAAAAATATATGCTTTATAAAGCTAAGCTTTACTCGAGTAATTTTTGTTTAACACTTTTTGACGTATCTATTAAAATAAAGTGGTGGGGGGTAATTAAATGTTTCTTTAAATAAACAGCTGTAACTCCTAAACGACTGAACTGATTTTAACAAACTTGGTCTCATTGAAAAAAGCATTTATTGTTCCATCAAACCTATCTTACCTGTGATATGTCTATTTCTTAATGATGTCGCTAGAGCGCGCTTTTTGATATAATAACAGGAAATTGCAAAATTCTCTAAAAAAAACAAACAGATGATATTGCGTAAACATTTATTGATTTCGATCTGTGACATTACTCTCCATAATTTCTGTTTATTTTCTTAGAAAAATCAACTATTTAGATGCAGATAAAATTGCGGTTAAAATAAAATTAAACATGTCGCTAATCTTCTTCTTGAAGAAAAAAAAAATACTATTTCAACCTCAAATTCTAACATGATGCAACTATACGAAACTTCGCATCTATTTTCATCGTATTTATCGCAAAAATTCTGCATATTATATTATAATCCACCCTCCTCTAATTCCAACGATCACACCCCTATTTCACGCCGAATAAGAAAGTTATTAGTAGAAACGAGCGTAAACAATATGACATCTGCTTTTATTAAAACTCCCTCCCTCCAAAATATCGTTACAATTATATCGGAAGACGTGAAACGAGAGCATGACAGATCGCATGATATCATTTTAACATTTCGTGACATCCATCCGTTTTAATATGCTGCGATTAGGAGGGCCTAAAACCCACCCTAAAATCCGTGTACACTTGTTGTTTTGAACACTTGCGTTTAAACAGAGTGTAGAGTGTATACAATCCTATTGTGTTTGAAGAAATAATTTAGGGTGGTTTAACTTTGTGCGGGAGAGATTTCGATATTAACTTTTTGAGGGGTGTCCGCTGATTCGATTTACGTAACCGAAGATAATCGCCGCCAATTTGCAATGCAAGAATAAATGCTTATAGCGACATCTATATTTTATCCTTAGAACTAAAATTTAATTCTTTGCAGCGACATCTATATTATCTATTTAAAACTAAAACATGGTTTGTAAGGACATCTATTTAACATTCATAAAAACTAAATAAAACTCGCGCGATTTTTAAAATAACCGTAAAAATTAAACATTTTTTTTAGAAAAAAACCTTTTATTATTATTATCTTAAAAATATGAAATATTATTTTCAATTAACATAATACAAAAATGAAATGTTTTTAAAATATCTTCTTTAATCCATTCTGGTTTTCAACTCCTTAGTTGTGATCTTATCCTTTTCGCTGTAACAAAAAATTTATTTAAATTTAAACACAATTAAACCCAAAATTTCAGATTAATCTTACATAATATAAACGGTAGCACCCCATCCGGAAATAGCATCACGATCGAAAGCATTAATTAAAGCTTGAGATATCGTCTCGAATAAATCATCGGGGCCTAGATCGGGTTCCCACAGAGATTCACACATCCCGTATAATTGAGCTGAGGCTGTACCACCGACTACGAAATCCTCAGGTGCGTTCGGACACCCGATAAGATCCATATTGCAGACGAAAGGTTCGCCGGTCTTCGAATCTAAACCAGCTATTACAGGTTCAACGAAGAACGGTCCGAAACGTTTTTCGTACAACATATTCGATACTAACGATGCGAAAACCGTAGGTGTAATATGTCGGTTTTCTTTTAGTTCGTACAGATTTTTTCTAAATCGTAGTTTCTCCATTACGGTTTGTGTATCGGTCGCTAAGCCGGGTAAACCTATGAAAAGATGTGGCCCCATTTGGAATACTTTCGGGAAATCCATTGAAATTGTTTGGGCTTGTATACCGAAACGTTTATCCGTTGCAATTGCTACGCAATTTTTACCTTTCATAGCGACCATAGCGCTACCATTATAAGAGAGGATAGACTAGAAAAATTTAATTAATATTACTCTTATTTATTTTAAATTCTAGCTTTGTCATAATAACATAACCTTAAATATGTTTTATTTTATGTTTAATTATATTTAAAGAAGAATATACAAAATTTTACTTACCATTTTATATATTGGCGTAGATTAGGATTAAATATTTAATTTTAACTAAATTTTAAGAACAATTTAAACGAAATGACAATTCAATATTGATTTGTGTTTAGCAATGCTCTGTCAAATGTCAAATCAACAGATCAAATTCAACTAGAAATTTTTTTCATTAAGTTGCCCCCCTGAATTGAACGGTCGGTAAAGCAGATGTTTCTAAATTAAAATTTGTTAAAATTGATTTTTTTAAATTTTTCAATAGAATTCAATCATTAATTTAAATTCAAATTTATTTACGCTTAAATGAATCGAATTTTATTAAAATTTAACTAACACTTTTTGCTTTTAACTTAAAAAAATCGTCATAAAATTTCCGGTAAACGTCAACGAAGGTGTCAAAGTTATTTTTTAAATCTTTTCAATTTATTATCTTCTATATATAGTTTTTTAAAGCTAGCGAAGCAAAGAAAATGGATTTACTCGAACCGGACGATGTTCCTTTAGCGGTACACGAGGATATTTTAAAATATTTAAAGGAGCAGGATCTTATAGGAGGCGAAGAAGAATTCCTACAGAACATTACAAATTTTACCGAGCAAAATGTCAAACACATCATAGAGGAATTATTGCAGAGATTCGAGAGGGATCAGAAGTTAAGGGATGATTACGAGGAACGACGAAAGGCTCATAATCAATTCGCACTGTTTAAATTAAATGATATATTACCCGATTTTAAAATAGGTAAGTCGTAACTTTTGCTACAAATAAAACACAATTTTTTTTTAATAAAAATATTATTTTAATGGTAATATACGATTATTATCGGCATTCTGCATGTCATGAGCGCATAATACAACAGTCAAGTTTAACTTAAATATTTTTTTTTAATATAAAAAGTGTAAGCAGTACTTCGGTATAAATACAATATTAATTATGCTGTATAAAACACGACAAACACACAATATTATTATTTTTTTTGCTATTTATACTTATATTTAATATATATGTACATAAAAATGGTTAACATAAATATATAATACAGGATATCGTACAATACTTTTAAACACTTAAACAATAAGCTGTCACAATGAAAGGTATACACGAAAACAATTTTCTCTTTTTTTAGAACTTATATATTTACAATTTATTAATATTTTGAGCTTCGGCTTTAAATCGAAAGCAATCATTTTAGATGATGAAATGTACGACGCTTTAACATTTCGAGAAATTTTACTCGTACAACGCCTAGTCGGTGATGTCGAATTAGTTCCGGAATCTGTCGGAGGTTTATGCTTAGATATCCAGAAAGCTGTAGGTAAGCCACCGCAGGAGAGGAAATGCGACAATATCTGTGAACGATTAGCTAAAGTAATGAATTGCGATGGGAGTGACGAGGTAGTCGAGATGGACAAATTAAAAACTGAAAATATTGCCGCAGGTTATTTTAATTCGATGCATCATCGAGATAAAATAATGTTTTCCCTTTTATTTAGTTGCTATGACTTGTAACGAGAAACCAGATTTGGAGGACAGTCTTGAAGTACAAGCCGATAGGTGTGTTGGTAAATTTCTTGTACATTTATCATCGCAATTCGAATTCGATGGTAATAACGCTGGCTCTACGATCACTACTTGGGTCGATAGGAATTTGCACACTATCGAAGAGAAACGAAGAGAGTGATTTTAATTTTATAACTCATAAAGCGTTAATTAGAGCAATTCTTTTTTTTAGATTTTATACTAAAAAGGTTGTGAAACGTGTCGAGAATGTCGAAAAAATTATTAAGAAGACTTCATATGAAACGGAAGATAAAGGAAATGGTGAACGTGATGTGAATCAAACTTGTTCTCACCACTCGAGTTGGTCTTATTTATAATCGGAGAACCCAATCTAAATATTTAAATTTTCAGATGATTCAGTTGAACGAATACTTGACAAGGGAGCATCGATGGAAAAGACACAAATCAAAATTAACCCCGTTAAGCCAAAAACGAGCGATATCTCGAAGATGAGTGCAAAATTAAGCACGAAACAAAGTGATACTAAAGAAGGCATAAATTTAAAGAGTAACGATCACTTCACAGGGCATACTCCCAATGCTTCGCAGAAATCTAGTAAAGCGACCGAATCAATACAGGAAAAACACAGCAGTAAAACTAATAAGAAAGTGAGCACTACAGAAAAAATAAGCGGTTCGAAGACTTCAGCTGCTGTATTGGATCAAATTAAATCGCCTAGGAGTTCGAAGGATGATAGTGACCAACCGAGAGGAGAGATCATCGAAGAATTGCAATTGATAGAGAAATCCATCTACGTCGGATTATTTAAGAAATATTACTACATTAAACATCAGAGTAATGATGAACCCCCTATCGATGATAGGAAATTCTACAGCTTGCAAAAAGCTAAAGATTACATATCGGAAGGTGCAAACTTTTTGTTGCATCGATATTTAGCCAGGACGATCTATATCGGAAGCTTTGAATTATCAACGATGTATATTAACGGTGATATGTGTCGAAACATCTATGTAGGTAGATTGGAACAATTTAATCGAAATTAAATTTAATTAAAATTAAATTTTAATTTCAGAATTGCACAGGACCCGAGAGTAAATTAATTAATGATCGTAGAATCGATATATGCACAATTTATCGGACCATAATCGAAGAGTGTGGAATCGAACATCGATGCACTACGATTTTAACATTAAAAGGTCAGATTGTGAACCAAATCTGGGAAGGTACCAATTATTTGCTTCAAATCAATCCGCTTTTGGATGTTGATAATTACAAGATTGTTGGGAACGAGGAAATTCTATTAAAACATGCTTGGGAGAGCGATATGCAATTAATGTCGAAATATTTAGACGAAAAGGTTGCTAACGAAATCAAGATTAAATCTTATATGATCGATCATCCTGAGTTTCGTAATATGATCACCGATTATATCCATACGATTCTACTTTTGAAACCGGAGGATATAATTGATTTCACTATCAGTCACTTTTTGAGCTTCGCACCTCAATTTTTACCACAAAACGATTATTTTTAAATCGACTTGTAATATCGTATATAAATAAAGATACTTACAATTGAAATTCGCTATTTTTTCTTCACCGGATAGCAGATCGCACAATTTGTGAAGTCGTGGTTATCCGGCAGACATTTTTTATGAAACGAATGTTTGCAATAGTACACTATTATATCGTGCATCCTATTTAGATCTTGAATAATCACTTGCCGATGGCAAGCGCAACATACCATTTCATCGGAAATATGTATTCCTTTTTGTTGTCGAGCTACAAGTCGGTTGTGTAATTCGAAATAATCAGCGGTTAAGATTTTTTTGCAACCCTCTTTAATAGCAACCTTAAAATAAATATCGTTTTTAAAAAATCATTATATAATCTATCACAATTTTGTGTACCTGCAGACTATAATCACATAACATTTTCACTAACGAATTCTTCAAATCTGGTATGTTTTCCCCCGATTTAATTTTGTTGATTAGAATCGTGGGATCGATGTAATTTCCTATATTTCTCAGGAGGAACGTAATACATTCTGTAATAACGATTAAGTGAGGAATCCGCAATATTATTAAGGGAATAAAAATTTAACCTGGTTTATTTATCGAGTGCTGTATCAAATCGTTCCATAGATCGGCATCATTATGTTCCTGACAGAATAAGATCGCTTTCTGCATATCTTTGAGCTCGTTCATGATTAATCCTAATGCTTCTTTGGTATCCCCAATTCTGTCTAAAATAAAATTAAATTAAACCGGTAAACTGCGGAAACTATAGATTAATACTATCTTACCTAGTAAGTGTACCATTTCGGGATAAAATTTAGCTCTCCTACAAATATCTAAAGCTTCCTGTATAGGATAATGATCCGATTTATTTAAGAAAGGCAATAGCTTGTCACGATCATATATAGAGTATAATTTAACTAGATGGCCATGGTATTGGCCAGACGGATTCTTTTTGACATAAGCGTCTAAGTACTACAAACAAGAAAAAATTGTATACAAGGTGATTCGATAATATTAATTATTTAAACTTACCCTATATAAATGCAGTTCGTGATTTTTTAATTTATCAACAACGATGTCGGAATTAACGTTATTCTTCTCTAGTAATAAAGTGACAGTTTGCTCGTGATCTAAATTCATCAGTTCGATCAACATATCGCAAACGACACCGTACAATTTATGCTTCCTAATGAAATTAAATACATCTTTGTGTTTCATCCTATCGCGAGGAAAAAATTGAAATATTAAATTAAATTAATACTAAACGAACTTACTTTAAATATGTCGCTAAACATTTATCATATTTTTTATCATGCGAATACAAAATTGCTAAAGCTTCGAAATAAATTAGTTTATCTGTATCGGTCACTATAATATGTTCTAGTACAGCGTTAGTCACAGCGTAAATATTATATAACGAAGGATCCCATTCTTTAACTAAATTGAGAAAGCCCTACGATACAAAATTAATTAAAGTGATCCTCATTAAACACCACCTATTTATACTAACTTGGGAATCCAGGACTAGATATTCGTAAAGTACCATCTCGTAAATATGTTTATCCAATCTATTCTCAGGAGATTGCGGAATATAAGCACTTACGGCTCTTAATTGATGCACCGTAGCAAATTTAAATATTTCCTCCTCCCAAAGTTTCTTATTCTGTCCGAAGATCTTATAACATAATTGTCCGGCACTTTTATAATCGCCTTTCTCCAATAAATGATCTAAATATGCGATACCAACTACTTCTTTGGTGAAACGTTTAACTTCGCTTTTATTAGCATCTAATATCACGTTTAAAGCATCTTTAAATTTCCTAGAAAAAAATATTAAATTGTAAAAATGTCTTCGACATAATTAAAACTTAATTTACTGTTGTTCCATTAACCATTGTATCCGATCATCGACATCGAATAAACTTGCTACTACGATATCTTTGGGTGCGACGATGAAAAACCGATTTTCCTCGATTAGGGCATCTAAATGGTAATCATTCACATTATATTGTTGGTAACCTCTCAGAGACAAGCTATCAGCATAAATCTCAGTGTAATCGTTATCTTTATATTTAACAATGTGCAATTCCGGATGCAACGATCTCTGATTTTCGTCTAATTCTTTTGGAAACCCTAACAAAATCAACTGATGATTTAACGGTGCAATTCCACTAATATAAAATTCTGTTCTAAAAGCTGAAACTATACAAAGAAAATTAATTAATTTCATCTGATAAAACCTTACTTAATTTTACTAACTTGGATCTACAAGGTATTCCGATAACTCCCTATTCCCAAGCTCATTTGTGCTACGTTTCCTAATAATACAAATCCGTACCATATCCACCCATCCAATTAAAAGTGTTCTATTATCAGCCCATCGTAAATTGCACTTAAATTTCTTAATCGAGATGCTGAAATGAACTCTATGATTTAATCATATTTAAAATAGTTATCGGAACATACCCAGGACGGTCTTCCCATTTAATTAAACCTAACGAACATCTAGCATTAATATCGTACACTCTAACACCGATATCACTCGACCATGCTATAAAATTTTCACCCCAAGCGAGACTTCGCACCAAACCTTCACTCAGACATAGAACAGTGGATTTCGAACGACCTAGGAATGTTTTTTCATGTAAGGTTAGTTTATCATCACCTAAAACGGTAAATGAAAATATAATAATTTTTACTTCGCATTTATTTTGAATTAAATTACCCGTAATGAACCGTTTATTTGAACCAGGTTTATAATAATGCGGATCTAAAGCTATCGTCTTCACTAATCTTCCGATATTAATTAGCTGATTCTCCTTCGAATATAATCCGTGTATAAACACCTTTCCATCATCGGAACAGCTTGCAATATAATCACCTTTTGAATCGATTGAAATTTGATTAACAGCGACTGTATGTACCCGTAATTCATTCTCTTTAATGCTATTTCCTTGATGATCTAATATATGAATGACCCCCCAATCGGTTCCTAAACAAATGAACTAAACGAAAGAAAATAACACGAAATAACTTAATTTATCGGTGGGTACCTTCGGATGGACAGCGATACATTTCGCTGCATCATTTAGGAGGATGTTATGGAGATCGTTCGATATCCGTACATATTTTAATTTGGGTTCGTCGTCGTCTTCATCGGGACTCGCTAAATCATTACTGGGCGACTCCTAGAACGATTACAGACAATAAATGACAGGTATCTAACCTCAAAAAATTTGTTACGGTTAATTTTTTATGAAAACGCGATAGGTATCATAAGAATCCGGTATCGTTTATTAATATCTGATGAAAACTTACATTTGTACTGGGTTCGGACATGGTTTTCTTAGTGATTCATCCTATTTTTTCCAGGAAAGTCAGCCCATGATATCACATCATTATGACAGCTGAGATAACAACTTCTTTTATGTATAAATAATTTTATTTTAAGGCGAAATTATTTTCGTATTAATTAATTTATGATTTAATTGAGTTAATTTTAATTAGATTTGTATTAAATATTAATTAAAATTTGATAATCTTAAATTATTAATTTAATTTTTTTTTCTAAACACAATGTTGGTTAACCTGTAATTTGACAGATTTTGACAAGTCGTTCAAAAAATAAACATGTTGCTTACACATTTAAATACAACGCCGTTTTCTAAATTTATATTAATAGATGGTAATAAAATATTTAAATTTTGTATATAATATAATATTTCATATTTATAAACCCATTACAGATTGTATCGAAGAACCTGCTGCGCAGGTTTTAAATTATTTAATAACCTGTCGGTTACAACTTACTTACGAATTGCATTATGCTGTATATGAAGGTTGTTATTCTCGTAAGCTAATTCCCAAAGTGATTTGCCATGATTTTACAAGGAATTTAAACAAGACAGATTCTTTAACGATAGAAAATGCTGTTACGAAGATGAATAATCCGTGTATACTATTTATTGATTCGCTTGCTCATATTATTTTAATATATGGGTTTAAAGAGGCTTACCGATTATTGCATGACATTATTAATAATCCTAACAGTGAGTTTTTCAAATTTAAACTTATAATTTTAATCTCGTAAACAGTCCTACAGGTAATTGCAGTGTATCACTCAGATTTACTAGAAGACGAGAAGATTTTAATAAATTTCCAACATCTTTCAACTTTTTCTATATCGCTAGAACCCCAATTTAAATTCAATAAGCCTAGAATAGCTTATACGTTTAAGAAATCTGGGGGAAAGGTTGTAAAACAGATCGAGGAATTTTATTTCGAAAATGGTGTCTTAAAAACGGAACCTCTTAAAAAAATTGATGTTCAAAAGCTTTTACAAGATACTGTGGAGGAAATCGAACCCGATAAATTAACTACGTTCAAGATAAGTCTTAAAGATGACGAAGAAAAAGCGAAAGCTTCTGTAGTCTTACCATATTTACCAAAGTATATGTTTTTGTTAAATATTTAAATTGTTTCGAGTTTGATTTTGTTGTTTTAATTTTTAGGACAAAATCGGAAGAATCTGAAGGGACAATATATTATCAATTCGATGAAGTCGATGATTGGGATGAAGAAGATCCCGATGATGATTTAAATATATAAGATTAAAACGATTTAAATTACAAAATATTTTATTATGAAAATCGATTGAAAAAAAACAGGTTTTATTAATTATTTCTTCATTCCTTTCGCTGCCATACACAATCGTGATAATAACCCAGACATCTGTAATAAAGTCGTAAGCCCGTCTGATATAATTTCATGTGTAGTGCCGATCTCCTATGATTAAAACAAAAATATCAATTCAATTAAAACGGTTTAAAAATGAATCAAATTTACCTTAATAAAAGCTAACTTTAGCGGTTCATCCATATCCATATTTTTACAAACTTTAAAAATGTTTTTTACGATATCTTCGGCAGCATATCCTAAAGTCCATAAATGGTCGATTATCTACAATTTAAATCAGATTTAAATTAATTAAAAGATTAATAAAAATCGAGTAATATACCTTAAAAGCTTTCCTTATATCTCCATCGATGCAATTCTTCAACATATCTTTGATTAATAAAGGATGAGGTTCATCGCAAACTTTAAAAACGTTTTCAGAATTAACAACACCGAAACCATTATGCGTCGACTGCAGGTTATTCAAAGCTTGTCGCATATCACCTTGCGCAGTAAATACAATCGCTTCGAGACCATCTTCAGTGTAACTTACGTTTTCTTTTTGGCAAACTTGGATAACTCGGGCTAAAACTTGTGCATCGGAAAGTTTAGAATATCGTAACACAGCACAACGACTTTGAATAGGGTCGATAACTTTCTCGCTATAATTACAGGCGAGAGCAAATCGTGTTGTATTACTATAAATCTCCATCGTACGTCTTAGAGCTTGTTGTGCCCCATCGGTCATGCTAAAATAAATTACGATCAAACAGATTTAAATTATATCGGCGATAACAAACCTATCGACTTCATCTAAAATTATAATCTTATGTCTGCCGGGGGGTAACGTAACTTTCTGCTGTGCGAACATTTTAACTTTATTCCGAACTACATCGATACCTCTATCGCTTGAAGCGTTCAATTCTAAAACGGCATCTTTAAAGGAAGATCCTAAGAGTATCCTCGCCAAACATAGGATTGTTGTTGTTTTACCCACACCAGGTGGGCCCTAAATAATTAATAATAACAAATCAAATTAAAATAATCCGAATTGAACGTAGGAAACTTACGGCTATTATTATATTGGGTAAATTGCCTTGTTTCGAGAAAACTGATAATTTTTTTATGGTATCTTCATTACCTACGATTTCTTCGAATTTTTGTGGTCGGTACTTCTCGATCCTAATAAAAATAATGTTGATTTTAAATTTACAAAGGATGTTTTAAAAATTGTGGGAATTTAGCTATAATTTTTTTTATTTTGGTAGATTTTAGGTCTTGTGATTGAAATAAGCGATCTATTTTATTATCCATTATCGAAATTCATCATCCTTATGGTCTAACAGCTCTTGAAGTTGACGATACATATTATATCTATTCCGATCACAATAAACTTGGCATCCGGCAGGCTGAAACCCTGTGTACACCCAAATAGTCATATAAGATCTCAATCTAGTGACATTCCACCGCAGAACATTAGTGCCTTTTGAGATTTAGCCTCAAAATGTGTTTATATCGATCAAACACCTAAATTAAACTGAACAATATTGCACAAGATAGTTGTATAAACATGTCAAGACTTCCCAAAACTTTGGAAACATCTCTCATAAAATTATTAATCTAAGTTTTCGATTCAATTACTTACCAAGGTAAATTAGATTTTCCTGCAGATTTAGGATCTAATTGGGTGGAGGGACCTGGTTCTGATGGAATTTCTACCACCTCCATCGTTTCCATTGCTAAATAATATAATTTTTAATTGTAAATTAGTGGATCTAAATTCCCACCAAAAAGTTTTTTAAAAAGTGAGGTTATGTTGTTAAATCAAGATATGATACGTTCTTAATTTTGGAGCTTAATGAATTAAAATTAAGTCATAATTTAATTCTAATTTATGATTAGAATTGCGATTTATTACATTAAATTGTTATTTATAGGTTTAATTTTGATTTTTATAAATAAGTAATGATTTCTAATTTCTGAACGCGTTCGATTTGAATTAAGCGTCGTGATTGGTTGGAATCGATTTTGACTTATTTTAATTTAAAAAAATGTGTTCGGAAAATCGATATGGAGGGAAAATCTATTTTTTGAATTTAATTATTAATTTCGTGTTTAATTTTGATTTTATTTAAACAAGACAATATGATTTATCGGAATAAATTACAAATTTTTAGTTTATCTCGATAAAAATTCGTTATATAAACAAAAAAAACACTCTATATATTATTATTTCGGCGGGTATAAAATTCGTAGGGATTTTAGTCGTTCGAGGGTATATTACTTAAAATATTGATTTTCACCACCCTTGTAATATCTCTAATGTCGTACAATATACTGTGCAGTGCGCACGTATTAGGTGGTCCGATATGTCGGCGAAATTTAGGGACCTGGTTGTGATCGGGCTGTGTCAGTGACGTGAAACGGAAAAAATGTGGAATTAACGACGCTTCGGAAACGGCTAAAGAGGGCGACGGAAAAAAAAAGATCAAAACGCGAAATACAAGCACGTCGCAGTAGGCCGATGTTTTACGCTCGTAATATATCCGTGAAAATAGACTCTATTAGAATTACGAAAGGTATTGAGGATAAAACTGTATAGATTGCTGCACGCCGGAAATACACATTTTTAAATATTAAACAGGTTTATACTACATATATTTTCCCCCCTCTTACTGATTTGACATACATTAGATTCCTTTTTTTTTAAATCTAGTGCATTTGTTTAATTTCTTTTTTTTTTTTGTTGGAATTGTATGAAGTAATATTGGAAGGATGCTTTTTTAGTAGCTATGCAGGTCAAATTTTTCGGGATATTAACCTTCGATTGTTTTTTTTTAATTTTGTTTTCTTTCCGGTTTTATGATTTATTTGCTAAGTGCTGAATAAACTTTTAAATTTCTCCTTTGGGAAAATGAAAAGCTCTCTCTTATATTGATTAAATGTTTTTTTTTTCGGACAGGTTAATTTTGATTATTTCTTCTTGAAATTTTTTACCAAAATCGATACTATTTTAATTTAAAAGGAGAAAATGAGGAAATCGCTTCCAACCCGCGAAAAATGACTGTCCACTTGCAATGAAAATTCGACAAAAACACAGATCCGGACTATATTTAGTTCTACGAATCGAGTTTAGTGAATATTCGTGACATGTGATACAAGATTCCTGAGAAAGGGGGAACAAACACAAGGGCAAGATGCAAAAAGATACACCAAATCCATCACCGGAAGTCCACCAATACGTTGGGCCTTATAGGTTAGAAAAAACACTAGGAAAAGGGCAAACAGGTAAAGATCCACCATCGATTTACGATTCGACTTTAAACTTTTAAACTCAACCTCAATTCTCTATCCTTTTCTCCATTAATACAGATGGGAACTAAGATTTTCAAACTCCCAAAGCAATTACTGAAAGCTGTGAGCTCTCGTAACGTTTATACAGACTGATCAATATATCTTGTAAAGTTGCAAAACGTGAAGGATTATAAAGTTAGAGAACAATTTTTTTAAAGTTTGATATCGCGTTTACGTGTTTTCTGCAGTCCCTTTTCACACCAACCGAATTAATCTACATTTCAGGCTTAGTTAAATTGGGCGTACACTGTGTGACCAGTAAAAAGGTCGCAATCAAAATTATCAACAGGGAAAAGCTGAGCGAAAGCGTCCTGATGAAGGTAAGGCTTACGCCCAATGCATTTAACTACAATTTTAAAACAACAAATCATTTCAGGTCGAAAGGGAAATAGCAATCATGAAACTTATAGATCATCCACACGTCCTTGGTTTATCCGATGTTTACGAAAACAAAAAATACTTGTAAGTCCGTAAAAATATCGTTTTTAAATCCAATTTAATTTAATTTAATTTAATTTTAAAAAATAAAGACAGACTCCCTTTTATTTCGTATAAAAACGAAACACGACGCGCGAAGTACCGTTTAAAATATTTAATACGTTTTAAGACGAAGACTCGGATAAAACAACCGCTCAAGGGTAAAGGTTGACGCGACAATTCCAGCCAACTAGACTCTTATATTCTATTATATTGCGTGGATGAAACCATTTTATTGTCCTGTTGAAATGCGCCCTTTTCTATTTAAATTTTTGAAAACTTCTCTTGCCCTACTACCTTCACTTAATCTTGATCCATTTTCTTTAGATATTTAGTTTTGGAACACGTTTCCGGCGGGGAATTATTCGATTATTTAGTGAAGAAAGGGAGATTAACGCCGAAGGAAGCTAGGAGATTTTTTCGCCAAATCATATCAGCGTTGGATTTCTGTCATAGTCATTCGATATGGTGAGTGAAATTTTCGATGTAATTCGCTCTACAATCTTATCTTTAAATATAATTAATTTTGAATTGCGCGCCAATTATCGCGGACGTGTAGTCGATAACGTTGCGTTACTACCTCATCAACTGAGTGGGGGGAGGTGGTTCGCAGTTTTTAGCGTTTTTTCGGGAAAATTTTGGGGATTTAGGTCGCAAAACGTAATTATTGGGATATTTTTGTTTAAAAATGACGCTAATACAACGTCAAAGGCGTCGATTAAAAAAAAAAGTAAAATCGTGGAACTAATTTGACAAATGTCAGTTGTCTGTCACAATATTACACGGCGTTTCAGGTCATTTGCACCAGGTTGGCAACACTAAATATAATTTATTAAGACTGTTATTAGATACATTGACGAAGTAATTTCATTGTTATTATCTTCTTATTTATCAATAATGGATGTTTAATAGATAAAATCGCGATCAAATAATTTATTCAATCAATTTGAAGTTTAACCAAAATTGACTAAATTGACACATCGCATCAATCAGATCTAACCTTTAAAATACAGGGTGGACAAAGTCAAGTGAAGAGGGAGTCATCTAAAATTTTCAATTTGGAGCAGTGAGTAATTGGCAGCAATGATAGCGCTTCAGTAATCTACGAATATGCAACCAGGAGGGTTATTCTGGAAACAGTGGAAAAACAGCACTCCCAGGGAGTAACTTTCACCGCTCACTCCTCGTTACCAGCGAATATTTTCCTACGAAAAAGTGAGAAAGTCAACTCCAGAATAAGAACTATTGAAATTGTAGGAATTTTTTGACAATTCTCTTGAAATTTCCATTCCCCCAGATTCGAGAATAGCCCCCTCAGAAACGACAAAATGACAGCAAATGACAGCAAACGAAAACCACCAAGTGACAGTATGAAAGTAGGACATGTTTGTTCAATGTAGCTAACTGTAGAATATAAAAATCAAGCCAACCAGGGATTTTTATGCTACCACCACACTTCACTTGAGAATGCTCGCATTGTATACTTTGTATGGCTCCTTATTAAACAGCACTGTATATTATCTGTCAATGTGACAGCGATGATTCACAATTTATATGACAGATCGAGGATAATGCGGAGAATTAGGGTGGTTCTTCGACTGCCAGTTTCAATGTTATTTCAGCACAGTTTGTATCGTATAACGTAAAGGCTAGTACAATAAACGTCAAAAGTGACAGTGACATCTTATTATGACAGCAGTTTTGTGAAGCCAGTAGGAGAGGGGAAGGGAGGGGGTGAGATATATTAGGCGTTTTCTTTTGCTCACTTAAGATTAATCATTATAAGTATTTTTGATTCTAGTATGTTCTTTTGTGTCTTCCCACCCAAAAAAATCTAATCATAATAAGTTTTCTCCTTTCCCCTTTGAAACATAAATTATTTTGGATTCAATCTGCTTAATCCCATGTTTTTAAGAGGGGGAAATATGACGTTTGACATATAGCTAATAAACATAACCTTTGAGAATGAATTTTTGAAGTTTATGTTGCTGAAGGATAGAGAATTATTAATCAGCGATCACATCAAGTACGTAGGTTAAGTTCATAGTTTGTTATGGACAGGATTTGAACGTGTTATAGATGGCTCTGCATACACTTTATCCGTCGCTAACTTTTTTGTGTTCTTTTGCATTGCTATTTTTAATCCTTATTTGTAATCCTGCTAAGTTTTTAGGATTAATCTTGCGGAGCAAAAAAAAACAGCTATTTTAAACATGTACAACTTACGAAAAATAAAAATGAACTATATCGATTTTTATGTTGCTAACTTGGCGTACTTGCAAGTTAGGGGTTTCGCTAGTTGGCGACAAAAATGTCGTAGGATTATTAAAAAGTCAGATTTATTTAGCTGTCATTATTTGTGCTTATTTTATTGTCGTTGTAGTGTCTTGTAGTTTCGTTTCAAATTTGTTAAATTTTAAGTTGGCCAAACTGTATATACAAGCATACAAGTGCAATATTTGGGGTGCAATTGATTATTTCACGCCGAAAATCGGATAGTACGTTATAGCACTTATAAAAATTGTTAATTCTAACGATGATATGGTTATTTTAATGTTTGATTAATGTAAAATTTATAATTTTAATCTCTAACTGTCACTTCGCGTCGATCAAAAGTCTTCTGTCACTTTGCTTGTCAAAAGTGACAGTTCTATAATATACGACAGACTCAAAACAACAAATTATGAGTTTTTATAACTTTTAAATACGCTACGAGTCAATTATATACACATCATAAAGTACATAACACATATATAATAGCTTACAAAGATTCCAAAGCACAAAGCCCGAACGCGTGCTTTAACACAATACCCACTATATATGATATACTTGCTCCAGTTCTTTGACATCTCAGACTTTTAGGGTTGCGCCAGGCATCCCCCAATAGCTTACCACGTTTCCAAGATAAAAAAAGGGTAGACGTGGTATATATATATATATATATCGGGGAAAAATATAGGGTGTACGTGTTGTATTTCATCCCGAATCATGTCTGTATATCTAGCGGGGACCGATATTAAAATCTTGAGGGTGTCAAGTCGAAAGTAAATACGTAATAATATGTTTTATCAAGGGAAAATTTATTCTTTTCCTTATCCTTTATTTATTTAAAGGGGAGACGAATTTAAATTAAATTAATTTCGTTCTCTTTATTCTGTTTTATCTCGATTCGATCGAGTTATCTTTTATATTAAAGTAAGTTTCAGAATTGTATTATTATTACATAATGTGAGGGAAATTTATCTGCGAAATTCATCGCTCTACATTCTATATATTCTTCCTTTTAAAAGAGATCCCACAGTACATGGCAGGGTTCAGCGACTGCTAAATTCGATGTCAGGATACGTCGGCGACATGTTCCGCGGAAAAGCTATTTTCCGATGCTGGAAATGCTTCGCGTAAATAAGCGAACCGCAAGGCAGGCTGTCACTTCATGATAGGTTGCCAACCTACTTTGAGATTATAATCGTGGCGTTGAAGTCGATATCAAATTATTCTTTAATAATAATTTAGTTGATTATTTTAAATCGCCCTTTTTTAACAGCCACAGAGATCTGAAACCTGAGAATTTGCTCCTGGACGAGAAGAACAATATAAAAGTAGCCGATTTCGGGATGGCATCGTTACAACCTATGGGTTCCATGTTAGAAACGAGCTGTGGTTCACCCCATTATGCTTGTCCGGAAGTTATACGGGTAAGTTTAAATTGAAATTTCCACATTTTGTTATATTTAAGTAGGAAAAAAGGAGCAATTTCCAATTTAATCAATCGAAGAAAGTTTCTATAAACCTTTTCTATTAAGTCGTTTCCATTTGCAAAACCCCGATGCCTGTATATATATTCTTGTGAGGTATAAAAGTGGAAACGGAAATTGAACGAAATTGCCGGGGAAAAAAAAAACTCCGGATCTAAGGGAGTTCTCTAAATAATAAATATTTATTTAGGTGTTAGATTTTTCTTTCCTCGATTTTCGGGATTTTCCAATAAAAACAACCTTTTTTTTTACCCTGTAAAATGCGACTCACCCTTACTTAAATTAAAAGTTTGATGGTCAGCGTCGAAAATTAAATTACAAACATCCCCCACCCCCTTTCAAACAAAAAAAAACATTTATGATAGCGATTAAAAGAATTTTAATATAACAATAATAAATTGCGAGGCATATCTGACGTCACAGCGTAGTTTTATCGCGGTTATTAAAATGTTGGTGGTCAATAAAACTCGCAGATAAATAGGCTTCAACTGGTATGGGGCATGAAATTGTTCCTCGCTTTTTCCCATAGTTGGATGAGACACCCTTTAGCCTCCTTACCTCTTAATGAGAGCGGTCCGATTCGACCGCTTGATTGGAGATGTTAAACGGACTGTAGAGGTATTGGTGCTGGCTTGGATCTTAAATTGGCGACATGGAATTGTTTATTACTATGTATTCTAATATGCAATATAAGTTTTATTATTTTCATATTGTTAATAAATATTATGAATATGTATGACATTTGCCCCAAAATCGAGGGGCAACTGAACCCTCCGCTCAGTTGCCCCTCGATTTTGGGGCAAATGGAGCCACCAAGACTAAGTTTCTTAGAAACATTGCAACACCTGGGTGGGGTATCTGGGTATGTTGCTGTACCTTCTATTTATGAGTACAAAATTATGATTTGACTGCAACGATAGCCGTCTACAGTAAAGGATTAAAATAAAAAACCATCTATTATTTTAGTAAAATATAGTTCTTTTAGTGAATGTTTGTTAAGTCACTCAGGTCTGTGGAAACGCATATCATGTCTTTAAATCTAGCAGAGCTGCAGAGGCCGTTGGTTGTGATAGTGGCCGTTCTACATCTGATGCCTTAATGGAAGCCTGTTCTTCTGTTTCAATAAACTTCATTGTTTGTCCATGTCTTTTGAAAAAACGTATTGTATCGTCCATACATTATCTCCACAACTTTGGTATTGAATAATAACTGATGGGTCTTAAAAAACAGGTTTTAAAACTGTTCACATTAATATGTACATAAGTGATTCTTAAAAACGACTAAATTTGTTTTTTAATTACCTATTAAGTACGTATTTGTTGTAAAATACTACTGATGGGGCAATTGGGTTGACTGGGGTAACAGGACTACCAGTAAACCCATGTACCCCAAGATCGTGACCTAGTTGACCCTTTGCTTTAATTTTTTTTGGGTAACTGGGCCACCCCCAATAAGAACATCCAGGAAGGCGAACGAACATTTAAAACCATATTCACTGGTAAATCTACTACTAAATTTTGTTCTAACTCCAGCAGAGCGGGTACAGAACAGATCTTGCACGTGGCAACTTGACAGCAACGTCGGAAACGTGCTGCCGAAATGTGAGACGCATGTTGAAGCAGCTCTTGTTGAACGTTGGTCGATGAACGGAGCCTTTCACCACCCAAGGAGATGTTGGTTGGGGGTGGATCTCGTTTTCTAGGAAACCTCAGTGCCACACATTTTGAGGTATTGATGGAAAGGCGCCACTTACGTCACCATATTGCGATATGGTCAAAATTGACCTTAGCCTGTGCAATCACCAGCAAATAAGGGCGTCATTCCTTGAGGAAGAATATGTACCAGTGTCGTCGCACGTTGGGAGAGCGTGGGATATCGCTGGCAAAAAGAAGGAAGAATTCTGGGCCCAGCAGGGAACCCTGCGGGACACCACTTCTAATGGGCCTGAAACAGTTATGATTAAAAATACTTAATCTACAGGCTGTTCTTGTTTCTTAGTTATGGCCGAAAACCCTATCGATATTGTTCTTCCTAGAATATGTTGCTATCGATGTTTCCTCGATTGAATTTTGTTACATTTTAATTTAAATCATATATATATACAGGGTGAAAAATATGACGGAAGAAAAGCTGACGTTTGGTCGTGCGGTGTTATTTTGTACGCCCTGCTAGTCGGTGCCCTGCCTTTCGACGACGACAATCTGCGCCAATTGTTAGAGAAAGTGAAAAGAGGCGTTTTCCACATACCCCACTTCGTACCACCAGATTGTCAAAGCCTACTTCGAGGGATGATCGAGGTTAATCCGGAGAAACGACTGATGGTAAAAAAAAACCGCAGTTTCTTTTTTCTCTCTCTTAAATTAATTAATATTTTAACAGCTGTCGGAAATCAATAAACACCCATGGGTGACAGCCGGAGGGAAAGGCGAACTAGAACTGGAATTACCTATGATGGAAGTCGTCCAAACGCACGTGTTACCCTCTATAGACGCTGTCGATCCTGACGTATTACAAGCGATTTGCAGCTTAGGTTGTTTTAAGGAGCGCGAAAAATTAATCCAGCATCTCTTGAGTCCTAAGTATTATTTTAGGTTATATATTTTTAAAATTTTTATTAATCATTTAATCATTTATCAGCCATAATACCGAGAAAGTCATATACTTCCTGTTATTGGATCGTAAACGGAGAAGACCAGCGTTCGAAGATGATTCCGACTCCCTACTGAGGATTCGTACGGATTCCAGCGACCCACCGAGGAAACGTATCGATACCTGTAGAGTAAACGGTCAGAATTCTTTACAATTCGGTCAAATTAGCGAAGGATCACCTTTAACCCCAAGAAGATCTCATTACAAGTAAGATGATCGCCGTCGAATCGGGGGGAATTCCCCTATTTTGTTTTGTTTTAAAAAAAATGTGGTTTTTCAGAAGACCCCATACGCGAAGAAGTCCATCCACTGGTAGTACACATAGTAGCCTAAGTATTCATTCACCTACGAGGTCTTCAGGGGCGTCTAGCCCGGTCCTATTTAATAATACGGCAACTACAAACACGCACGGTAAGATTCCTATTTAATACGATTTAATCAGCGTTATCTCTTAATTTTATTTGATGATTAAGGTGGTCTTGCGTCTCCTGTGAATCCCCGACCGCCTAGCCATCACACGCACCGGAGTTCAACACACGTATCCGCTAATACTCACGTGACCGTAACACCACCACCGGCAACGCCCACGCATCACAGAGCCAATAGTAGCGGCGGAACAACTGGCACTAACATTTTATCTACGTTAACGTCCCCGGATAATGATACTACAAATCTAGTAACAGGTTCGAACCGGATTATTCTCTTAGGAGAGGGGAGTTGGTATTAATTAATTTCGATTTAGGTCCTACGATTTTAACACCAATGACGCCGCCGGGTTCACCGCATTCGAGCACAACAGGTCACCATTGGAGATCGCGCCTCACCACTATTAAGAATAGTTTCCTGGGATCCCCGAGGTTTCACAGGCGAAAAATGCAAAGTAAGTTCCTCCTCTACGACGTGGACGTTTTCGATTTGCATATTTTGCAGCTTCTTCAGAGGAGGTTCATCTAACGCCTGAATCGTCGCCGGAATTGACTAAGAAGTCGTGGTTTGGTAGTTTGATGACGACCGAGAAGGATGAGACTTTCACGATTTTAGTTAAAGGGAAACCTTTGGCGACGGTCAAAGCCGATTTGATTCACGCTTTTTTATCGGTACGACTCAACTAGAGAATTCTGAATAGATTCGAATTGAATTAAAACTTTTCAGATAGCCGAATTGAGTCATTCAGTCTCGAGTCCTATGTCCTTCCGTGTTGAATATAAAAGGACAAGCACTGGGCCGGCGATGTTCCAACGACAAGTACGGTTTCAAGTCGATATTTCCACCATAACCAAACAATCGGGGGAGAATTCCAAGGATCCTTTATTCGCAATCACTTTCACGTTATTATCAGGTAAGATAATCTAGCCCCCTAATTATGGGGAAGGTCACATTAATTTTAGCCCGTCTAATCGGAATTCCAGGCAATATCCGACGGTTTAGGAGGGTATGCGAGCACATACAAGCGCAGGTTTGCACCAGGAGGCCACCACCCAGCCCTAGAGCTCAAAGAAAGTTCACTACCGAATTGAGCGAGAGCTCGAGCTGCGGTTCCGATTCAAGCGAACTTTACCATTTAAATACTAGACAGGTAATTACCTCCCGATATTTAAATCCCGAATTGAATTCTGTGAATGTCCGTTAGATGTCGCTACAACTTTTATCTGATTTAATTGTAGATAATCTCGTTTTAAGTCAATTTTTCTCGCCATTTTACAGTAAAATCGTAAACTGAGATGTTAGAAACAAGACGTAAAAGTTGACGTAAGTTCTAATTATTAGAGTGACAACCTTTTTATAAAGCTGCACAAAATTAATCAAAAAAAAAAAACACCTATTTTGGAATTATTTTCGAATAAACCCAGGTAATTATTGAGATTCAAGATTTACGTCTGTGATTTATGCGGAAAACGCTTTGCTTTGTTTTTAGGTTTAGAAGTTGATTCAAATCGGAGATCACGTGATCATAAATTGAACGTTTGAATCACCTTCGATTTGCGAATCTTTTTGCTGCTTAATAAATAAACCTAACCGATCAAAATCCCTAAAACACATTTATCCTAATCTCTATAATTTCCAGTTAAACGTCCTGCAACTCGAAGGTAGCGATTTGGAAAGCGAATGCAGCGTTTTCGACGTGAGGACGGCGACGAGGAGAGGTCAGCCGTCGCGCCTCGACGAATAACAACACGGAAACGATCGAAGCGACCCCCTCTACCCCGAAAGCCGTACGATCCAGTTCGGAAAATACGGATTCGTGCGAGAAGACCTGTATCACGACGATGTCGGGTAGTTCGATAGCATAATACTGAATATTATCGGTAAAGTCGTCGTCCTAGTTTATCGAGGGTGGTCGTACCGGCGGGAAATACGAATTTTCGCTGGATTTTCGTTAAAAAATTATCACCTGCGCGGCGTGTTTAGTTCGGGTTTTTAGATTATAGGTTAGTTGAAGTTGAGATTAAAAAAAAAAAAGAAATGAATACGATATTTAATAATTGTGAAAATAATTGTTTTTTTTACTATTATATATAAATATATGTTTTATTGTTTTTTTTTTGTTTCAAGACGAGAATTAACTAAGAAATGGTAACAAAATAAGAATTATTTAATGAAATTTTTGGATTTTAAATACAAAAAAAGGTGTTGGTAAATGCTATGTATATAAACGCTGCTGTATCTGATATTACTATCTCGTATTATGGTCCTATCTTCTAAATAAATAAAAAAGGGATATATATATACGTACTATATATATAAAACATAAAACAAAAGATATCATACAGTAATGCGAAAGCAAGGCTTAAATTTTATCTTTTTCTTTAATTTTCTTATTAAAACATCAGTTTAATATGCTTACACAGTTTGACGAACACAAGATTATTTGTATTTTAAAAAATAATTTAAAAAATGAATTTATTCTCTCCAAATTAATTTAAAAAAATAGTAGAGTGACGTCAAAATGACGTCTCAAATCACAATTCCTAACCAGGGAATCAAACCCCTGTGTACAGTGGCTCCATCTTATCGGAACTGCATCGTTTCTGTGTCATATTCTGTTGTTCTTCAAGTTATGGTTTTCAAAGCGAAGTAATCTGTTCCAAGTAAACGACCCCAAATTTTGGGGGCCAAACACCGTTTGGTTGAGGATCGTAATCTCGCAGCAACTCTGCTCATTGGATTCACATTGTTTGTTGTTTATTGGAGTTGTGAATAGAATTAGAACTGCCGTCACCCCCTCCCCCGCATACACATACTGGAATATCGAAATACTGCAACGTATTCTATCGATTAAGTAAACGTCATATTTTCATCGTTAGTTAATTTTAAACAACCAAATTTTTGGACGAGGGAGAGAGGAGTTGGGGGAGAGGGAGGAGTGTGACAGTTTAATTCATGGTCGAAACTTCGACAAAACAGTCCAAAAATTGCATTCATTTTGGATTCAAAAAACTAATTATACAGAGTTGTTCATGGAATTGGAACCGCCCGTCACCCGTCTACCCCCTCTCCCACACATAAACACATTGTAATATCGAAATACTGCACTGTATTCCATCGATCAAGTAGCCAATACAACAGAAAACTATCAATTGACAGCTCCGCACCTTGTATATCTAGAAAGAGAGAGAAACAGAGGTCATTAACGACGTCATATTTTGTATGTTGGTTTTAAACGATTAAAATTTCGGGGGAGGGTGGGGAGTGTGAGTTTAATTCATCGTCGAAACAAGAACGTTTGATTCATTCCTTCAAATAACCAGTTGTGTTCAAAAACATCCATCTAAGCTCCCTTCCCGTCATCCCCTGCGACTCGCTGGGATGGTAAAGTGCTTCGTTATATTCCGCAGACCAATTAGCCACGACAACTCTTACTATTAGTGGACAGTTATACCTTGTATATAGAGGGAGGTCATTAATGACGTCATATTTACGTTTAGCGTTAAATTGGCGATTCTATCACGTCGTTAATTGGATATTTGACGTCTGTCAAACTGTGTATGTACATACTTAAATTTGTGTTAAAACAACTATTAATATTAGTAAGATATTCTAATTAAAATGTAATAAGAACTTAGATTTGCTCAAGAAATTTTATTAAAATGAAAGATTTTTTTTAAATAAAATAAAACACTTTTTGTATCGGCATTAATTAATTGAACTACAATTACATATATATAGCAAATAAATATAATAATAAAAATAAATAAATAATGTAAATATGATATATCAAATGCTGCAAACAAAAACAAGAAAAAACTATTAATATGGATGAACAAACACATTAAATGCATTTCATGGAGGTAGGTAGATAAATCTCTATGCAAAGCGTTTATTGGACGAAAATATGTTTTAAAAATCGTGGATGAAAGGGTTTATATTCATCATTGTGTTAATATCGAAACTTACTCATTTCTTCAAGTAAATTAACAGATAAAAAGCAAATCAAAAAAAAAATATTTTTCCATGTCAAATTAATATATAAAAAAGAAAAATAAATGAAATACAAAGACACTGTACATAAATATAAAATGTATATTCCATGATTTTTACAAACTGTATAGATAAATATTCGTTTCGATAATCTACAGTAAGTCTTTATCGATTCGTCACACATATTTAAAATAGACAGCCTGTAGATTATTCGAATGAAATTAAGAAAAAAAAAAAAAATTGCCGGCCATATTAAGAATAAATTAGACTATTAATACTGCTACTATACTATAATGACATAAACAAACAAAAAATTTACCTAGATATTGTTAAAATAACACTTATTGCATTAGTTAATAATAATAATTAAAGAAAAAAATATATTAATTGAAAAATGAATTCTTCCAAAATAACGAAAAGACGATCTGTCAATTTTTTTTAAATTTATTTAAAATAAACAAGACGCTCAGTATGTTCCATAGATGACATATCACGAAATTTATATTTCTATTAGGGTTGAATAAACCCTAATATTTAATTATAATTTTTTTAAATTTTAATTTAAATTAAATATTAAAAAAAAATCACGAGATAAAATTTTAGTATAGGTATACATCCATATACTAATTATACAAATTACACTAAATAAATACGGTGAAAATAACAAAAAAAAAGGGAAAAGAAATGTTGTAAATAATATAAATTATTAACTTAAATGTATATTATTATTAATAAAATATAAATAAAATAAAATAAAAGAGTGTACTTATAAGGCAGTTATTAATTATAAATATTAAATAATGTGTAATTATTATTAAATTTTTTGTATAATAAATTAATTTGTTCTTTATTTATTATAAACACTTTTGCGTTGTTTATTATTTATTATTTCCCCCTTATAATTAGCAGCTATACCATCTTAATATTATTAATAATAAATAATATAAACGTAATATATATATATATATATAATAAAAGGTATGACTACTTTTAGCAAGGTTAACGTGTTATAACTTCTTGGTTTATTTTATATAATGAGAAAATAAAAAAATAATTTTTTGACATAGTTATATGTATTAACTATATTGCTTGTAAATAAAATTGTGATATTCAAAATTTGCACAACATACTCAATTGTTTTATTTACATATATTTATACCTATTCCTAAAATATTGTTCAAAAATTTTTGATCTCCACTGTAATGCTCGAATATTTTTTGGAGCTACTGTATACAATGATATAAAATCAAAACTGACAGTTCTTTATTCCGCCGATTTAATTTATAATCTTGTATCAATCCACGTATTTTTTATCGTAGATCACGATTCTAAACACATTTTTTAATTTCAAACTTAAATTATTTCGAAATTTGCAATTTAAATCCAACAATTAATCGATTCGTAAATGTTTTTTTATCGGATGATTTTTTCCGCGAATCTGATTGGTTTAAAATTGTTTAAAGGAAAAATTTAAAAAATGGCGATTGTTGGTGTTTTCAATTCGTGTTGTATCTACATAAAAATGCTTTTTAAACGTAAAATGTGTGTCAAGTAGTTAAAAATTAGTGTGAAATTTATCGAATGATGTCTGAAGAGTAATTAAGATCACTTTTCGAAGGCAGAATCCGGTTTTAAGCACCCGAAAACCTCTTAGCGTCATCTCATAATCCGGCCTAACGAACAAGTCACCAAATCAAGTTTTTATTTTCATCGCCGAGATTCCTGTGTCGAAATTATCCTGTCCATACGTGATTTATCCTGTTAACAGATAAGTACACCTAAATTTCCACCTAATATATTAAATAGTTCGGTTGAATTTAATTTAACTTTTAAAATTAATTTAAAAAAATGAGGTTAGATTTTTACTTAAGAAAACGGTTAAAAAATAACTTCTATTTTATATGAATATTTAGATTGCAGGAAAAATAGCTATCTATCTCAAGAGAGAATCGGGCTAATAAAAAGAATTGAATAAATACGAGGGTTATATAAATAGTTTTGGATTTAAAGTTATACAAAGGGTACCTAAATAGTAAGATTAGCACAGAGTAATTTATGCAATCAAAATTATAAGTATTAAACGTCGTTTAATTCAGTAATTTTTATTAAATAATTTATAAAATCAATTTTGAATCATTATCAGGAGTTATAAAGCTTAGAACTGTCGAATTAAGTCCATAGGATGCGGCTAAAATTGAACCTCAAAAAATGCGTTTCTTGTTACAAGGAAAATCACATAAATGACAAAGAAACGGAAATAGTGAGGGTTGAATAAGTTTGAAGCCGGCAAAAAAGACTAAACACTTTCAATCTAAGGCATGGAGAGTCACCCCATTCATTTATAAGAGATGCATTGCTCCAGGCAGGATGTCGACAGGTTGGTGTTGAAATACAACATGCTGAAGCTCTGATCTTTCTAAGAAGACCATTAACGGGTCGATGGCCGCAGTGGTTAGGCGGCTGACTATTGTTGTGAGAGGACGATAGGTGCCGGGGTTCAATTCTCTGGAGGGACGGTGACATTTTTTCAGAGATTTTAATCCCGGATCGACTTGCCATTCGCTGTTGGGAGCAAAGTGATTAATCATAAAAGGCGATATGATGCTGTCACAAAACCATTTAAAACACATTAAGGGAGATTCTAGACAAATCATATACAAGAAGACACAAATTTTGTACAGAAAAGGATAGCCAGACAAGTAATAAATTACGAATTTGCAAGTAAGCACCCACCACACATTAAAAAAAAAAATGTAAATCATACGTCATATTTTAACGATTTTAATGATAGATATATGTTGAGCAATTTTAAAAGACGTCTGAAGTAACAGAAACTGTTGTAAATTTATTATTATATTATGGAGACTATTTTATGAAAATATAAATTACATCAACATTTGACGTCCAAATAACGTCATTTTTAGGTTCTTTACGTCAAACGTTCGTTCCTTTGACGTCTACGACCAATAACTACTTTCAATATGACACACCGATGTTGCTTGGGTTCTATATCGTTTTCGGCAGCATCAAAATTCATTACAAATGAATATTTTTCTAAATCGATACAGCCAACAATGAAATTTCGTAGTAGTTTGTTGGAGATACAAATTAAGGAATCTAGGAAAATCTACAAAACTGACATTTCCTATTAAATGCATAATAAAAAACACCCTCTAGTTTCCCGTTTCTTTGATTAAATAATTAATTTTCATTATGCTTTAATAGCCTGTTAAATATGATCATAAAAAACCAGCCTGTATTTCTACACAATTATCAATACCACCGGCTCTTGATATCGCCCATATTGCAGGTATATCCCCACATGGTACCTTAGCATAATTAACCTTTTAGCTAAAGAGGGTGAAGTGAACAGAAGAACTTGGACAATATGAGGGTACGGTATAAAAGTATTAAAACCCGAGTCTAACATTTTTTTATTTCGCGTTTATCACGATTTTAAACGCAATTAAGTTAAAATAAATTTAAATTAAATTTCTTTCCAAATTATATTTCGGTTTTAATCGTACGCAATTAATCGATTCAAATATTACATTTCTACCCTACCTCATTTTCGTAACTTACCTTTAATATTCCGCGGAAGCAATGCGGTATTAATATCGAGTCATGTGTTCACAAAACACGTGCTATTTTGTTTGTATCCAAGAGCCTACCGGTGTATAACATCGTTAGATTTAAAGGATGTATTCCATAAATGTATATTTACCGTAAAAATTTACATCTGTTACATAAAAACCTTTCGTCACACAACACAAATTGCCCTCAAAATCGTTTATTATAATATCGCGATATTAGAAAATTAACAAATCCGATCATGATTCCACGCTCAACGGTACAACTGACCAAAGTTCATTTTTACGATCCCACGAGATGCGAGATGAACCTGGAAATCCCGACAATTTCCCGGGATATCTTCCGCTGCGATCTCGAGAAAAATCCGATTATAAAACGCAATATATTCGGGCACAAATGGGTGTTAAAAATTAACGAGAATCAAAATAGTGAAAAGAAAAAATGCAGCGGTAAAGTGATCGTTTACATCTGGGTGTTTTGTTGTATCGTAGTAGCGATAGCTTTCGGAATTTATCTCTCAATTGGTAAGTTATATTTATACATATAAATCTAGAGTTCCGCAAGGCTTACGCTGAAATTAGGACCATTATACTTAATAATAATTAAAATTCGTAGAATCGAAGTATTATCCAAACAAAAAAGACAACATTACCTTTATGATGTCGCCAGTTGAAACAATTACAGAAAATGTAGTTCCTAATATCGAAAAATTCTTAATTATCAATAATCAAAATCCAAATTTGGCGCCAAAATATCACGAAGCAACCAAAACTGTAAGTTATTTTTACGTATCATTCAATGATTTAATTAAATTTTTTATAAATTTAGCCAATTTTATTCAAACTAATTACAACGTTGCCACCTCCTTTAATATGCAACGACTGCATTAAAAACGAAGAAATTTGCATGAAAATGGAGGAATTCCACGCTCCGATTTGTGTGAAAATTCGCGATCGGAGAGATCCGACAGGATGCGGTGGATTGTGCGAATTGAACACCCAACATTGTAAACGATTGCATTCCAAAATAGAAGTGTTCCAATGCGTTAAAAATAAGAATATATTACGATGTCCTGGGGATAATTTTAGCTGTGGAAACATGTGTATCTTGAAGGCTCAAAGGTGTGATGGTGTGGTGCATTGCAGTAATATGGCTGATGAGACGGATTGTGGTAAGTTTTCCGACTAATCCGGGGTGTTCAAATTGTTGTTTAATTCAAAATTCGATTCTAGAGTGTGATTTAAAAAATTATTTCCATTGCGGAAATGGTACCTCATGTATTGAAAACGCTAAAAAATGCAATGGTGTCATCGATTGCTGGGATAAATCTGACGAATTTGATTGTCACAGAGGTAAAAAATTATTATTTGTATTCTTTGAAGTGTAAAAATAATTACTTCTAAAGTTTGACAGCTGAAATAACTGTTTGAGTGCTTTTATATTTTGATAGCTTCCAGAAAAGTTATATAACGCCCGGAAGTTTAAAACCGTGAAAAATGTGTTTAGAATTTGAGAGCTGTCAAAAAAATTTTAAAAATTGTCAAATCTGAAGTAAAAAAAACACTAATTATACAATTTCGTATTTGGCCGAAATATTTGGACAATTACGCCTCTTAAAATTGTAAAAAAAATAAAACATTTTGATAGTTTGACATCTGTCACTCAATCAATACATCTACCAGAACTGTAACCAACCACAGTGGCGAATTTCGTAAAAATAACCGTTTTAACAGCTACAATCATCAAAACTGTGGAAAATACCTGATTTTACAAGTACATAGGTTTTTTGACAGCTACAAATGTCAAATTTCAAAAACACGATATGGCAAAATGGCTGTTGCAACGGTTAAATCAGAAAATTTAATTGTTTTACTGTCGTCTGAAATGGTCGTAACAGTTACAACCATATAACTGTCAACAATTTTGTCAGCTGTCAATGTTTTTTGAAAACAAATTTCCACGAACATCGATTTTACAATTTGACGGCTGTCAAAAATATTTTAACAATGACACCACCACCAGATCATTTTTGACAGTTACAATTTCAAATCTTCAAAAGCATTGTTGTTAAAAATTTGAAACATAATTTTTTTTTATGTGTGGTGGGTGCTTAGTTGCAGTCACTCCGTAAGTTGTATCGCTTGTCTGGCTATCACTGCAACTCTCGCGGTGTAGTTTGGTGCGTGTAAGTTGTGTTCAAATGGCTTTGTGACAGCATCATATCGCCTTTTATGATGCCGCGGTGTTAATCACTTTGCTCCCAACAGCGAATGGCAAGTCGCGGGATTAAACTCTCTGAGAAAAAAATGTCACCGTCCCTCCAGAGAATCGAACCCCGGCACCTATCGTCCTCTCACAACGATAGTCAGCCGCCTAACCACTGCGGCCATCGACCCGTTAATTACACCCGCTAATGTCAAAATTTGACAGTTGTCAAAATATTCTGAGTTAAAAACAGCAAAAATAATCTTATTTTAGAAATCTGCAGCTGTCAGAAGTCTTTTGACATCTACAATTTTGAAATCGCAATAAACAAATTCTACAGTTTGACACCTGTCAAAAATATCTTACCTGATTTGACAATTTTGTTACAGTTTCATAACTGTCGCAAATATTTTGACAGATCCGTTTCCTAAATCGTTTTTTTTTTGTATTTTCAGATTGTGAAGTTGACGAGAAACCCTGTTCCAGCGGTGAGTGCATTAAAAAAGAATATTTTTGCGATGGCACCTCGCATTGTAGCGATAAATCAGATGAACCCCAAGGATGTTAAGATTCCTTCAGCTGCCGCCGAACCAAATTAGGAAGAGTAATAATGCAGTGAGCTTTTTAAACAGTATTATTTAATGAGTGAAAATAATATAAATAAATTTTATAATAATTATTATTATAGTAATAAATACAGGGTGTCTTTAGTAAGACTGTTTAGTTAAAAATCCATTTCAACGCAATACGAAGAAATAAAATTTAATAACTGTGTGAAATTTTTCTCGTTTGGTCTTTTAGCGTTGATGCCATCGATGACATCTTGAAAACATGTCGATACATGTTTTAAAGTAGTCTGGTCCCATTCGTGTTTATAAATCGCTATCGATTGCGATTCAAAATCGTCACAACTCAATAATCCAGTCGATATTAAATTAACAACGAATTTGGATAGATTTTGCCACGATCTCGGAACATCCTTGGACTGTGCGATTAAAATGATGTTCCTCGGTGAAATCAAATTTTTAAACAATTCATCGGTAGGTTTACTAAAGTTCGTCCAATGTTTCGTGAAGCATTCTAGATTATCGTCGAAAATATCGATTCTATGAGTTACTAAAATAAAATTTAATCCTAGATGGAATCAGAATTTAAATGCGTGAAAACTTACTGAGAAGTAACATTAAATCCACCAACATTCGATTGGTTAAATTTAAAATTTGAGCGTTAACATCGCACCTTTCCAAGAACGCCCTTTCGGTAGCTTGGAGAAAATCTTTAATATAAGGAGATTCGATCTCTTTATCTTCCAGTAAATTGATACTCATATTCTTGATGTTCTCGACAATTTTAACGGCATTAAACGTGTTGGGATTATGCTCGATTTGGCGTCCACCAGATGGTAATTGGAATACCGGTTTGTCCTGGATACCTGTTTCGTGGGAATTTAAATTTTTTAAAATTTCGAAATGTAAAGTTTTAAATTTGTTGAATAAACCTACAAAAAAATGGAGATTTAATAAATGGAATTTTATTATAGTATGATTTACCGATATTGATGTGGGAATTGATCCATTGCTGGACTCTCTCGAAGCATAAACGTTTGGTGATTAAAACGCAAGTCTCTTTAGTTTGTGGTAGTTCATCGACGGCTAAAAGGGCTTCGATTGAAGCGATTATACGAGTTTTGGTTATTTTTTCGATTTCTTCTGCGCAGATTTCTTGCAATTGTTTTAAATATTGCGGAATCAACTCGTTTATTTTAGTTTTGATCGTATTCTACAAAATAAATGAAGGGTAAGTGTAAATTTGGGGGAAATTGAAACCAAGGATATTATTTAGTGTTTTAAGTGGCGCCACCTATCACATTCGTGTTGGACAGTGTAAATAACTTCTTACTGGATGCTTTTTAAAGGTATGTATTTAAAGAAATAAGTCTGAAACGATAGCTAATATAATATAATTATTAATTAAGCACAGGTTACACTTGTCCCCACCCTCGGCTTAAATAGACTTGCCCCACACCTAAGTTACACTTACCCCATAACACAGTTACATTTGCCCCTCCCTACCTTCCCCTCGCCATAAATAGACCCCCCACACCACAGTTACACTTGCCCCATGCCCCAGTTACACTCATCCCTGTCCTTGTAAGAGGTAACCCTAACCTATTACATGATTAAGGTAATGTAATAAAGGATTCCGCTTACCCCGAATGACCTTGATAAATTCGTATTACCTCAATCTTCCCATAATCCTCATTTCGATCAAAATCCCTCGTAATCTGTAGTAGAACACTTCTAGCACCATCTAGCGATGTTTTCTTAAATTCAGGCACCACATTATTACAAATATGTTTAACACAAGAGGACGCCACCCTCTCGCTGATAAATTCCACCGTTTTCCGGATAGAGATAGGTTGGCAGTTGAAAAAGGCTTCTTCTAATTGAGTCTGGATAAAATTTGCTTTCATTATAAATCTTTCGTCTTATTTTTGACGAGTGTTGGTTTACCTTTAATTTCTTCTCGGTTATATCTGAGGAATTCTCAACAGTCGATAATGGTGTAATATGTTTGACGACATTGCTTGAATTTGAGGAGTTTGTGCTTAATAATTTTCGAAATCCTTCGAGGTAAGGGCAAAAGGTATAAAGTAACGTTTGATCGATGATTTCTAAGTTATCTAAGGAAGGTGTTCGATGATTTTTATCGATTTTAAGATCGTTTAAATTTAATTTTAAATTATGGGAAGCACCTTTAAACGAAAATTTCGATATCCAATTATAATATGATTCGCTGGGAAAATGCGGAAGCTCGAATAACCAACCTAAAGAGAATTTGATCATAATTCTATTATAATTCAGCTCAAATTGTGCGTTAGCAGTGTAATAAATACAGAATAACATCTCTAAGATATCATCGAAATAAGGCAAACGTAAAGTGATGTAATCTAACATCGATAAATAAGTAACGATCCAAGGAATATTTAAGATTAAACTCTTGTTTTTCAAGGAATTTAAAACGATCTCTTTAAGGGCGAAATTCGGTTGAAACCATTTCCTAACTTCAATTTCAGCTTTTAAAACATTATCGCAAACTAATTTAGAGTCGATCCTATACGAAAGCGAGTCTAAAAATCCTAGGAATTTAGCCAAAATACGTAAAATCCTCAAAGATTGGGAATAAGAATTCCTCATCGATAAATTTACTGTAAAATCGTCGAAAAAATCGTTTAAATTAGTTGAAATTGTTTGATTGATTTCTAAGATTATAGTATCTTTAAGGTGTTCGTAAAAGATGTGGGATCCTGATGTTAAAATGAAATCCTTGTAGAATTCCTGATGTCCGTTAAATGCTGGCGTAGAGTTTAATTCGTTGTTCTCTTGTTTCGTGATTAAACGAGTTTTTAAACGATGCAATTTATCGGCGTTTACGTTCGGTAATGATGCCAAAATTGAAGCTTGTTCGTTAATTGTGTCATCCTGTATAACAAAAAATTAGTTTTTATTTTAATTAAATAGGCGCCATCTATGATGGAATAGCGCAACAATCATTAATTACAAAATATAATTCTAGATGTCTCTGAAAGTCCTTTTTTTAAATTAAAATATTAAATAAGACTTACATCAGTATTTTGTCGACTTGTAGTTAATAATTGCATCTTGAATAACCTAGCGAAATGTCTATAATTGACTGGATCGCAATGTAAATTTAACAAGCTCTTGATTTTCCCACCTAAAGCGATAGCAAAATTCCATTCGGGTAAGAAATGATTCTGCTCCCATATCCTCAATATTTCATAAAATAAATCTCGTTGCTTCCTGAAGGCATGAAACGAGGTATCGTTTGGAAAGTTATCACGGTTATCAGTGTCCGAGATGAAACACACATTCCTTTGCACGGTTTCGTTGTTTTCTTTCGCGGAATCAAATTTATTCGTATAAATCTCGTTTAAATTATCAGAAAACTCAATCGAAAATAATTTAACCCGTTCATTTTCGCACATCAATTTCAGAGTGGATCGATCGAAAGCTTTAAATAAATCGATTTGCGATTTGAGGCAATTCACAGCGAAATACACACAATTATGCACTGTTTTAAATAAATCCCTGCGATTTTCGATATTATCCGGAATCATTTGAATATCCGTATCACTATCGTCTAAATTATTGTTTAAAATTTGCTTCGATAACATTAACGAAATTAAAAAATATAATTCGCTGGCGATATTTAAGACGAAACCTTTATTTAGTAAAAAAATATATATTCCGATTAAAATTTCAAGTTCCGCGATGAAGGTAACCTTATCGGGAACAGGATTAACCTCGATTTTATTATTAAACGTTTGTAATTTTACGTTTGTCGGTTTTATTATATCGTCAATATTATTTTTAATTTTTAACCGTTCTTCCACTAATAAATTCCGTTGCTCATTTAAATTATTAACCGTAAGCTCGATATAATTATCGTTAAAATTAAAACTATTTTCAGTCTCTTTAAATCCACCGCTGAACCTTTTCTCGTTTAAATTCGTCGGTTTAATCCTACGACACTTTTTATTCTCGATATTCTCTTTAGTTTTCGCATTTATATCCTCGCATAAACTCCGCTGGACTTTCTTCTTAGACGAACACTTACGCGTCACAATAAAATCACCCAAACACAAGCTTTTTTCGGCACTTTTTAATATAGAACGATTTTTCGGTGAATTAAAATTGTTCCGGGAATATAAAGGTGAAATCGGACTACCGTAGCTTGCGTCTAACACATTATCCGAGTTAGTTTTCATCAATTTAGGCGTACTAGTTCCGTTCGATTTAAAATCACTACTTACGTTAAGTTTATTAACCTCACTTGAACACTTTGCGGGTATCACAGGGAAGGTGTGCGAATGAGATATCCTGATATCGTTAAATAGAGCAGGACGTTTCTTAACATGTGGTTTGTGGTCGCCTCTATTCCTTGAGCTTTTAATACTCTTCGGAGTGAATGTGTTCTTGTTAATAATATCAGTATCGAAGCTGTAAAAATTATTTTAATTTATTAGTGATTTTAAATTAGCAATTTATAATTACTTTGGGGCATCTTCGTGGATGTAATTTAAAAAATGCGAGATAAAATCGCCGGGTGTACAGGTAAAATTGGATTCGATTGAAACAGATTGTTCGTCCTGAAATTAATTTTGAGGTTAGAATAGGTTTAACACATATTTTACGGGTATTACTCGATGATTCTCGCTTAAAAGCCATTTAAATAAAACTTGGAGAGATATCTCATCGGATAGGAGCCCGTTTAGGACGTTCTCGGCCATATTTAATTGAAATATTTTCGAATTTTTATAATTTACAAAAACGAAAACACTTTTGACGTTTAAGATTACGCCATCTTTATTTAGATGATTGAACCGTTCGAAGTTTTGGCGCCTTTATTAGATTACGCGGCAATTTTGAAATAATACGTCATGTTTGTATTAATAGATGATTGATCATCGATTTACGTATTGTGTAAATTTGAGGCTAATTGTACTAAAAGCGTAATTAAATTAAGCAAATATTCCGTTTTCTTTTAAATTAGAAACGGTATAAGATGCAAATTGGAACTTAATGACTATAGTATTTAATTAGTAATCTTCGTTAATTTCGCCTGTTTTATGGTGCGTTTATTCAAGGTTCAAAAACTAATTACGCGGTACTAAAACCTAAGTGAGTGGTTATTAGTTTGTAATTTTCTTGCAAATAAGGTTTTTGTTCCTACGCATATTTTAAATATATAGAAAGGGTTTCGTAGAAATTGTTCGATTTTATAAAAGTCCTTCTAATGATTTTAACATTAAATGTAAATTTGACAACACGTAAAAGTATGAATAATTTTGTTAATATTTACTTTAATGATGTTGTGGTGTTATTTAACGTAGACTTTTTCTAATAAATTAGCAACGAAATCAAATAAAAATATTTTTTGTAGAATATTTAAAATAAATTGTTTAATTTGATCGGCAGACATAAGTACCTACACTTTTTATTAAATTACATTGACCTCAAATTTGAACAACAAATTTTTCAGTAGCAGGAGGTTATCCAAATAAATAGTTTAATATTATTATATTTTAACTATTTAAACGGGAATATTAATATTGTTTAGAAAAGGTGACCTTTTTAAAACCATTTAAGTACCATTTAAAAATCACCATCAAAATGAAATATTCGAGAACTTATGACATAATTATTGTTTTCAAATGATGAATTCAAGGGAATAATAAGTTTGTTTTAGCGAGTTTGTTTCCTCATTAAATTTACACCTTTACAGTTTAGCATTTAATACGACAGTATTACACAATTAAATTAAAGTTGTATTACTCGAATAAACGCAATTTTTCCTGCAAATTACACTGTTGGACATAATTCACCAGATTACAATTTTCTTTAATTTGACAGCTGTCATTTTCGTTCCTTTGTTTTAAATAGGACAACCTCCTCTGCCGAAAACGTCCTCGATAGCAGTTGTCACTCTTCAAATAAATTAATTTATTGGTTGCAACATTTCCCGTGATGATAAGGACTAATTTATGTTTAACTTAATGATTAGGATTAGAAGATTTTATAATATGCACAAAGGTTGAATTGATCTAAACGATTAACGACTCTCAGTTTCTTCTGCGATAAAAATCGTTCTTGTCTTCATTCATTTCCGTGTAATTTAAATATTTGCTCTTCTGATTTACGAGGTTTCATCGAAATATGTGTACGACGAAGTCAACGACAGTTCGGGAAAAAAATATAGTCGTGTACTTTCAAATCGAGCTTATTTGCATTAGAAATAAATGTAAAAACAACAAATTACTGTTTTTACCTATACATGTTACTCAAACAATAATAACTATGATGAATGGGTATTTAAATGAGTGATATCGCTAAAAAAATATCTTCTTGAAAAAAAAGTGACGTGCTTCAGCACTTAAAATGATTATAAATTTTATCACTTCAAAATAAACAAAAAATGTATGTTCGCGACAAACCGCAATACGATATTTAAAACCAACATAAACTGTGACGTGGACGTTTAAGACGGTAATTATGAAAAATAATAAATTCACCGAACATTTAATATATGTTCGGACGCAACTTTGAAGCCACATTTACAGAGAGTCATTTTGATAAAGTCTATGGCAAAAACCTGCTGGTTTTTATCTAGTTTTTTTGCCCTTAACTGTATCTTTAAAAATATTAATTTGATTTGACATTTGTAACTGTCAAAATAGACCTAATACACCTAGAAAGATTAAAAAAAAAAATTGTCACCTTTTTTCAGTTGTAACTGTGAAAATTTTACTGACAGCTGTCAAATTGTTGGATTTAATGGCCGTATCTGTGACAAAGTTCAAATTTTTTCTTTGGATTTGACAATTGTAACTGTCAAAATGCATCTAATAGCTGTCAAACTGTAAAATTAGTCTTATAATAGTTTAATTAATAAAAATATTTCTAATAACGGTCAAATTATGATTGTGATTGATTTTGAGTGATGTGGTAGATTGCTGGAGGGAAGGGGGTTAAGTTTGACCCTGAGAGGATGGTGATATTTTTCTCGGATCTCGATCCACTATTCGCTCTTGATAGAGATATAGTGCTGTAACAAACCCATTCAATACATTTACATACACACAAAGTATACAGCAAGAATTGCATCGGTAATCAGACAAGTAATACAGCTGAAGAAACCGCCGTAACTAGTACCCACCACAGATTAAAAAAACAATATTAAAATGTATGTAATCATTTGGAGAGTATTTGTCTATTCTAGTTTTTTTTTGTTTCGACTGTATCTGTCAAAATATTCCAAACAACCTTATGAAAAAAAAATTATGAAAATAGAAATCGTTTTAGTTTGACAATTGTAACTGTGAAAATACATCTAACAATTCTGAGAGCTCTGAGAATTGTAAATCTCAACATATTTTAAACAGTTGTCAATCAAATTGTTGTGTGACACGTAGAAGTAGTAGAATTTCCTTTACTATTTTTGGAAGTGTCACCGTTAAAATGCTTCTGCAACCTGTCAAAGTATAAAATTTTAACTGGTTGTGACTGGTAAAATGCTTTTGACACCTGTCAAGTTATAAAAATCGTACTTTTACACTGTCGTAATTGTCAGAATATATCTGACGATTGACACCTATCAAATTGTAAGTTTTAATAGCTGTATATCCGTGATAACGTTCAATTTTTTTTTAAGATTTGACAACTATAACTGTCAAAATAGATGTAATAGCTGTCAAACTGTAAAATTGTAGGTTCTAACAGGTATATCTGACAAAATATTATATCTGATAACGTTCAAATCGAATTGTAACTGTTACTGACGTCATTCAGAAATGTTATTAGTCTAAATGCCGATGATCTGCAGCAAGAGTTGCACGGTAGTTAGACAAGCAATACAGCCGAAGAAACCCCCATAACTAGCACCTACCACAAATTTAAAAAAAAAATTGAAAAATTTAATCTATTGGAGGGTATTTGTCTATTCTAGTTTTTTTTTTCTGCGTTCAACTGTATCTGTCAAAATATACCTGACAACGTTGAAATTATGAAAACAGAAATCATGTTTGACAATTATATCTGTTAAAATACATCTAACAATTCTGAGAGCTCTGGGAATCGTAAATGTCAACATATTTTAAACAGTTGTCAAATTGTTGTGTGACACATTTCAACATTTAATAATCGATTATAATTTTTTTTGAAAGCTGTCAAACTATAGTAACATTTTCTTTACTATTTTTGGAAGTGTCACCGTTAAAATGCTTCTGCAACCTGTCAAAGTATAAAAATTTGACAGGTGTGACTGGTAAAATGCTTTTGACACCTGTCAAGTTATAAAAATCGTACTTTTACACTGTCATAATTGTCAGAATATATCTGATGATTGACAGCTGTCAAGTTGCAGTTGTAAATGTACAAATATAATTTTAAAACAAGGAATTTAGTTTTGTTTATTGTGTTTACAATTTATTTATTTTTATTTATTTCCAGTTTGAGACTCAGACAGAGAAATCTCCAGTTAAAAGTCTACTATTACATAATTTATAAATACAAATATAGTATATATATGTATTTAGCAACAATAGATCACAATGAGTGTGAGTAAATATACATCAGAACAAAAAAAGGAAAATGTACATTATATATGAGTGTACTTAAAGTACCTATAGGCACAAAAAAGAAAAACCACGCACATTCTGATCCATATTTAGAACACAGTAATTAAATTGAATTAAATGTTTAGCTAATGGAATTATTTTAGGGTCATATTTATAGTCCGTGCTTGAGGTTGTGTCGATGCTTGAGCATGCGATTTTGACATAAATGTCATTACAAATCTGTCAAAATCGCGTGCTCAAGCATCGACACAACCTCAAGCACGGACTATAAATACGACCCTTATAAGTTTTATTATACGAAGGTATATTTTTATGTTATCTACCTAGCTATGAAACAAAAGAGTGACGATGTCAAACAAATTATTGAAAAATTGCTGTCACTGTTAGAAGTACATGTGCTGTTTGTACAAGTTGTGTTTACAGAGATTTGAGACGGTCTACTTCTCGATAAAATGAGTGAAACTAATGTTGAACATCGGAGCGTAATAAAGTTCCTGACAAAAGAAGGCGATGGCCCAAAACCAATTCATGAAAGAATGGTTGCTGTGTATGGGAAAGATGCACCATCTTATTTTCAAATAAATTTTGGTCTAAACTCTTTCGATGGGGCCGAGAGTCAATTAAGTCCGGACGACCTGTTGAAGCTCGAACTGAAGACATTTTGCGAAAAGTCGAAAATTTGGTACTGAAAGATCGGCGTGCAAAGATCTCTGTCATTGCCAATGAAGTCAGTTGCATGACGATTTGGGTATGAAGAAGGTGGATACCCAGATTGCTTACGCCTGAACAAAAACTGTACAGAAACGAAGTTTCTCGAGAAAATTTGCCCGAGTTGGAGAGGGACAAAACATTTTTATCTCGAATTATAACCGGGGATGAGACTTGGGTAGATTATTGGGATCCACCTACTAAACAAGAATCCATGCAGTGGGTTCATAAGGGCTCTCCTCCACCAAAAAAAGGCCAAGACACGATTTTCTGGAAAAAAAACTGATGCCAACTGTTTTCTGGAATATTGAAGGAGTCTTGCTTATTCAATATACGTCAAGATGGTCTACCATAAATGGAGAGGCTTACGGAAACGTAATAAAAAATTTAAAAACTTTTTTGTCGCGTCGATATTGCTTGGCAGTAATTCATCCCTCTTTCGCCTCGAGATGAATTTAATAATGATGTCTTTATGAGAATCCTTTGATTTAGGATTTCAGACTTGGTACTCGGCGAACTGCATCGAAATCACTTACTACTAAGGGGAATTTAAAAAAGAAGCTATTGTTTACAACAACATTCGTGATATCTTCATGAGTCGATTCAGGTACACCTTGGACTTCTAAATAATTTAATCGGGAATATTGCTCGAGGTCATGTATTTTACCATCGATTGCAGCGAGGTCGGTTTTTAAATTGGTATTTTCAAGTAAGAGCTTTAACCTTCTTATTAATGTTTCCCAACATACCTTCGAAATCAGTAATTTTATCAGAGCAACATTTATAATTTAATAAAATATAATTCAAGATTCTGAGTAATCTTTACATGTAGTTCACACACCTGTTGGCGCCTAAATAGGAGCGTATAAGAAACTAAATAAAATTTATTACAGTTGAGGACGGTCTAAACCGTCTAGAAAATATGCTGCAGTTAAGCATTAAGTATAGTCGATATCAGGTTTTCTAATGAACTAGACGTATAGAAATATATTCTTATTAGATATTCGGTTCGGTTTAGGTGGTAAATGGTTGGGTTTCGTGACAGAAACGATGTGGATGGGCGACGTGATCTAGCGTTTATCCAGAGTTTCCGAGCCGTCTCGGGGTCTCTCAGGTGCTCTCACGCTGCGACGAGAGTTCCCCATATATGTGTATATATTTAGGCCAGTGTCATAATGTATTTCCAATCAGTTCGATACCGACTTTAAAGAAGTGTTGTTTTACGAGAAGATTGTTCAAAAAATTGAATTTTTATTTTATTTTAATTTTTATTTTTTGTGGAGAGAGGATATGTAAAGAAAATATTTTTTTTAATTTTATTTAAATTTTTCAAAGAACAGGTAAGTTTTTTAAATTAATTAATTAATGTTTAAGTGTTAGGATCTTAGTTTTTAGAATAACAACGCACGTATGAAATTGACGTTGTTAACGCAAATTTTTCAGCAAATATTGATTTAAAAACTGTTGTCTATCTTCATTTATTTTAGCATATGAAATTACCGCCTCGCAGTTTAAACAATTCCAAATAACAAATTTCATATAGCAAGACAATTGTTTGAATAAGCAGATTATGTTTGACAAATATAAGAAACGCTAACGAAGATTAATTCGCTAGCAAAAAAAAGAACGAGAAACAGTTAAATCAATCTCGAATAACACGTAGGTTTATAAGATATTGTTATGCAAAAAATTGTTTGATTAGATGATCGGAAATTTCAAACTTCTAAGTGTGTTTACTTAATGATATATTAATTTAAAAAGATGCAATAGAAAAAATTTCCACAGCATCATAGCTAATGTGATTGTTGAGAACAAACATGCTTCAATTTATTATAATCTGAGGTTTCTATTTTATTTAAACAGCTGTATATAGGAAATATTGCAGCTATTAACATTAAACTTTGTTATTTAAACAATTGCTATACACAGTGGCGTAACAACGGAGCTTCGGGTCTGTATTCCCGGATCTCACAGAAGAATGTATAGTCAATCAAAAAATTAATGTCTCCCCTTGTGTTTTTAAATCACTTTTTTATAATGGAACAACCTCTATAAGTCATACTCGGACGGCATCATTTTCATAAAGTCTACGACAGAAAATTGTTTTTTTTTGTACTCGTACTTTTGCTATTGATTGTATCTGTCAAAATAATGCTGACAACCTTAAAATAATGAAAACTAAAATTGTTTTGATTCGACAATTGTAACTGTCAAAATACATTTAATCGCTGTTTAATTGTGAAATTAGTTTTTTTTTTTGAAGTTATGATTCTTTAATTGTCAAAATATTTCTGACAGCTGTCAAATTATTAATTTTTTTACCACCACCAGTAGATCACCAGTTAGATGTCAAAATATTTTAAACAAATGTTGGCGTTTTGTAGCTGAAAAATGGTGTACCTGAAGCTAGTTTTCATAAAACAAGTCATAGGAGGGGATAAAAAATTAATTATGATAAAATTCATAACTCAGAAAACATATTTACTACAAAATTTCTTTAACTGTCAAACTGTAAATGAAAAGATTATTTTTTCAAATCTTGTCTCAGTTCTAACTGTCAAAATATAATGATAATTGACAGTTGTCGAATTGTAAGTTTTAATAGATGTACTGGGTGTCCAATTTTCGATGGTTTTGGGGAGTATCTCACTTATTCGTAAAGATAGAGAGTTGCGGTTTTCGCATTACTGTGCTACTTTTTTGTGAAACGAAAGATGCCGCGAACAAAATTTTCATAGCTCACTTCGTTTACGAGATACAGGGTGATTTTGAATATATTGCATTTTGAAACCCCCCTCGTATCTCAGTTATCGTTTAACTTATCGAAAAGGTAAAAAATGTTTTTTATGCAGTTTTTTACGTAGAGTCCAGTGGCGTAGATAGATTTCCACTGAAGACTGTAATTTCTTAGATATTAGTCAAAGTTATGTTTTTTTAAATGGGACACCCTATATATTATTTGTCGGTTTGGTTAAGCTTTTTACAAGCTTTTCAAAAATATATAATACTTTAGATATATTTGCATTTTAAATTAAAAATATAATTTTTTTGTTAGTAGGCCATGGCGAATAAAAAAAAACAACTGCGTCTTATGTCAATTTACGAGTTTTAGGTGGTTTATGTCAGAATAGTGTCAGAATGTAGTTATTAATTAGAATTTTCATTCAAATGCAAATATATCTAAAGTGTTATATATTTTTGAAAAGCTTAACCAAACAATCAAAAAATATATAGGATGTCTCATTTAAAAAAACATAACTTTGATTAATATCTAAAAAATTACAGTCTTCAGCGGAAATCTATCTACGCCACTGGAGTCTACGTAAAAAATTGCATAAAAAACATTTTTTACCTTTTCGATAAGTTAAACGATAACTGAGATACGAGGGGGTTCCAAAATGCAATATATTCAAAATCACCCTGTATCTCGAAAACGAAGTGAGCTATGAAAATTTTGTTCACGGCATCTTTCGTTTCACAAAAAAGTAGCACAGTAATGCGAAAACCGCAACTCTCTATCTTTACGAATAAGTGAGATACCCCCCAAAACCATCGAAAATTTGACACCCGGTACAATCGAGGCCAGATAAATGTAGTACAAGCGTTTTTTAAAGAGTTTGTATGATCTGACACTTGATTTTTATGATAAGCAGCTTAAGCTAAAGCTCGTCTTATAATAATAAAATTTCGAATTTTTGACATATATGAAATTTAAGGTTGTACTACATTTATCTGGCCACGACTGTACCTCTGAAAATATTTGTAGCAATGTTGAAATTATGAAACTAGATTTTTCGATTTGACAACTGTAACTGTCAAAATACATTTCATAACAGCTGTGAAATTGTAAATCTAGATCTTGACACAGTTATGATGGTTTATCTGTCAAAATATTTCTGACGACTGTTAAATTGTAAGTTTTAATGGGTGTACCTGCCAAAATATTTCTTCCAATGTTCAATTGTGATAATAGATAGTTTGAATTCTAACCTTCAAAATGCATCTAACAGCTTTGAAATTGTGAAATTATTATTTTTTTGTAACAGTTACGATCATTTAACTGTCAAAATGTTTCTGACATCTGTCAAATTGTAGGTTTTAATCTAATACCGTTTGAATTATGAAAACAGGTGTTTTGTGCATCTGACAGCTGTCAAAATTATAAAACTAGATTTTTGTTACTATAGTTACATAATCTGCACGTTTGTGCGTATTTTGACAATTGCGCCTGTTAAAATGCATCGAACTGCTGTGGAATTGTGTAACTAGTTTTTTTTACACTTCTGCAAACTGTCACATTGTAAAACGTCATTTTGTTAACAAGTGTTTAATTAACAAAATGCTTCTGACAGTTGTCGAATTAGAAAAACAGTATTTTTCGATAGCCGTAATTGTCAAAATACCTCTGATGACAACTGTCAAATTATAGTTGTAAATGTTAATATACATTTTGACAGTAATGCCACTGATGACGGTTAACGAACGCTAGTTGTTATTTTTTATAAAACGTCATTTTGTTTTACGATTTTAACAGGTGTAACTAACAAAATGCTACTGACTTTCGATAGCCGTAATTGTCAAAATATGTACCTCTGATGACAGCTGTCAAGTTGTATTTGTAAATATGACAGTAATGCCTCTGATGACAGTTAACGAACGCTAGTTCGAGAGCACCCTGTATATTGTTGATTTTTTTATTGTTTTCGTTCTTAAAAAAATATACAACACATTAGTAGTGTAGAGTTGACAGTTTTAAAGATATTTATCTTGTATATCTTTGTATTTTTTAATGGAACACCCTGTATATCATAAAATTTTCTTGTATACAGAAATGTAAGCTCTTTTATCTGATATCAAAGTTCCTACACCGACGATTTATAGTTGATGATGATGATTGAGATTACCCGGGTAGTTACGCCACTGGCTACACCTCTACTTATACGTATCTTAATAATCGCTTAGCTAAACAAAATTGCGTTATAATTCATAATATTAAAACAATAATAAAGAACGTCACAATTAGGTTAGTAGTGCATTTAATGTTTTCGTCATTTCGAACGAAATTTTTCACTTTAATTGAATCATCCATCATTACAAAACGATTACAACCTACTGCACGTATCCTATTAGTATTCTTAAATGAAAGTAGAACCTATGCATTCCTTTAAAAGTATAACGGTTTATGTAAATATTAAGAAGTTAATACAATTGATTGCGATACCGTCGATTTAAATGAACGATCGGTCATGCATATTTAATTCAAATATTTTTTTAAATGTAATTCAATTAATTTGATGCCCGGCAGAATTAATTTGAGATACGGGGAGTCCCACGAAATATGGAAATCATGAGCGATACGACTATACACCAAACGAATTCGGAAATCCAGAAATTCTACGACGGCAAAAAGGTCTTCATAACCGGTGGGACTGGATTTTTAGGAAAACTCCTAGTTGAGAAGTTATTGAGATCAACCAATATACTCGCAATTTATTTCCTAATTCGGCCTAAAAAAGGTAAAAGCATACATACAAGATTGGATGAATACTTCGATGACCTTGTAAGTATTATATATCAAGATTAATAAACATTTTCTTACATAATCATTTTTTTTTTCAAAAAAAAAGATCTTCCAACGACTCAAAATTCAAAACCCGAAATATAAATCTAAAATTATCGGTATACCGGGTGATTGTGCCTTAGCAGGATTAGGATTATCTATAGATGATAGACAGTTATTAATAGACAATGTTGAGGTTGTTTTTCACGCAGCTGCGACAGTTAATTTTACCGAAAAATTAAAACTGGCTTATTCGATTAACGTTAAAGGGACTGAAGTCGTTTTAAATCTCTGCCGACAAATGAGAAATTTAAAATCCTATATTCATGTTTCGACTATCTATTCGCAATCTCATCTTCGGGAAATCGATGAGATCTTCTACGAAACATCAGTTAATTATAGAGAATTGGATGGAATTTTGGACAAATTAGATGACGATCAGGTTGAAAAGATGACACCAAAGTAAGTTCGTCGAAATTTAATAATCGTTTATCTATAAGATTTTTTTTTAAATAGATTATTGGGGAATTCCCCAAACACGTACACATTCACGAAAGGCTTAGCTGAATCTTTAATCAAAGAACAGGGTTCAGGATTACCAATAGGCGTCTTCAGACCTGCAATAGGTAAGTTTAGGTGTTTATTTTGTATATTTAACCATTTTAATGTCATTTATACGTATAGAATGCAGTACCATTTCTTACGTCATATTTTATATTATTTGCGTCATTTTTACGTCACCTCACTTCACCAAACAATCTTTTACATGCAATTTTCTAGTTGTCATCTTTCTTGTAATAAAATTCAAATAAATTCATTAAAAATTAAACTTTTATCGTTATACGTCATTTTTACGTCAGTTTTACGTCAATTTCTCTTTTTTCAGTCATATCTACGTATAAGGAACCTCTGGAAGGGTGGGTAGATAATCTATACGGTCCAACTGGTATATGTGCGGCGGCAGCTTCCGGTTTAATACGTACTTTCCGGTGTAAAGAGGACGCAATAGCTAATATAGTACCTGCCGATACTTGCGTAGCATCCCTGATCGCGACAGCTTGGGATGTAGCCAACAAAACAAGTCTAAAGTAAAAGAAATTTTAAAAATTGCTCAGGCCCCTTATCCTTTACACTTTTTCTATTTCAGTGGTTCCTTCAATATCCCCATCTATAATTATTCGTCGACGAATGAAAATACGATAACTTGGCGGGAATTTCATATTTTAAATTTGACGTGGGCTAAGGTGTTTCCAGTATCGACTTCGCTATGGTCGGTGCATATTGATTATTCCGAAAGTATTTTCGTTTATAACTTGAAGAAGGTGTTGTATCATATTTTACCCGGGACTGTAACCGATGCTTTAGGACTGTTCGTTGGGAAGAAGCCGAGGTATGTATGCGAAGATCTGCGATGAATTTTGAATGAAATAGGATATTGTAGCGTTATGAAATTGTATTCGAAAATCCATAAATTTCTTGACGTCCTGTCGTATTTCTCGACAAAAGAATGGAAATGTCGAGACGATAACGTGATGAAACTCTGGTGTAAAATGAATGAGCGCGATAGGGAGTTGTTTCCGTTTAATATGGCTTTGGTTCAATGGACGACGTACTTTAAAAGTTATATGTTGGGTATTAGGAAATATTTACTTAAAGATTCCGAAAACACAATACCAAAAGCTAGATTGAGAAGTTTGAGGTAAAAATAAAACATATTTCCTTTTTATTCTAAAATTATAATATTATAATTTCAGATTTTGGTTTTTGCACAATATCCTGAAGATGATCGTAGGTTTCACCCTACTGAACGTTATGTGGAGCTCTCTTCGTAGGAATATAGCCAATTTAACAGCATTTGAACTGATGTAGATATTAAGATAATTTATAGTGTAATTATTGTTCTAATTTATGATGTAAAGGGTTAGGATAAATAAATTTTATATTTTGATCTAAGGAAATATTTTTGAATATCCCGCCAAAAAAATATGTGTAAACGTCAACTTGTCAAAAAAATGCCGAGAAAACATAGAAATTGTTCGGAACCTTACAACATCCATGAGATACAGAAGAAAATTTTGAAGAAGGACGATAGGAAACGTTTAGATTTCGAATGTTTAGGTTATAAAAATAAACATCGCGATGAAAATTATAAAATTTACGAGGATAAGAAACGTCAATTCATCGAAGCTGGAAAGAAATATCAGGAGATGAATAAGTTAGCGCTTCTAACGAATAAAGTGAAGTTGGAAGGCGATTACGAAACGTTGGATTTCGGTTTCTTAGAGGAAATACCAGAGGTAGGTACCGACATCAATATGTTTAACTCTTATGTAATTCTGAGGCATCTTAGGAAAACATTTTCGATGAAAAATACACCCATAAAGGACGCCTTTTAAGAAAAAGAACTGAAAGATCTTTAAATAGAGTAAGCATATTATACTAACTTCAATTTACAAAAATACTAAATAACTTCTCTATCCCATTTTGTTAGATGCCAATAATGGATGATGGTTTAGTTTGCGTGACAGGACCTTGGTTTCGGCGTTACTTAATCCTAAATAAATTCATCCAAGTTGCTCGTGGAATCATTTATTACGGAAGATTATTAAAAAATTTAATGAAATTAAGACTATTAAACGAAGAAAACGTCCTAGAATATGAAAGTAAACGAAAAGAATGTAATAATGTATCTTACGCTGAGATTTTTGATAAATTCCTATAACACGAATAAATACTTTTGAACATCAGTGTATATTGAGGTTTAATAGCAATTTTAGCGACATCTCCGCCATCTACAATCATAAGACGACACTCCAACTTCAAATAGTTCTCGATTACACCCGCTAGATGGCAGTTCATTTGACGTTTGAGGTAATTTAAAAGAAAACTGTAATTTTAATTAGCAGATTAAAAAATTATCGTTTCGTACTCGAATTTGAGAGGTTGGCATTATTTAATATGACTAATGGATGCGTTTAATCACACTCGAGATGAAACAGTAATTCAAATTCTTTGCAAAAGTAATAATTTGTAACCTTAACGTATTATTGGCGGGAAAATGACGTGACATTTAAAAGGGTGTGGCTGACGTCATAAGCTAACCAAAAATAGACCTTGTAGATTCAAATTTTAACGTTATTGTGACGTCACTGGCGAATAATAACTTTAGAAACACCTAAAACTGACTACTGTTTTAGTAGTCAAGTAAACAAAAAATATTTTCAAATTTATTTTGAAGCTGACGTCATATTTTAGTGATTCTTATGACGAATGCAGTTATGAAAGACGCCCGAAATACCACAAACTCACAGTTTTTTAGGGCCACACAATGACGTCAACACCTGACGTATAAATAACACTTTTTTAAACAATGGGGGTGGGGAGGAGGTGTACGTTTTTATTACATCATTTGACGTCTATAACTAATCAGTTTCACTTTTTTGTGAGGTAATTCCGTGATCCTACCACGATTTAGACATCTGATCTAACGACGACCGAATAATGACGTAATACTGTCGTGACTATACTATCGTGAGGAATTATCAATAATATTATCGTACAAAATTGCTTAATAATTTTTATTGTAATAAACTATATAATTGTATAAAAAAGAACGTTTTTCAATAAATTTTCTCGAAAAAAAAGATGAAATTAAAAATGAAATGTGAAAGTGACAAGACTGGCTATCGTTGAAGGTGCACAAAAAATTTTAACATAAAGTACGGAATATAAATACAAAAAGTAGTACGAGAGAAAAAAATCCTGTTTAAATATTGTTGTCCTGCGAGGGGGGGGGGGGGTCGTACAATCCTTACCGTCAAATTAGTTATTAATTATTAATAAATAAATGATACAAAAATTAATTCAAAAAAAAATTACGAGCGATTATTTTTAAATTAAAATGAAAAAATAATGATTACTGTGTTGCGATTCGTTTTTCATTTATCTCATTTTGTTTCTTTGTAAAATTGTTAAAACTACTCATTCTTCTGTATAATACATTATTTATACAAGAAAAAGAAAAAAAAAACACAGGAAACAAAGAGATAATTGGGGTATTCTTTTTATAAGAATCTATTTTACAGTTTCCTGCCGGGCTTAATTCAACGAAGGTGTCACATTATTACACCAATTGATCTCGATATTGGGCCATTTTGTTTGCAGGCACGTTAGCATGGGGTTCGATTCACAAATCGATTTCAAATCGGATTCTAATAAAATTGCGGAGCCTATATGAAATTGTACCTGAAATAAAATCAAAATTATTTTCGAAATAATCTCCGATTTAATAATAAACTTACTTGTCCGTTAATATTACTGTGAGCTAATCCGTTATAATGTACAAGTTGAAACATATCGGGAGTTGATGATTCTTCTTTCGGAAAGAACTCATCCATAAAAGCATTTAATAGTATTATCCCTAGATTTTCCGAGTCTAATTTCCTCCTCATGATATCAACGCTAAAAATAAATATGAGAAATCATCTCCGCAACGTAAACAATCAATAATAACTCACTAATCGGGATCACTAACAAGATCTAAATCTTGCAAAACAGCCTGTAAGCTCTCAGTACTAATAAAATTATTCCCGTCTTTATCGTAATTCTTAAACACTCTCCTAGCTTCCTCGCTTTTAGTTTCCGGACTCACTAATTTACGTTCTTCACTAAAAAGTACTGAAACGATACATATTACTCAAACAAAATCGCTGTTGTATTTTTAAATTACCCGTTAGGTGTGTTTCCGATCCTAAAACCCAAATTGGATGAACAGGATTTTTATAAAACGAACCGACGGTTAAATAACGAAGATGCTCCATTGATGTAATAAAGCCAATTTGACTTTGTTCGTCTAAACCTTTTAACTCTACAATTAAAAAAAAATTGTCAATTTCAACATCGATATAATTGAGGTTTTCCGCTTACTCAAACCTCCGACATCCTGTTCGTGATCCCAAACGTATGTTACCGCTTTCCCGGTTATCATTAGATTTATAAGGCTTTGGCTACCGTATCCATACGTTTCATCAATTAAAGGCTCCGTAGTGTCCGATTCTAATTTAACAACTTCTAAACCCTAAATCAAATTAATACGTAACGTCAAAACAAACAAATTTAAATGATTTAACGCTTACTTTCGTAGAAATTACAGAATATAAGAATAGAAGTATCCCGAATTGATTTCTAAGCGAAGCTATATTCTCCGTATAATATCTCTCTACTTCGGTTAACGTCGATAACGTTTGTATCCTTAGAAATTCGTGGAATTTATTCGGATCTATCATTGAGGTCAATTCGGTATCTGAAGCTCCGTTCACATTGGAATTATTACCACTACAATTTAATTTCGAGTCTAAATACACTAGATAATACTTGCGATCACTACACTGTCTTAGAATATCACATAAAGCGTTAACTAATATTTGATTTTGTTTCTCATCGGTTATCTAGAAATAAGTGTATAAGATTTGTTCTTAAATAAAATAAAATTAACTCACGCAATCTCTAAAGCTCAAATTCCCATGTTCCTCTAATAATCGCTTAAGAATAAAAGCTTGAACGGGTGCTATAATTGAACACGGTCCACCCTCTAACTGTTCGAGGGCACTCCTCTCAGTTTGGCTGAAATAAAACCCTAAAATAAGGGGTGAATAGTTAGAAGGAGTTATCGACTGGATTATCTAATTACGCAGCAGACACATACTTCATTTAGAAGTCAAAAAAATTAGCCTACCCTGCGACCACCGCTTGAAAATGTCGAATTTTATATCGTTGCCCCATAATAATTGTTTGATACCGAGCAGTTCTTGCTCTATCTTCGCCGTATCCGTCATAATTCGTAGAACGGAACGTAAAACTGAGCTAATTCGGGCGAAAATCTCGGGATCTCCGTCTTCTAGGTTAAGACATTTGACGTTTCAACGGTAGAAAAAAAAATTGCGGAAGAATCTACGGTGACACGTTGACCAACTTTAACGTTTAAAATGTCACTGTGTTAGTGGAATTATCTCTATAATAAAAGGAGGATTTGATACAAAATTTAATTTATTAATTAAATAAATTATGTATTTGATTAAAATAATTAATATATCTTCGAAAAATATTAATTTTCCATTTTAAAATTAGAATTAATTACGTAATTTTATCTAAAAAAATTTTTTGTCGATAAATAATGAATTTCTTAAGATTATTTTAAAGATTTTTTTGTATTATTTTAATTAATTGGGTCTTGATTAAGATATTGTACATATTTTCGAATGTCCGCGCAACGAGATCAACGCATAAAACACAGTTTTGGAAATCGTCTCCAAAGCAGAGGACCATTTTTCTAATCGGACGTTACTCGAAAGTTATTGTTATAAATTTTATAAATTGCGGTAATTGAAGGTATTCTTAGTCGTGAAAGATCTGCTTAGAATACGTGTTAAACCTTTTAAAATCGTTTAAACTCAGCTTGTAAAGGAAAAAATGGTAACTATCGATCCGTTTTGTGTAGAGCTGTCTCAATATAAGAAATACATATGTCGTCATATCCTATTTTGGCGCTGGAATCGTCGAAAGTTCAGTGGCGTCGGTTCTAAAACTGCATACGAGCAACTGTCACAATTCTAATTAGCGTTTGTGCGAGTTTGAGTTTTTCGTGTGTTATTTATTATCCACCGTTACCCAATTTATATTAAGAAGTGTCTTTTTCAAGACAAGATACTTTGGTCAGAGTGGTAAGTTGCATTTACAGCAGTGCGATATAATTATATTATCTTGTAACATATTATAGGTTATGATGGCTGAAGCAAAAGCAACCTTATCAACACCAAAGAAAGTTGGCGTGAAAGGAAAAATAATTCACAGCCAGGGAAGGGAAATCATTGCCAACGTATTAAAATTTATGAAGGAAGAAGCTGGAAATAATAAACGATAGAGTTGTCTCACTACAAAAGGTTACTTGCAGCAACTGGAAAAGTACATACAGAAGTATTGTCAAGGAAGTTGGGGATATAGATGCAGGAGGAGTTACTTCTTTTAGTAGTCCTGGCAAAAAACAGAAGTCGCCCTAGTCCAAAAAGCACCCTTCGTACTGAAGAAAAACAAAATTATACTATTGTACACAATTTTTATATACATCGACCAACCATAAGAGGTACCAAAATATAATCTCCTTTCTGTTAATGTTTTTTTAATAGCATTATTTTATTTATTATAGGAATTTTTAAAATTCTTTGCATATTAGGTGGAACTCTCTCAAATGTTTTAAAAAAGATGGGATTTATATTTATCAGTTTACGACAGCAAATTTATGTATTTATGTACTTGTAGATGGCAAAAAACTTCTGATAAACGGAAATTATTGATGGAAAGCTATGATATCGTGCTAAAATCTACGCCAATAAAGGTTAAGTATTTACAGATGAATCATAGTTCCCATACACAGCCGAAGGAATGGTCAGATGATAGTCTTAGGATTAAAGAAACCTATCTAGCCGTTTAATTATGGTGCACGCTGGTGGTAAAATGGGGTTTATAGATAACGGATTACTATGTTTCGATCAGGTATTTTAAGATATTGTTTTAAAACTAATTAGTAAATTCTGTTTTTTTTTCTTAAAGGTACAAAATCAGGAGATTATCATGATGATATGAATGCTACCAATTTTTTAACATGGGTGACAAAACAGTTTCCACCTAGAAGTGTTTTGGTGCTGGACAATGCATCGTATCAAATGTAAAGATCGAAAAAGACCCAACTTCTGGAACAAGAAAAGCTGAAATGATTGAGTGGTTAATTTTACGTTTACAAAACCAGAGCTTTATGAACTAATAAAGAAAAATAAAATGAGACATTAAGATTATAAATTAGATCATTACTGGCATCTTATGGACATATTGTTTAATTGGTACCATCCTGAATTAAACCCTATTGAGAAAATATATTGTTAAAAACTGGGTTGCAGCTAGAAATGTTACTTTCGTTAATGTAGAGGCATTCCGAAAAAATTTGCTTGTATAACTTGTGAAGAATTGTATACGACTATGGAAAAAAACCTGCTGGATAACATTACAGAAGAGCTGGAGTTTTTGGAAAATACCGATGAAGATCTGTATGATCGATTCTGAAGAATGCTAATAAGTTATTGTAATTTTTTGTACAATTTTTAATTATATGTTTTACCATATAATATAATTTATCATTGTAATTAATATTTTATTCCTGAATAAATAACAATAGCTATTTACTCGTTTTAATTGTTAACAAATGTATATTCTTGTTTACTATAAAATTTTATAAATTAGATGTAATTCAAAAAATTAAACGATATGTTGCAAAATTCAGTCCAATATTTTTGCCTTTTGAGTCCATGTTCCATGTATATAATTCTGCAAATCAATAAGTATTTTATTATTATCTTAAAAAACTTTCTTGATTGAAATTCATAATGTAATTATAATTACCTGTGATTTATTGAACACCAAATATTGATGTAATGTTTAAACGCTTTAAAGTAATTTCTATTATTGACGTGTATTTTTCTGTTAAATATTACTGCTGTACCTTTTATTAACTTAAAATACCTTGACATCGTTATTCTCGTTGAAAATATGATGACGACATATGTATTTCTTATATTGAGACAACTCTACTATACATAGTAGCCATTAAACCAGAGGTTCCAAACACGATTTTTACGCGCACGTCATATTTCAGAGTGAAAATAACGATGAAGTCGAAATAATTCGATCGAATAAAGGCGGTTTAAAGTTAATACACAGAGGTTATATGTATACGGTACATAAAAAGAGATTAACCGGTGGGATTAGATGGAGGTGTTCACGGAGAAGTTTACATTGCAAAGTAATTGATTAATTACTTTATAATATTAAGTTTTTAATCCTTTTATTTAATATATATAGGGTAGTATTTCCACGGGCGACGGTCCACCGAAGATAAATATGCCGCACAATCACATCCCGGATCCTCATTCGATAGCTTTAGCTCGTTGCCGTCAATTTGAAGAGTATGCCGATTTAACGCCGATAATCGAGATGGATTGCGACGATTCCGAAGGTAAATAACGATTTCCTACATCGCTATCGTAAAATTTGACCTTCCGAATGCCCTTTTGTGAAAATTTTTGATACCGCTGGTTCGCCAATATGTCGCCGTTCTTCGTCTGATTCGGCTTTCCTATTCCAGTTCAGATTTTTTTTTCTCCACTCGATTTATCGCTATTTATAGCGTTTATAAGCTGCAATTACCGTAAATATTGTACGATAAACGATCTCGTTTAATTAGAGGGTGTTATTATGATGTTTTCGTAACGTGAATCGCTAGTTTTCGAGTAAAATTTAAGTTAGAGTAAAGTGATGTTTAGTTTTGCTTGATAGACAAAAGTGCACCTCGTGTTTAGTTGTGAAAGCTTTTTTCGATTAAAATTTAACTTTTTAACGAGTTTTTAAGCATTATTTATCGTTTATTTAGGATTAATACATCTTTATTAAGGAGTGTTAACGTCTAATTTTATCTTTTTCCTCTTGAAAATTGAAGAACCTCTGGATGAACAATTAAAGTGTGACCAACATAAATTTAATGTAAATGTCATCGTAAATAGACGAAGAAATTTGAAAAGTTTTGCAAGTGGCGAATTTTTTGTTTTTTTAACCGAGAAGAAGCGGATTAAACCTTAATGATCGCAGGTATTTACTAATCGAAATAATTCCGTTAAAACAAATCAATTGAGATCTATGTAAAAATTGGAAAACACACACAAACAACATCCATACACCACCAAATCTCCACACAATCTCCCACATAAAAATAAATGATCACTAGAATCAGAAAGATGAATGCAGACTTTCAAACATTGATCACATCAAGGTACCCGAACGAATTCAAAAAGAAGGTGATCCTATACGCCGAGAAGCATAATAATAGCGAAGCCGAAAGAGTCTTCGGCATAGCCGAATCGAACATCAGACGTTGGAGGAAATTGAAGTCGCTTATCTTCTCAAAGAGTTTTGTTTCAGACGGTGCTAGAAAGAAACGATTAGTTAAGAAAGTCGCTGCGAATAATGACGATTTCATTTACGAGATCGAGAAATTGGATAATATGTTAGAGAATGCGAAATATGTTAAAGGTATTTAAATTTAAGTTGATTACCGTGACATAATATAATTTAATTTTACAGCCGATTATAATCGGATTTCCAAGTCGGATACGTTCCCTCCGCGAACAAGAGTGTTAACGTCACCCCCTGCTTTATCACCTGTATTACCACTTCCGACATCGAAGGAAAACAGGTCGAATGTGGAAAACGAGGCTGACGAGGTTTGTCTCCGTTGGAACAGCCACCATACTAATATGAAAAGTACGTTCCCATCGCTTCTGCAACGGGAACAATATGTCGATGTAACGTTAACTGCCGAAGGGAAAAGTTTAAAATGTCATAGAGTAAGTGCCGTTTAATATGTAATCGTGTGATTAATTATCGATTTTCAGCTTATTTTATCTGCATGTAGTTCGTATTTCGATGAAATTTTAAGCGGAATATCACCATTACAACATCCTGTTATCTTCTTAAACGGAGTGTCGTTTTGGATTTTAAAATGTTTGATCGATTTCATGTACGCTGGGGAGGTTCATATCGAACAAAATAAGCTGCAGAGTTTGCTTAAAGTTGCCGAAATGTTACAGGTAAATCGATATTTATAATAATTTATTTCTCCTAATTTTTTCATTTAGATAAAAGGGCTTACGAGAGGTAATACATCGCAAGAGGAACCTGCTAAAGTAACTTCACCGATACCAGCGGTAATACCGGTTAAACCTGAGAAATCCACCCCGGAACCGAAAGGTACCCCTGTTAAAAAGGACAGTTCGTCTATTACTGCAATTGCAACCAGTTCAAAGTCACCAGTGAAAAAACCACCGCTTTCTCCAACTTTAATCTCGACGATTGATCCATTATCGTTACTAGAACCGACATTCTTCGAAGAAAATCCTGTTCCGTTAAGATTTAAAGAGCAAGTTGGAAAGAAAGTTGTTTCGAAAAAGATTAAGAAAAGGAAATTATCCGAACATGAACCGGTATGTAACGAAGCTAAAATTTCTCATTTATATTTATTTTAATTTTGCAGTCACCACCTCCACTTTTATATCGTAAAGGTACAAAATCTAGGCCGCATGTTAAGATCCCCCGATACTACCATAACGATTTCGAAGGACTCGAAGGGAAGAAATCCAGTCGTAGATTAGACGAGACAATCAGCTCTGATGTACCTGAATTATCGAATATTAAAATAGAATCTTTAATTATAGAAACGACAAATTTGAATCAGAACATAATAGATAGACGGAGGAATAGGGACCCTTTACTAACGGAAAAGATTAAAACGAAGAAGCAACTGCTTGAATTGAAGAACGAAAAACAGGAAGAGATACAAGATATAAACAATCAGGATGATATTGAAGAGATAACCGATCCTTTAAGTAAAGGAATTAAACAGGAACAGATCGATTTGGAATATACAGATTTATCCGAAAGTCACGAGGAGCATAATGTTACAACTTAGTTTTTTAGTCGTTTTAAAGTATCGTGTAAGAAAATTTCAGTTTCGATAATTTAAGGATGAATAAAATGAGGAAGCAGGCTGTGTTTTATTTTTTGTTTTTTTTTTGCCACTTGATCATTATTCAATATTATTAATTTTCTTTTTTTCCAATGATGTATATAAAAAAAATCATCATATTGTCACATTGTGTAGATGTCATTTTCATTGATTCTAGTTCGGTTTCTCATTTATTTATTATTAATTTTTGTGTATTTGTATTTTAAGTTTAGATAAGTTTCTTGTTATAAAACAAGTTGTATCATCTCTAGTTAGAAATATAATAAAATCAGTTTAATAAAATGCTCAAATAAACGGTGGGTGGTTTTAATTGTATCGTGTGGGCCTGAGATAGTTCCTTGCGGAATAAATACAACTTACTCATCATATAACATTATTTTATTATACAGGTATAATATTACATACAGCGATATTGTCTTTCAGACTTACAATTTTTTTTCATTATGTGTATAACATTAATATATATTTTTTCAAAAAATATAATGACAAAAATCAGTGCTGCAAAGTTTAATACAATTTTTATCAATTAAAACTGAAGTTCGTTGTGATTTTCTTTTTTGATGTTGTATATAAAAATGGCTGTTAATATATACAAATTAAAAAGTATTTGTGCTTCCGTAGATTAGATTAAATTATATCACCATTATAAATTGTACGCAGGGTCAAAAATTTAAAAGATCATGGTAACTTGATTCAAATAATTTAAAAGAATAAATTAATTGTTTTAAATAAAAACTTAATTTAAAGTATATAAAAGGTTACGATCATAAAAGTGATGAACCGAATTTATATGTCGTAGCACCTTTCCTTCGATTAAATGTCGTGCATAATTTACAGCTTCAATACGATCTCTTGCGAGGCCTACTTCGATTAACCAATCGACAAATTTCGAACCGGAAAACACCTTTTTATAAATCTTAATTCTCCATCTACGACAAATTTAAAAAAATACATAAAAATACATCATAATAAACGATAAAAATCTACCTTTTATCTTGTGCGATATCATCCTTGCATTTCTGCAGGTGATGCGTAACAAATTGATCACAAATATGTTTAGTTTCAACGCTGAGTTCATCCCAACTAGGTAAGACTAACGTATTAGCACCGTACCACATTTTTCTCCAATATTTAAGTAGAGGTAGAACTATCTCTTTGGTATTCGTTCCAAATACTGCAAAAATTATGATACTTTGTCCAAAATTTAACGTCGCATCCAAAAACGACAATTCTATATAGATTCCGGACATTTGTTCCATAACTAAAGTCCAGATACATAACGCAAGACCCTAGAAATCGAAATCGAGACAAAATTAAATCGAAAATCAAAATAAATCGACTTACGACAAACATCGAACACAATAACATGATTAATAAAACAACATGACGTAATATTTGTGGATCATGAGTGTCCGGCTCCTCTTCGATCAATTCGACATCATCATCGATTTGTTCTTCATACCTCTGAAGTATACCTTGACATTCCTCACGTCTAGGCCCTGTACAGCCGAATTTCGTTGAACACAAACCATTTTCATCATCATCTAAACTATAATTTGATTTAATTTAAATTTAATGCGATTGGCAAAATTAATTTACTCGGGGGATTCAAAATCTTGAATCGTTGTCTTCTTCGGTGATAAAACTTTCCCGACATCTTCTATATCGACAACCGGACTATCCTCGCAGCATCCTTCATTAATCGTGGGTAAATTCCCACATTTTTCTTTATTTCCTTTACAACTCCCAGATTTGGAACCACCCCCACTACAACTAGCGACTGGTGGTGGAATTGTATTTTGCACCGGTCTAGCATCACCATTTTCGTGAGGTTGTTCGAAAGTTGATGCGACATCATTCGCTAGGTTTAAATATCTCTCGTAACGTTTCCTGTATCTTTGGTGCAGAATTAAACATCCAACGGTTACTATAAAAATAATTTTTATTTCAAAGCGACATTTAATTTAAATCGTATATATATTAATGCTTACTGATGAAACATAAAACTAATAACGATACAGCTACGACAGCTTGAGAGACCCCATAAGCAAAATTGGGGTTTTTAGCTTCATACGGTAAAGAATCTGCTCTACCGTAAAGTAATAATAAAATAGACATCAGTAAAGGTAAGCTAAAAATTAAAATGCATTCGATATCTTAGATTTTATCAATTTAAAATAATTTCTTACCCCCAACCGATAAAAAAAAATACTGGAATTAACTTTAAAACAAAACATAAACTTCTGCATTGCAAAAATAATAATACTACAGCCAAAATGGCCGTCCACAATCTACTACTGTAGACACCTAAACAAAATAAAGCGAACTGTACGTAACCAGCCCATCCTGTTTTATTTTCTAAACTATTCCATAAAATTGCACCGATGCATGCTAAAATCTTTAAAAATTCATTTATTAATAAAAAATTTTGTTCGGAAATTGGTCAAATTCACCTGCGATATGATTAAGCATGAAGTAATTTTATGGGGAACTCTTGTGATTTTTTTGGTTAAGATGTATAATGCCAAGACCCACACTGATGCAACTACACCTATCACACTAAGATCAAACGTGAAATTATTAAGCTGTTTCACATATTCTTCAGGATCGGTGTCAGTTAACGTTATCATCTTGGCTGATACAAACATAAGCGGTGCACTAATAAAGGTGCAAGCAACCATAGCGCTGGCAATCTGTAATCGAATATTGTTATTAAAATAATTTTAAATTTATAATAATCATTACCAAATCGACATCTAAACTAAATTGTGTCGCAAATACAAAAACAGTAGGCGCAGCTGGGAAAGTTCCGTATAAGAAGCCGTAAGTGCTAAGATCTGTAGTTTCACTCTCGTTAAAACCAGCGTGAACTATATTAATCACTTCTCTTGTCACAATCGGTAAACACAATCTTAAAAATACCATCAAAATTAACTAAATAATATTTATGGCGATGTTTTAGTGTTATTTACAATTTCACTATAATTAATATTCCTGGGATTATTAAGGTGGCACCCCTTAACGTGTGTACTTTCCCTACCATCCGCAAACCTAATAAAAACAAAGCCGAGGCTGAGAAAGCGGACCCCAAAGCCTAGAATTCAAATAAAAATTCAATTAATTCAATATAGACAAGAAAATTAATAATCAATTACCTTTAAAATTTCACTTAAATAAATAGGAACTGTATGATTAAAGATCAAATTCCCTATAATTCCTAATAATGTCATAAATATAATCGGATTTAGAAATATACTTTTACTAACTGAGATTACTAATTTGCAACGTTTTCCACTCAACGTTGAATTACCACCTTCGATACTGTTAATGCTGATCGGGGAAAGATTTTGGTTCGATCTCCTTTTTCCAATTTCCATTAGAACGAAACTCATCGGATTTAAAATTGCTAAACTGATCGGTGCCATCAAATATAGGTAAGATGCGTATTCGGGATGTGTATTTTTATATAAAGCAACAACTAAAAAAATTAATACGTTAATTTATTATTGTATTTAAATTTTGGCGCTAAATTTTTGTTTAAATGTCAAATGAGTTTCAACCAATGAGAAGTCGACAATTTGACATAGTTCTAAATGTATCCTATAGAGGTACTGTGTGCAAATTTTTAAACGTCAAATTATTTTTTAAATTGTTTTTGTAAAAATCGTGTTGAAAACTCAAATTTTGAGGTTAAAACTGTTATTTAGTTTAATTTGGGCAAATTTCTCATATTTTTGGTAAGTTTTTTTTTTGTATATAGTATAGTTAAATGTAGACTTACCGATAGGATATCCGATAGCAAAATCATTACTTTGAGTGCAAAATATAGCGAAAATTCCGGCTCGTCCTAAATTTACAGGTCGACCAACTAGTAACGTAACAATTATCACAGTGAAAAATACTAAACTCTTTGCGATCAATATCGAAAGCAAAAATAACCAATTAACGGAACTCAGATCTAGTTCCGCTAGAGACATAAAGATCAACGACGGTAGAGCGAAGTTCCCAACAAACGTATTGATACCTTTCGCTTCGGTTTCTGAGATTAAATTCATGCGACCTGCAAAATAGCTATAAAAAAACGGTGAGGGTGGTGTAATTAATTTTAAATTTAAAATTATATTACCCGCATATGATAATAACGAAGCATTGCGCTAAAGCCGGGTAGAGGTTGTCCAGAGCTGCTCCTGAATTTTCAGCCATCATTTTGTCGAGGTTTTTTTTGTAAACGGATATTTTTAAAAAAACCTTAAAGCAATTTCATTGTAATGAAGTCCTTCCTAAAAAAAAAAATTGAAAGACAAAGGGCTCAAACTCCGTTTATGAAAGTCATTTCCTCTCATCAACAAGGCTAAATACAAACACTTAAAAACAATTGAATAACGTTAGACAGTTTAAATTTGTTTACCTCGTTTTTGAACATCCCGGTATAGTTGAATTTTCTAATCTTATTTATTGCTTTTATCTATTGTACGTGACATGTTATCTCGAAAGCAATTAAACGTACAAATTGCCAGATTTCATATTTTTTTTCTCTTACTTTTGTTATTCGCGTTTATTGGAAGTTGTGACGTTTATCAGCTGGTTTTGACGTAATAGTTACCAATTTTAACGATTTTCTAACACTCGATGGCGATCTAGATACCTTGGCCTATTTTTAGACGTTAATGTTGCTATTACTTCACAGGTGGCGCTCACTTTTTTTCTAATTTATTTCTAATTGAAAGCAAAGGCGTTTTAACGAAATAATGCGTTTATTTACATTATTATAAATTAAAAACATTTTTTTTCTTAGATAATAAATATCAATCTTTTAATACATTGCAATACTAAAAAAATAATCAAAATATATATATAAATAATTATTATAGGATAATTATTTGTTTAAAGTCTTTTTAAATTACTTATATAGCTAAAAGAAAAGGAGAAATTATTTGGTATTAATTTGTTATTATCTATTCCTAACATCTAGTAGGGGGCCTGCAAACCAAAAAAAAAACGCATTAATTTAGTATAAATTAAATCTCTGAAAGTCTTACGCAGCTTCAATGGGTGTCGGGAACAAAATATGAGATCGAGATTTGATTAAGTACACTAGAATAAAAGATAAAGCCATCGTAAGAGATCCCACAGCTATAGTCATGTTCTCATGGACCCTGGAAGGTCTTAAAAACATCCGAACACTAGGTTGTTGCCAGGTCGATTCGGTCCATGAACTGTATTTTCCAGATGTCCAATCGTAATCTTCCCCAAACAAATATAAAATGTAATTTAAAATGAATGCAAGTTATATCGTAGAATTTACCTTCTATCATAAATGCTGGGCTTGTTGAATCGGTGAAATTTATAACCGAACGGTAACAAATTGTGGTGTTATCTGTCAAACTTCTCGACATGTTATAGTAGTGGAAGAGCTAGATTGGGGTTTAAATTTATAGAATAAGTTGTTAAGTTATTATCGATTTAAAAATAGTGTTTACTTTAGTTTCGATATTACCAGGGCAAGGTCCGGTGTTATTAACAACATCCGCTGTTAACCATGCTAACGTTAACCCTGTAAATGTTGCAATGGCATTTACGGAGCTTGGTACACCTACGTATAAACTAACAATGTCTTGATAAATCTGAAATATCGCAGGGTAAAATAGGATTTAATACGGCTATACGGAATTAATACCTTCTTTCGTAACACGTTATGGATACTGCAATTAATACCGACAAGATAGCAATGGAGTAATTCGTCTACCTATAAAAAAAATTGAAATTAAAAAAGAGCCATTTGAACCGCTAATTATAATAACTTACCGTTACATTGAGGTTCTCAGGAATCGGTGCTTCTTGTTTCGTTATTTCCTCATACAAACTCCTCGCTAACACCATGGAGATATCAGCAATATGTTGTTGAATACTATCGCTGGGGACATCCGTCGAATTTAAATATTTATAATTTATATTCTCGGCATCATCGTACATGGAATTATAAAATTTATTCGTATAACTCGAATTATTATGATCGGTTACTACAATTCCAGCCATATCAGTATAATTTTTAGGAAAGTCTGAAACGAAGCTGGTGGAATGTGTCCGTTATACTCGTTTATATTGATATCTTTAGCGTACTTTTTAAGAAGAGTTAAAAAGTTCCTTAGCTACAAATTATTAATTTAAATTAATTTATTATTTAAAATCCTAGCAGGTGCAAATTACTTCCGTATTCTCTTCTTGCATAAAAGTGTTTAAACTCTCCGAAAGCCCCAACTGATTTAATTCGATGAATAAACTGATGTTGGATGGGAAAATATTTAATGCCGTTTCATTCGGATTTAAATCGGAAACCATTGGAAATTGTTTCTCCTCCATATCGTATAGGAATCTTTGCGAACCGCTATAATCGTACGATTCCCCAGTAAAGAATATAAATAAAACGTTTTTATCTGTAAAATAAATTTTAAATTTATTTATCTATAAAATTGCCCGCAAAATTTATTTACCGTAATCCTTATATTGCGGCAGCATTTGTTTTAATAAATACGAAGTATAAAGTAGAGTTACTGCATTTGTAACCGGATTAACAGCACCTGGCACCTTTCCGAAAAACAGAGAAGTCGCATCTAATCGACTAGCAAGCACGATTTGTTTCATATCACTTCTAACATTCACCGTATGAGTTGTATTTCCGAAATTAATCGTGGAGTTCCCGATTGGGAATAGAGACGACCAAATATTAACGGAACCGATGGGGTCGCATACTCTATGCGTGTTAAAGTTAAAACGAGGTGCCGACCTCCTAAAAACGGAATCAAAATATAATCTGATCATTTTTCAACAATTTTACTTACCGCAAGCAAGTTGGGGTATCGATAACTGCGTACATGAAGAAATTTAATTCTAACGAGCATAACGATAGTTCGTAATGACGATTTAGACTAACGTTATTAAAGGTATTAAAACAGGTGCGGACTTCTTCTAATTCCGTGTTATTCGTAAGAAGAAAGAGGGGATATTCGAAATCGTAATTTAATAAATTTGTTCCGGGAGAATTCCAATCTGTGTCGCAAGTCCCTTCTAAAGCGAAATTTCGATTCGGGCAAGTATCTTCGTGGGAATATTCGGTGATTTCAGTTTCGTTCAATTTATAAACGACTAATCCGCTGATTTTGTTAGATCCACGTAATAAATTAACGGTTTCTTTGGTTAATTTCTCGAGGGACAATATAGGGATATACGAAGAAGCTGTCCCTTCCTTTATAAGATTTGTAATATCGCTGGGATTCTCGATAAAATATACGACACCTGTCGAACCTCGTCTGTCGGCTAAAAATGATTACGGGTTAATGTAAATCGAAGGTAAGGATTAATTTTTATTGATTTACATGAGCAACCGAATTGGTGCGTTCCATTCATCCGCCTAAAACAACCCGTTCCTGTAATATCTTGATACATCCTATCTCTTGTTCGACTGCCATAACCTTGTAAATAAATAAATAAAATACGATTTAAATGCGTTGTGTGTGTTATTTATTGTTACTTACTTAGATTTATGTTTAGAAATAATAATATTAATGTTGGAATTAACATTAAAAACGGATCTTTATCTTTCATGATTCTGTAAATTGTATGACAAAAACATAAATGTCAAAAATTTGGTTAAAATCAGGTTGGCCAACACACATTTTTTTGTTGGTAGTATTGAAATGTGAAGAAAATCCCTAAATAAAACAAGTTTTAATTTCTAAATTTCTAATTTATTAAATTAAAATTTACAGACGATATTTTTTTTAAATATATATTACAAAATTAATTTTTACATAGAATTAAGAGAAAAATATCCTTTTTTCGAGATATTTTCCACTTTAAAATTCAATAAACATATCTAATTTACATAAACTATCTACAGACTCGTTTAATTATTATTTTAATCTATTAAAAACATTAGTTTTAATCGTATGGGTAAAATTTAATTTTTAAAAATTATTGTATAGTAAAAAAGTTTTTTTTTATTTGGACCCTACTTATACATTTAAATATTTATATAGAACTATTTTTTTTTATTCTGTTTTGTTTATAGGAATAGTCACAGATTTTAGAATAGGAATGATATATTGGTAATTCGTATGTATTGTAATAGCTAAATTCTTCGTTTTTAAATAAATTGATGAAAGTGAGATAAATTAAACTGTATCATTACGTATATTAGTTAATAAATAATATATATTTTAACAAATTTTTAATATCACATATCATCCTGCAAGACTTCCTTACATATATCATAATATTGAAGTGTTCAGTCGTGAAAAAATGTAACGGTATCTGTCAAATTAGAATGAATACGTCAAATCATCTGTCAAAAATATGTCAAACGTTAATATAACGGGAAAAAATCGATATCGATACATTTTAAACGACCGTTAATCGTAAAATAACGCAGATCCGAACAGGACAGCGGTGCTAGAGGCTGCTCTCGTCTTTTCCCATAACAGTCATAGTCGGATAAACGTATTTTTTCCGTCTAACGAAGCTAGGCGACGATCTTTCTACACTAACACTAGCCAGACCGCTCAGTAACGGTAGGGCTTCTGTTCTCGAGAAACCTTCCTCACTATTCCTCCGTTTCGTACATAGAATTGTTTTTGGCACTTGTTCCGGTTTACTCGCGATCGGTAACGGTAACAGATCGGCTTTGTTCTTCTTATGTTTTAATGGTAAACGTAAATTCCAACGATCCGGACGTTTGGGTTTCTGCGGACTGACCTTGGGCGAGTTTATGTTGATAACTTCAGGATTAAAAGTGACGTTTTTCACTTCGGACGACGGCCTACTCGTATTACCCGAATCTATACTGCTAGCTTTCGACGTTTCCGCGGTTAATTGGACGTACTGTAGAGAACGGTGTTCTTCGTCTAAATTTAAATCGATAGCGAAGTTAGAAACTATATCGGGATCTAGCGTTAAGTTAGATATAAGCGACGATTGAGTCGCAACCGGTAAAGTAGGTATCGAATATATCGGTTTCGTTTCTTTAACTTCCTCTTCCTCGTCGAAATGCGTTTCTAAAAACGTGGACGTCGATTTCGAGCTGAAAAACTCCGAACACCCAGCTTTTTCGATAACGTGCTCTAACACCTCTTCAGCCGATTGGAATTCGTCACTCTCACCGCTGGTTGTCGTAATTTCCGCTTGGACGCATTCCTCTTTAATATTACAACATTTCGTCGTATCGACTGAGTGATCTTCGTTCGAGCCTTTACTGCTGTTAGCCGAAGCGAAACTGATATTGCTGCTCGAATTCGTAACCGAGCTTCCGTTTTGCGACGGCCTCCTAAGATGTCGCGATAATTGCCCTAATTTTTGAAAATATCTTACGTTTCTGATATCGTCAGCGCACGTGCTCAAATTATTTACGATCTTCGGGGTCCTCCGCATCACCATCGGCGTTTTTAACTCGTAAGAGGTACTCAAAGTCTGTATTTTATCCAAATTCGTCGTGAAACTCGCCCTCGAACTTATACTGGAAACCTCGGATAAACTTTCCGGACTCGCCAGGGGTGCCAACCCCAACCAATCATCGTGGATGAGATCGACGATTTTAGGTTGTTGAGCGAAACTGTCGGAGATCGGCGGTCGTATATTTAAACTTAAACGGGATCTAGACGGTCGCGAAACGTTGACGTGGATACTGACGGGGATGTCGGTACTTCTAGCTCGTTGATTTAATAGCGTTAGGACGTTGGTTAGGGGTAATGGCGACGATTGACTCGTCGTTGAATACAATCCGTTGGTGACGGACGAAGCTGTACTAGGAAGACAACTTTGTAGGGAGGTGAAGCTCGTCTCCAGATAAATCCGACCGGTTCCTTGAGGACTGTGGGATCTGGGACGGATCTGTGTTGGAAGCGTTTCCGGTCCTCTAGATTGCGGCGCGTTCGAACCTGAGGATGACCGTTGTGGTTTCCTGGGTCCCATCGCTGTTATAACCTGTTGGAATAACACTATTTTTAAGATTTTTTTTATGTCAAGATAAAACGTCATTTTAATTTTAAATTAAACGTCAATGTCATTGTCAAAAATGACGTTGACATGGTTTAAACGTCAAATTATCGTTTATTTAGTTTTGAATGATTAAAATAAAATAAATAATTACGATCATGCGAGGATAAACAATACTAAATTAGATTTAAATAAATAAATTATAATAAATTTTGTCCCATACTTAATATAGAAGTTTTAATTGAAATTTTGCGTATTCCTGGTTAAAATTTCGAAAAAATATGAATTTGTTTATAAATTAACGCAATTTGTTATAAATAAGATGTAATAATTGCTGATTTACTAACCTATTGCACCACGATTTTAATTCCACACAAAAAAGTAAGGTTAGTTTTGGTATTGATTTTGTCTCTAATATAATGGTATTTAGGACGCAACTGGTGGAAATAAGTCGTTAATTGAATTAAATTATTTAATTTAATTAAATTTAAAGCTGAAACCATGCATTTAAATTTTTTTGTCAAGTCAAATCAATTAATTAATCATTTAATTAATTAATTTGAATAATTAAAAATAAAATAAATTAAATTAAGAAAATAATATAGGGGGCTTTATTTAGGTACCTTGTGTCACGCGGCGGTGGCTTATTCATTTCAATTGGTGACCCCGGGGGATAGTGGTTCCTCCCCACGGATTTCTCCACCTGTATTATTGTACGGTGCCCAGATTATTGATGTACCCCGAAAAACAAACATAGAAAAAAATATTTATTTAGAAAAAAATATAAAAATAATATTAATTAAGGTGAAGAGGGCGGGGGTGGGCGGTGCTGGCTAATGTATGGATAAAAGTGCAAAATTAAATTAAATTAAAATAAATTAGAAAAAGCTTTATCCAGGAATAAAAAAAATCGAGCATGTAGAAAAATAATTTTAAAAATACCGCTGGGGGTTTTATATATATATTTTTTAGAATTTTATTACGCGCATTATTTTAAAAAATAAATTAATTTTCAATGTTTACGCCTCGTTATATATTTTTTAATATATATTTTTAAGTATTGGACAAATACAAAAATATGTTATTTTTTTTTTAATTATTAAATCTACTTAAAAAGGAGCTTCTAAACAAAAACAACGCTTTTACTAAATTAAATAATTTAATATCTCCATTAAAAATAAAATAATTACAGTAAATAAAATTAAAAGAAAAAAATAAGAGAAAAATTACAAATAAATACTACTCTATATAATACTAATCAGAGTTTAAATTATAAAAAAAGAAATAAAAATAAAAAGAGGAAGACAGAAGGTATACATGCTGTACAAATCGATTCCTCGTTAATTTCTTAAGAAAAACAAAAAAAAGAACGATCACGGGGAAAACTAGGGGTCCTTTTATTTAAAATAAAAATTGAAAAATAAAAAGAATTCAGACGAATGATATTTTTGTTTTTACAAATGATATCATTCGACTGAATCCGATATAACACTTAATAAACATTCGGTTGATCCATCTCGATTTTGTACCTTACTTAAGGCCTCTAATACCCTGTCGGGCATGTGATCCTGTATCATAACTGGCGATATCAATACTTCATCGTAATCTGTATTTTGGGCCCATAAAGCTTGATAAACCGGTTCCTTTTTCGTTAAGGTTTGCCTGCAACAGAAAAGATAAATCCGATTAAAATTAATTCGAATTTAAATTCACTGTTAGGAGGTGGGTTACGTCAAGTCAAGGAGCAAACATATACGTATATATACAGGATACGAAAGGTATAAAAAAAATGCTCGGGTTGGGTTCCATTTTCAGTTCATCGATTTAATTCGACATGCATATCAGGTCAAAATAAACGGCAGGTACATTTAATATAATATTGTCTTTTTCGGGATACGACTGACAAAAAAGCTTGATGATCGATAAATTTTCATTTAATTTCATAAACGAGGGGGGTGAGGTTTCTATACTTGCGATGCTAAGAATAAATATAGATTAATTTAGGATGTTATTACAGAGATCGTACGAAGAGATAGACTATAGTTATTCGCAGCATCGTATTTACCATGCAAACGCATTCTTTCCACGTTTTACAAGACTTTCAATGCAATCTTTTACTATCATTACCTCCATCTTTTTTCATACCTTTGTCTGAAAATCATAGAAATCGAATCAATACAATTCCTATTTATTAATAAACATTGCGTTAAACTCTATATAACGAAACATATTTTAAACGAGTACTTACTCCCCTTTCGTCGGGTGATGTCTAACTATATGTATAATCTTTCCCGGTGGATACAATGGTTGATGCGAAGTTAAAGCTATTGAACTATCGGAAGGATGAACACCTGAAACCCTTGCGCTATCCCTCGCTGTCATATATTCAGATACACTACGATCACCAGATGATAATTCTACAGCCGATGTTGGTTCTAAAGCGCAGCATCCGCAACAAACTATACTACACGTAATCGTTTTCCACTATAAAAAATTCTCGATATAAAAATCATTTATTACTACTGCGATATATCACCTTCGGATCTACACTTCGTTTAATCGCATTAATTAAATCAGCTCGTAAAGCCTCCATCTGATGCAAACCTATCCTAGGAACTACGTCTTTACCTACAACGACTGAGATTGTAAACGATTTTGTGTATTCCACCGCAGGCATGCTAAAAATATAAAAATTACCATATTATATTAAATATATACATATATATATATAAATATTTACCTTAAAAGCCCACCTGGAGGTGAATAACAATAACATAACAAATCTGTATATTCCTGCCGCAACAAAATCCCTAATATACAAGCTGTGCCAGCCCCCAACGAATGTCCAACGATCACCAATTTAAAATCGCGTGTTCCTTTGTCCGGGCTATAATTGAAAGCTCTCTCCAACAAATCTTCCGATCTTAATTTCGTTAAAATATATTGAGCAGTCTCCACCATACCCTTATGACCGACCCAATCTTCCTGCGGTGGATTTAAAGGTAACGTTTCAGCTTCAGCATTTAAATCGGTTAATATATCCTAAAATATTTAATTATAAAATCATTCCGATTTAAATTACGTTCACTTACGTTCATGCTTAAAGTTCCTCGTATACTTATAACAATTTTTTGCCTATCGTAATCTAACGCAATATAAAATGGAGTTTGTCCTACATCGACATGATAAGTAGCGTAGATAACTTCTATATTCCCATGTTCGGTGATCTTCTGTAAAGCTGCGTAATTACAAAAACAACAATTATCATCCACGATCTCTATTGTCTCAGACTTCCGGCAAGGATTACAACAGCAACATCTTAAATTTGGACATATCTTGCAGATACCGACACTCTCGGTCATCACATAAATTGGCCAGCCGTACGCTCCGATTGCGAAATAAGCGAAATGAATTACGGTTTGGAATAATTCGAGATCGGCATCTTCGTGTAAAGCTAGGAACTGCGTTCGTGGTGTTACTGCGACTCCCGAAAGGAACTCGTAAGTATCGTTCTTCCTCTAATCGAAATATAAACGATGATAAAATGAATTTAAATCATTTTAAAACGGACTTACTTGTTGCACAATCGCTCTCCGTTCGATTTTTTGGAATTTCCTTAATAGAATTAATCCGGCGATTACATCCGAGGGCACTACATCTAAATCGCGGAAGAAATCGGAGAGTAATTTAGCTATATCGGCGAATGAATTGCGATTTCTATCTGAGGGACGCATACAACAGAATAAAAACCGGCATCGTTGTTGCCAACTATCTTGATAAGCTCGTAGAACCTTCCTAAAACCAATTTAATATCATTTTAATTTATTTCGGTACGATTCGGGAGATAATTACCTTTGTCGCCAATTTCTCGTACTTCCCGATCGTTTATATTGAAATTTCGATTCGTTATCTTTAATTGACCGTTGATATTGTTTCATTTTAACCCAAGATCTTCCGGCTGCATCGTAAGTGCACCATACGGTTATAATTATCGATACGATGATGCACCAATTACATACGATTAATCCTAATACTGTGTGTTTCGCTTTCTCGATCGGACATTCAACGTAAAAATATACTAACCAGACTATACCAGCCGTTAACCAACCGGCATCCAGTAATAAAACGCCTAAAAATAAATTAAAAAAAAGGAATAATATCGGGGGAATCAAAGGTTACGGATGGATCGTACCTAATCTTACATATAATAAGTACTGCATCGATGATCTAGGTGCTGTGTTTAAAATACTACCTCGGAGGGATACTACAATAATACAGACTTCCGTTACCATACATATCGCTAAAATTACCAAATATCCTAATATGAATTCCCATAGTAGTTTTATACATTCGATGGTGCAATCGAAGGTTACAATTCCTAGGTGAACTCCTAAGATTATAGTCCTGAAATGAGATAAGAATACAAATTTAGTAATTTTAATACTTTTAAGGGGGTGTAAATCGAGTTTAAATTCATTTTAATTTGAATTTTGTTGATATAACCTCAAAATTTGTATTCAATATAAATGACAGGCGCCATTTTTTTTAAATTTGCTACTCGTTAGTAGATGGGGCTAAATCCGTTTCGAGTTTGGAATTTAAATCTTTTATTAATGATTTAATTAAATATTTATTAATTTAACGATTTTACGATTATAGCGTTAATTAAAATTTAATGGGAAATTAAACGATCAATTTAATCGTAAAATTGTAACGAGATTTATGTTGGTACTTTAGTGGCGGTTTTTTCAAAATCGTCTCAATCTAATTTGAGTTTTATTACCGTAAAATATAGTTCTCTATTATATAGAGGAGTCTTAATATTAACCATAATATTTCTTTATTTGCAAATGGATATATCAGTGGATATAAAAAGAAATGAAGCCATGTTACGACTCCCTCTTCAATATATTTTAAGGCTTCTGTATAATCAAATATCTACAGTTAATATCGAGTTACAACGCATTTATTTGCTTGTTTTATCGTCCGTTTTATTCGTCCTTTTTGATGGGAATTTGGTCCTATTGTGTCTATTATTTCCTTCTTTGTATCTTTTGTTTCAACTAAAGTAAATAATTGAGTTCAATTGTTGTTCTTTTTTTCGTTTTCCCTTTTCTGTTAGGAAACAATAATATATTAAATATATATGTGTGTATAGAAGGGAGAACGAGAAAGATTTATTATCCCTTGCAATTCATTGGAGTTCTGGCTTTCCACGAACAAGTTTCGTAAACAAAAAGGAAACAAAACAAAACTTGTGTATATGTGAAAACTTTTACAAATATTTTAGCGGTTGGCAGCGTTAGTTTTCCCTTTTTTTTTGTTTCCGTATTGTTACCGAGTTTCCAACTTTGCGGCGGAGCTAAAGAAATCGACTTTACGGACAGTTTCCTCGATATTTATCGAATTAATGTTTGTTAATCGTTAATGGATTTTTATACGATGTGATCAAAATAATGTGCACGAAACGTCAACGTCAAACTTTATATGTATACGCAGGTATTACCAGCATCCCTTTTACTTTATTAACAATCCCTTTTCCAGCCCTAAACTCTCATACATCGAGTCTAACCTGTACCACCACTATTTCATCAAAGGGATTCATTCCTTATAGCATCTAAGGGGATCCCCCTTGCGTCTAAAACGCATGCATCGTTTTTCTCCCATATAGATGGAGTAACTTCAAACCCTTCAAACTCTAGTAGGGGGTGGATGATGTTAATATTACACACTAAAAAAAATGCCGGTAGAAATCGTCAGTCACTTGTTAGCGTCAAGAAAAAGATCCATTCCTCGCTTGCGAGGTTGTTCCAGTTTGCTGCGTTATAAGCACGTAAGGGGGGAGGAGTGAAAACACTGTTTCTCATTAAGGTTGCGTGTTCTTAAAGTGTTAGGGATCTTAGGGGATTTTTGATTTATTAGGATGGTTTAGAAAGGGTTAGAGAGTCCCCGTTGAGAGATGATTAAACCGGTAAACGATTATGAAAATTGTTGCGCAATTTTGGAAGAAATTAATCTTGAAATAAATATGATAATCTTTTTATTTATATAAGGCCTATATACGTATATCATGGTAGAGATAATCGACTTTTGTCGTAATCCGCTAAAAACGTAGCGAGGGGAACGGAGGGAGGGTAAATATACGTTTGCCACTTCTCGCCCGAGTGTAAGCTTTACTAAAAGCACTCGACAAGCTCGAAACAATATCGCCAGACTCTAATAAAACCCGAAACTTTGTTTTATCGCGTCTATAATAAAAAGCAAGGAAGGGATCATCTCATGCAAGGTTACTGTGGTACTTTAAAACTAGAAATAAAATGAAGGCAAGCAATTTCATCCACAAGGATAATGTCTTCATGTTTTAAGGTAGATATTATTGTCGAAAAAAGCTGTAGCTACGAATGTATTTTTTTTAATTGAAAAAAAAACGTTAATTACCTATTTTTATAAAAAGGATTTAATTGACGTACTCAACTTGTCAATTTTACACAAGCAGTTAAAACCGATTAAAATGATTGTATTTTAATTGATATAATTAAGTCAAGTACCATGTCGTCTTTAACGAAATAAAATTTCTAACGTTCCATAGTTTTTTCTTGTTTCTATGGGCACATTAATAGACAGTCTTTGATAGGACTTTAGCGACCTATACTAGAAGACCCTGAATCCAAACAAAACCAAGAATACAAGCAATGGATTCTCAAGGGATCCCCTCCAACATAAAAACCAAACAAGGATGCAAATCTGATGACAAAAACTGAAATTTTTAAAGTATTTATAACTTTCAATACCAAACCATCTATTGGACAGCGTTACTGGTGCCAAAAATTTGGGCGTGACAAATCTCGATGTCCGATATCCAGCTGGAGTGACGTTTGCGCCGAGCTCTAGAGAGTTATCGAGGTCTGGACAGCTTGACAATTAAATTCTGAACAGTCTGTATTCTGCTGCTCACAAACAATCGATATTCTGAAAAGCACTCTTCATACCAACTTAGGTAGCCTCTACAGCTGCATTCACCACAACAATAAAAACAAAATTGCCTATCAATGACTGGTTCGTTTCTTTGCTGGTCTTGAAGTTTTGAAGAAACTTCCTTTTGTAGAGAGGGTGGTTTAAGTTTTGTCGCCGCTGAAGAATCATTTTTTTGGCAGTCTAGTAAATTAGGAATCCAAGGTTGTGGTTGCTGCTTCAGCTTCAAAGGCAAGTTTTTTTGTTTAGGTCCAACCCAATCATAACACATGATTTATTATCTCATACTATATTGACCTGCTGCCTAATATCTTATTGTGGCTTTTCTATTATATTTTCATTCCAATCAAATGCCATACTAGCGTAAAAATCACTACTACACTGAACAATTAGATCTCAAAAAGATGGCTGCACATTTTCGGTACCGAGAAAATGTTGATGTCGGAGCAAAAATGCATTAGACAATGGTCAGGTCAGTTCAGAGACGAATAAGAGAGATTCTGAACACTTCCTAGCTGATTTCACCATTATGATACTGAATCTAATCAAAGGACAGGGCATGGAATGGAGGCTTCCACGGTTTAAGTCTCTGTTATGATGGCTTCCGAGTTTTGATCGCGTCATATTGATAATCCTGAACACTTCCTAGCAAGATTTGTTACTGTGGATGAAACCTGGGATCACCATTATGATCCTGAATCTAATCAAAGGACAGGGCATGGAATGGAGGCTTCCACGGTTTAAGTCTCTGTTATGATGGCTTCCGAGTTTTGATCGCGTCATATTGATAATCCTGAACACTTCCTAGCAAGATTTGTTACTGTGGATGCAACCTGGCATCACCATTATGATCTTGAATTAAATCAAAGGACAGAGCATGGAATGGAGGGGGCAGAGGGGTTCACCACCCCCTCGAAAATTTCATGCAACAGCATATGTGGGGAAGACCATGGCCACAATTTTTTGGGACATCATTTTAGACTTTTTTACCACGTGGTCAGACTATTACTAGGCATTAATTTCAAAGCTGTGTGATTCCATTAAAGAAAAAAGGAGGAGGAAACTCAGACGTGATGTCCTGCTCACAGGAGCTGTGTTTCAAGGGTACATCACCTCCTCGAAAGTTTTGTACAAGGAAGATCATGGCCACAGCTTTTTGGGCAGATTTTTTATCACGTGGGATAATAACTGCTTTAATTTCAAAACTTTGGAGGGAAAAATAGGAGGAAAAACTCAGACGTCCGGAGCTGTATTTTAATGGCCAGCAGGCTTCGAAAGTTTCGAACAGCCACCCTATTCTCCAGATTTGCTCTCCCCTCTCTCTCTCCATCGTCTAGTGAGTTCTATGTGTTCCCCAAAATCGAAGAACACCTTCGAGGGATTTACTTTCAGGACGATAAGATGACGATGATAGAGGTGAACGACTGGTTTGCAGCCTAAAATGAAACATTTTGTTTCGAGGACGTTGAAGCTCTTTACCATCGTTATACCAAGTATGTCAACTAGGGCGCCATTTTAAACTTAGTAAAATTAAAAATTAAACTCCCAACGATAAAAAAAAATCCCCTTTATTAATTGAAGCAGCAGAAACGTGAAGGTAATCAATTTTAATCCAAATAAAACAAGCTATTAACCGCGATTTAAATTCAACTATTTCAACAGCTTTCCGAGCAGGAATCCGAACGAGATCGAAGTTATTGCCTCCTTTTTTTTTCTGCCTCGAGATTACGTTGGTAAAACTGCAAATTGCAACGAAATTACATCAATCTAGTGAGGGGAGGATTTCTAATAAGATTTCCACCCCTACAGTACACCTACCGAAGGCAATCCCATTTTGTTTTAGTTTTTTTTTAGGTTATTAAAGCGAGGGAGCTATTAAACAATATTTTTTTTTTCTAATATAAAATTCCTATTTTACGGATGAAGTTGTTAAAACTGTCAAGTCTTTATTTCATTCATGAAAAATCCCCTTCCATAACTTTAGACTAGCCTACTGTGGTTCGAAATAAAACTCAATGACCGGGAAATTAGATATATAACGTTGCTGCCAACTGCTCAACGAACGGGAGAAAAAAAAATGATAAAAACGACCGTCACGCCATCTAGAACGTCACATCCTCCGGAACGAACTCTAAACAAGATTAGAATCGAAATAATTCACGAAACAATAATGGTTATTTACGAGAAAATCATCTGGTAACTGGTAACAATACAAACCGGTCATCTATTGTTCGATATCGGAACAAAGGCATATATAACGGGAGGATAATTACATACAGGTCAATAATCGGAAAATGGCGAATGATAATATAGATACAAGTTTATATTGGGGTAGAGTTTATTGATGATGATTGTTGAGGCTGACGTAAAACTGACGTAACTATAATATCGTCGTTGATTAAATCATCATCCACTTAAAGGCTAAACTTTAACTAAAGCTCATCTCGACTCTAATACGTCAGCTATCTATCACGCACCCTTAATCGTCTGAATACAAAAGGAGAGTCCGCTGGGTGAAATATACCCCCCTCCTCGATTATTGCACTCTTGGGAAACCCCCCACGACTTCCCTAAACAATGACTTGACCGTTATAGTACTCTATCTCTATCTAGTATCTAGTTTCATTATTTAAACTTAAAAACACAAATTACGTGTGTAAATATATAGATTTATTAAGTAGGCCGTGGTATAATCGAATTCGTCGTCGATAAAATTTATATTTAGGTCGCCAGGAATGAGGGCTTTTTTTTTACCTCGTCGCGGTTTGTGGATATTCAGGGACGGAGAAAATAATGTAATGGATACGAATTGACGTGACACAACGGAGAAGAAAACAAAATTATGTATATATATATATACATACAAAGAATTGGAAATATTAAACGGAAGCTAAAACTAATTTGACGGAGATAAAATAAAGCTAATGGAATCGTGATCGATTGGTGTTTTTTTTTTCTGTGTGGCAGTGAGAAGTACCATATTTCCGGGCAGATTTCTTGCCCTGATGACATTATCGATAAAAAATTTTAATCTCGATAAAGGCTTGTTTTCTTTCTCAAACATACAAGGTTGGGCAAAAAATGTTCCCGGAGTTCTGAGAGGAGGTCCTAAGCTCCCTGATAATATTTAACTTAGATATTAGCAAAACAGATACTAATTCCAGACAAACGCAGAAAGAAGGCAACAATAGGGAATCAAAAAATCCACAGTACAGATATCACTCACTCAGACCACCCCATCCAATCTAAGAGCTTTAATAAACTGCAATAATTGTGATGGTTTCAAAGATGTAGTTAAATATCAGGTGTTTCCCAAGGTGAGAAAGCTTATAATCTTACTTACTAAACCAGTAATTTCTTGATTCCAAAACTCCCCTCTTCCCTTAAAGTAATTCAGTGTTTTTTTTTATCGTTGTTTAGCAGTTTTAAGATTTTTCAGAGCTTCTGGGTTGCTGTTGAATGATCGTCCTCCAGTTTAAGTTCCCGTTTGTCGGTAACGCTGTTATCTACATACAGAGTAAACGAGCAATAACACGACATAACCTCTAGCTCATAATTCAATTAATTTAAGGTTCTAATTACTCGCAAACATCAAAACGACCAATTTATGACGTAATAAAGACGTTTATTTTTCGTTATCTTCTTAAAGTTCTTCTTCTAAACGTCAATTTAACATCCCTCGGTTAAATTTACTAAATAAAGATAATACTATAGTATATGGATGTCATCAACATGTCTACAAGATGCTACTTCTAACATATCCCTAAAAATGACGTTACCTGTACGTAATATCTAGATTTTATTCGTATTACGTCAAATTTTGATATTATCTATTCATAAATCGCACTCTTTCTGGCGGCTACAATACATGTCCGTCATAAAAAAGAAATCACAAAAATATGACGTTATATTGACGTCATTTTGCTATTTATTTTTCCCGATTTCAAACTAAATGTCTTAAGTAGGGAGTTGATAGTCGTATAATGTATTTTTTCTACGATCGCCAATCAAAAAGAGGCATCTATATATGGAGTCCTTTAATCTTAATCTATTTTCAATTTCCCGTTTGTCGGTAATGCAGTTATCTACATTTGCGTGCTTGATGTGACACGAGGTGGAAGGTTTGCTCTTGGAAGGCAGCCTGTCAAAACGTTGCAAATTCTGTTTGTTGACAATGCTGCAGATGCGGGTGATCTGCATTTCTCTAATTGCAATATCAGATGAGTAGGTAGTTGTTATTAGCATGATCTTGAAACCCTTTTTTATTTTTTGGAAAATCTGCTATGCAAGCCTCTTTTGTCTTTGAGAGCGTCTATCTAGTAGATATGTTTCCTCATTCAATTCCTTTAACAGAAGCTGGATTTCAATCTCGGAAGTGTTCATAAAACCTTTGTCTCGCATTTTATCGTTGCTTAGCAGTTTTAAGATTTTTCAGAGCTTCTGGGTTGCTGTTGAATGATCGTCCTCCATTTTCCTTCCAAAGTTTTCCCAAATCTTAGATTAGATTTAGATTTAATTAAGGCTGATATTGAACTGCGAGACCTATTGATCTATTGTGCCTCATCCTTGCATGAGCTGTAAGCTGCTGGAGTTTGCTCACTCACTCAGAGCTTCCCATCCAGTTTGAGAGCTTTAATAAACTGCAATAGTTGTGATGGGTTTAGAGATGGTTCGTCTATGACGTCTTTGATAATTGGCTCATGTTTCTGTGATAGCGATGCAGTTAGATGTCAGCTCTTTTTAATTTTCTGATTCCATCAAACTGTTTGTTTTCTGCTTTTATCGACCTTTCTAGTACCACCAAGTCGTTTCCAAAACCACCTTCTTCCCTTAAAGTAATTCAGTGTTTTTCTCAAGACTTCCCTTGTATGCCTTTTTAGGTTAATCTCCCAATTTCCCCAATTAAAAGTATCCTAATAGCATCCCCTATGAAGTGATACATTTTCGGAGAGGACGATGAAAGCATTTCCGCGAAAAAAATTAATTAAACCGAAGTTACATAAAAATTTAACAATTTAATGAATTCCTCACGTCTAAACCAATTTGTCGTGGTATTGTTACAATATCCTGTTATGATAGATCATTAAAAAGTACAATTTTAGGTTAAAAATTATGAATCTGTATTGGTAAATGTTTCCTGAACACTTCAAGGTGATCTTCCACAAATAAAAAAAACATGTTATAACATAAAATTTGGCCTAAATATCTTCCAATGATATATTGCAACTAGATGAGTAATTTTGGCTTCTACTAAAATATAACAAAAAAAAAACAGAAATATTTAGATCTAAGGATATATTTATTGCTTTTTCGCAGATTGAATTTATTAGATTATAAAATGTCAATCGTTCTTCTAGAGATTACATGGTTTGGATGGAATATTCCTTCGAAAAGGATGCTACCATAACATATTCATAAATTATTCAACACGTCTTAAATAGGATCGTGAATTGTATTTTAAAATGTCAAACGTGTAGGTACTGGATCGATACGGTTTCATTATCGTTAAATTGTTCTTAATAAGTTTTCTCTTGTTGTATAAAAATGAGAAATTTTACCTAGTTTTTTAGTAAACATTAATTATTATAAAGGTCCGACTAAGAAACCTTTTTTGGTCGCTTAAACTTCCTTAATGTTCTATGTCAGCAGGACGAGCTTTTACGTGTGTTTTAAAAGTACTGGTTAGACAAGTATTCATATCAGTAGTTTTACAGATTAACTGATTATTTTTTTCTCTCTTAAATAATACTGAAGGTTATGGTGTTTGCTTTTTTATTTAAATGAATAAATTGAAATAAAAAGGGTGCCATTTTTTATTCCTGTTTATTCAAAATAGTCTCCTTATGAGTCGATAAAGAGCAGGAAACGTTCAAGTCTTTTGAATTATCGAAACGATTTCCTTTCATCGCCAATTTCAGTTTGGGAAGCACGGAGGCAAATCAGATGAATACGATGGATGGTCGATAACAATGACGCCCTTTTTTTGGTCAAAAATTCACGTACCATGATGGCTATTTGCGATTCTATATTTTAGAGTGAATGATAGTGATCGTACAGGTATCCATCCATTGAAAATTGATCACATAGCACATAAGGAGATTATCGAAGGAATACTAAAGATAGTTAACAAGGGGAGGTCAAGAATTGCTTTGGAATTTGGGAGATATAATCAAGCCAACGTGTTTTGTGGACAGCGATATATGTAAAAGAAATAACTGGGCTGGATTTATTCCTTCGCACCTGGTGACCTGTAAGGGTGTGCTAAGAGGTGTGGACGAAGACCTACCAGAGGAAGGAATTAAAACCAATTTGAAATGTGGTGAAAGAGAAGTGCTGAATGTACACAGGATGAACAGACGTGTGAAAGATAAAGACACAGTCAGGTATGTTCCAACCAAGTGAGTTATAGTAACATTTTTGGGTAAAAACCTACCCAAACATGTTTTGATATATAAATGCCCAGACCCCTCATGGTAGGCCTGCGCAAACACAATTAAAAATTTGCTGCACGACAATTGCCGGGTTGATAAGGCAAACAAAGTTCACCAGATAATCAATAACTGTGGATTTATAGAGTTAAAGCATCCACCGATCTAGCTCCGTAAGACTTCTTCTTATTCAAAAATTTAAAAAAGCATCTCATGCGAAAGCGTTTTGCTCCTGATGAACAACTTCAATAAGCAAGACTCCTTTAACATCCCAGAAAACAGTTGGCATCAGTTTGTTTCCAGAAATTTGTGTCTTGGCCTTTTTTTGGTGGTGGAGAGCCCTTATGAATCCACTACATGCATACTTGTTTAGTAGGAGAGTCCCAATGATGTACCCAAGTCTCATCCCCGGTGATAATTCGAGATAAAAATGTTTTGTCCCTCTCCAACTCGGCCAAATTTTCTTGAGCAACTTCTTTTCTGTAGAATTTTTGTTCAGTTGTAAGCAATCTGGGTATCCACCTTCTTCGACCCAAATTGTCATGCAAAATTTTGAGGACACCTGCTTCAGATATACAGACTTCATCGGCAATGACAGATGCCTGACAGAATGATGACTCTCGGATCCATCGAAGGAGTTTAGACCAATATTTTATTTTACTTTTCATGAATTGCTTTTGGACCATTGCCTTCTTTTGTCAGCGATGTTCAACCTTAGTTTCACTCATTTTATCGAGAAGTAGACCGTTTCAAATCTCTCTAAACAGCACAAACTAAACACAACTTAGCACATGTACTTCTAACAGTGACAGCAATTTTTCAATAATTTTTTTTGACATCGTCACTCTTTTCTTTCAGAAAACAAGTTACTACAAGATTCATAAGAAAAAAAAAACAAAATAATATTTGCCTGAAATGATCGTAAATGATAATGATTGAAATCTGAAACGTTAAATGTGTTAACGAGAAACGGTACCTACCGGAGGTCCCATTCAAACACACAGCAAAAAACGAGAAATATCAGGATACATCACAAAAAGCACACATTTACCGTGAACAATTGTGTTATATGGAAATTTTAATATGGAAATTGGCGGGGCTTTGCGCTTAATCAAACTCCACGTCGCGATTAATATTCATAACAGCCTTACAAAACCCGACTTTCAACCCCTTTGCCTCTCCCTCAGAGCGTACCCCTTTTAAATATTATCTCTTCTAATTTGGAATTTCGATGTTGTAACCGGTACACGTTTGTATCGTTCATGCGAATCTTTTTTTTTTATTTTAAATTCAGGTCGTATTCGTAGGAATTGCTTTAACGTTTTTAATTTGAAATAAAAAAGGGAGGAAATATTCTCGGGATGAAGTTGGATTTAAGCGAGCTCAGATAAATCTTTAGGTTACTAATCAAACTTTTATAATTATTTTTTTCGTATTCTTCGTGTGCCAATGACCTTGAAATTTTGATTAAATACAAACCGCAAATAAATCCATTATTACGAACCGATATCGATTGGATATTTTCGATAAGCTCGCTAACTATTTACTACTAATATTACAGGCGCTCATATTAATTGCCCGTTTAGATATCACAACTGTTTGCTAATCGCTTATAGACGAATTTTTCGAAATTAGAAAAAAGAGAACAGGATGTTATTATATTATATGTCTACAGGAGATAAAATAGCTGTATTATTTAGTGAAATTGATATTTGTATACGAGATTAATTATCATGATCATCATATTAATCCAACATTTCATTATACATTTTATTATTTTATGTTAGCTGCATATATTGTACCAGTCAAAGTTTTGAGTGCAACAATAAATTGAGTGCAACAAAAAAATAAATTAATTTTAAAAATATAAAAAAGAAATTGGGCAACATCATCTCCAAAATCTCTAGAAGCAAAGTAACAAATCCATCCCGATGCCCCAAAATCAGGGGGCCACAGTCTTGTTCAACTTTTCTGCAGGTTATTTTGAAAGAATGCTCACAAACCATTTTCATTGTAATCCAATATCATGATTAATGGTCAAAATTCTAAACCAGATCTTCATTTTCTCTGATAATTCAAGAAGATACCAAAGGACGCCTTCTGGCTTTTGTTTGATCTAATTTTTTGTGGTGGCCACTATCTACGCAAGGTTGCATAAGAAAAATTAACAGAGTTTAGAGTTTTGACCGCCCTTCAGTTACCTAAGATAGTTGGATAATTATATCTTTGGTTGAAGAACCAAACTCAATATATTGGGCACATTATTCCAGACAATGGATTTCAGAGAGATATAATATCACCAATTTATAAAAAATCAAACACACAGATAAGGTAATTATTTAGGATCTTCATGGGTGGTGGTGGTGATGGTAATTCCATCACCAGAAGGTGATAGATCCATTAAGATTCATAAAGATTGGTTCGTCCATAACTGTCATAACTTTCAATAGGATAGAATCTTCAAATTTGGAGACAAATTCAAAGTTAACATGTTGACCTTGAATTCAACTAGTTCTCCTGGTGTCTTAATGAAATCTTTCAGTTGTATTTGAGCAAAAAATGAAAAACTGATGCTTGCCACATCTTAATTTCCAATTTATGAAAAATCAAACACAGATAAGGTAACTATTTAGGATCTTCATGGGTGGTGGTGGTGATGGTAATTCCATCACCAGAAGGTGCCGTTAAAATATCCAGCACAAGCAATAAACGATTTGCATTTTAGTAAAGTTACTCTTCGAGTTAATGGTTCAATTTCTAGCTGTTTCCTTTAGTGGTCATCATTTATCAATAAGAATATTTCTTGAGAATTTTTTAAAATTCACAGAAAATGCAGATGGGGTTAAGAATTTTGAGCACTGAACATGATATTGGATTATAATAGAAATGGTTTTTGACAAAATAATCGACAGAAAATTCAAACAAGACTGTGGCCCTCTGATTTTGGGGCATCGGGAGAATGCTTTCACTCTATGGATTGTTACTTAGCTTCTAGATCAGTGATAGATCCATTAAGATTTATAAAGATTGGTCTGCCATAACTGTCATAACTTTTAATAGAATAGAATCTTCAAATTTGGAGACAAATTCAAAGTTAACATGTTGATCTTGAATTCAACTTGTTCTCCTGGTGTCTTAATGATATCTTTCAGTTGTATTTGAGCAAAAATGAAAAACTGATGCTTACCACATCTTAATTTCCAATTTATGAAAAATCAAACACAGATAAGGTAACTATTTAGGATCTTCATGGGTGGTGGTGGTGATGATGGTAATTCCATCACCAGAAGGTGCCCTTAAAATATCCAGCACAAGCAATAAACGATTTGCATTTTAGTAAAGTTACTCTTCGAGTTAATGGTTCAATTTCTAGCTGTTTCCTTTAGTGGTCATCATTTATCAATAAGAATATTTCTTGAGAATTTTTTAAAATTCACAGAAAATGCAGATGGGGTTAAGAATTTTGAGCACTGAACATGATATTGGATTATAATAGAAATGGTTTTTGACAAAATAATCGACAGAAAATTCAAACAAGACTGTGGCCCCCTGATTTTGGGGCATCGGGAGAATGCTTTCACTCTATGGATTGTTACTTAGCTTCTAGATCAGTGATAGATCCATTAAGATTTATAAAGATTGGTTTGCTATAACTGTCATAACTTTTAATAGGATAGCATCTTCAAATTTGGAGACAAATTCAAAGTTAACATGTTGATCTTGAATTCAACTTGTTCTCCTGATGTCTTAATGAAATCTTTCAGTTGTGTTTGAGCAAAAATGAAAAACTGATGCTTGCCACATCTTAATTTCCAATTTATGAAAAATCAAACACAGATAAGGTAACTATTTAGGATCTTCATGGGTGGTGGTGGTGATGGTAATTCCATCACCAGAAGGTGCCCTTAAAATATCCAGCACAAGCAATAAACGATTTGCATCTTAGTAAAGTTACTCTTCGAGTTAATGGTTCAATTTCTAGCTGTTTCGTTTAGTGGTCATCATTTATCAATAAGAATATTTCTTGAGAATTTTTTAAAATTCACAGAAAATGCAGATGGGGTTAAGGAATTTTGAGCACTGAACATGATATTGGATTATAATAGAAATGGTTTTTGACAAAATAATCGACAGAAAATTCAAACAAGACTGTGGCCCCCTGATTTTGGGGCATCGGGAGAATGCTTTCACTCTATGGATTGTTACTTAGCTTCTAGATCAGTGATAGATCCACTAAGATTCGTAAAGATTGGTCTGCCATAACTGTCATAACTTTTAATAGGATAGAATCTTCAAATTTGGAGACAAATTCAAAGTTAACATGTTGATCTTGAATTCAACTTGTTCTCCTGGTGTCTTAATGAAATCTTTCAGTTGTATTTGAGCAAAAATGAAAAACTGATGCTTGCCACATCTTAATTTCCAATTTATGAAAAATCAAACACAGATAAGGTAACTATTTAGGATCTTCATGGGTGGTGGTGGTGATGGTAATTCCATCACCAGAAGGTGCCCTTAAAATATCCAGCACAAGCAATAAACGATTTGCATCTTAGTAAAGTTACTCTTCGAGTTAATGGTTCAATTTCTAGCTGTTTCCTTTAGTGGTCATCATTTATCAATAAGAATATTTCTTGAGAATTTTTTAAAATTCACAGAAAATGCAGATGGGGTTAAGAATTTTGAGCACTGAACATGATATTGGATTATAATAGAAATGGTTTTTGACAAAATAATCGACAGAAAATTCAAACAAGACTGTGGCCCCCTGATTTTGGGGCATCGGGAGAATGCTTTCACTCTATGGATTGTTACTTAGCTTCTAGATCAGTGATAGATCCATTAAGATTCATAAAGATTGGTCTGCCATAACTGTCATAACTTTTAATAGGATAGAATCTTCAAGTTTGGAGACAAATTCAAAGTTAACATGTTGATCTTGAATTCAACCTGTTCTCCTGGTGTCTTAATGAAATCTTTCAGTTGTATTTGAGCAAAAATGAAAAACTGATGCTTGCCACATCTTAATTTCCAATTTATGAAAAATCAAACACAGATAAGGTAACTATTTAGGATCTTCATGGGTGGTGGTGGTGATGATGGTAATTCCATCACCAGAAGGTGCCCTTAAAATATCCAGCACAAGCAATAAACGATTTGCATTTTAGTAAAGTTACTCTTCGAGTTAATGGTTCAATTTCTAGCTGTTTCCTTTAGTGGTCATCATTTATCAATAAGAATATTTCTTGAGAATTTTTTAAAATTCACAGAAAATGCAGATGGGGTTAAGAATTTTGAGCACTGAACATGATATTGGATTATAATAGAAATGGTTTTTGACAAAATAATCGACAGAAAATTCAAACAAGACTGTGGCCCCCTGATTTTGGGGCATCGGGAGAATGCTTTCACTCTATGGATTGTTACTTAGCTTCTAGATCAGTGATAGATCCATTAAGATTCATAAAGATTGGTCTGCCATAACTGTCATAACTTTTAATAGAATAGAATCTTCAAATTTGGAGACAAATTCAAAGTTAACATGTTGATCTTGAATTCAACTTGTTCTCCTGGTGTCTTAATGAAATCTTTCAGTTGTATTTGAGCAAAAATGAAAAACTGATGCTTGCCACATCTTAATTTCCAATTTATGAAAAATCAAACACAGATAAGGTAACTATTTAGGATCTTCATGGGTGGTGGTGGTGGTGATGGTAATTCCATCACCAGAAGGTGCCCTTAAAATATCCAGCACAAGCAATAAACGATTTGCATCTTAGTAAAGTTACTCTTCGAGTTAATGGTTCAATTTCTAGCTGTTTCCTTTAGTGGTCATCATTTATCAATAAGAATATTTCTTGAGAATTTTTTAAAATTCACAGAAAATGCAGATGGGGTTAAGAATTTTGAGCACTGAACATGATATTGGATTATAATAGAAATGGTTTTTGACAAAATAATCGACAGAAAATTCAAACAAGACTGTGGCCCCCTGATTTTGGGGCATCGGGAGAATGCTTTCACTCTATGGATTGTTACTTAGCTTCTAGATCAGTGATAGATCCACTAAGATTCGTAAAGATTGGTCTGCCATAACTGTCATAACTTTTAATAGAATAGAATCTTCAAATTTGGAGACAAATTCAAAGTTAACATGTTGATCTTGAATTCAACTTGTTCTCCTGGTGTCTTAATGAAATCTTTCAGTTGTATTTGAGCAAAAATGAAAAACTGATGCTTGCCACATCTTAATTTCCAATTTATGAAAAATCAAACACAGATAAGGTAACTATTTAGGATCTTCATGGGTGGTGGTGGTGATGATGGTAATTCCATCACCAGAAGGTGCCCTTAAAATATCCAGCACAAGCAATAAACGATTTGCATTTTAGTAAAGTTACTCTTCGAGTTAATGGTTCAATTTCTAGCTGTTTCCTTTAGTGGTCATCATTTATCAATAAGAATATTTCTTGAGAATTTTTTAAAATTCACAGAAAATGCAGATGGGGTTAAGAATTTTGAGCACTGAACATGATATTGGATTATAATAGAAATGGTTTTTGACAAAATAATCGACAGAAAATTCAAACAAGACTGTGGCCCCCTGATTTTGGGGCATCGGGAGAATGCTTTCACTCTATGGATTGTTACTTAGCTTGTAGATCAGTGATAGATCCATTAAGATTCATAAAGATTGGTCTGCCATAACTGTCATAACTTTTAATAGGATAGAATCTTCAAATTTGGAGACAAATTCAAAGTTAACATGTTGATCTTGAATTCAACTTGTTCTCCTGGTGTCTTAATGAAATCTTTCAGTTGTATTTGAGCAAAAATGAAAAACTGATGCTTGCCACATCTTAATTTCCAATTTATGAAAAATCAAACACAGATAAGGTAACTATTTAGGATCTTCATGGGTGGTGGTGGTGATGGTAATTCCATCACCAGAAGGTGCCCTAAAAATATCCAGCACAAGCAATAAACGATTTGCATTTTAGTAAAGTTACTCTTCGAGTTAATGGTTCAATTTCTAGCTGTTTCCTTTAGTGGTCATCATTTATCAATAAGAATATTTCTTGAGAATTTTTTAAAATTCACAGAAAATGCAGATGGGGTTAAGAATTTTGAGCACTGAACATGATATTGGATTATAATAGAAATGGTTTTTGACAAAATAATCGACAGAAAATTCAAACAAGACTGTGGCCCCCTGATTTTGGGGCATCGGGAGAATGCTTTCACTCTATGGATTGTTACTTAGCTTCTAGATCAGTGATAGATCCACTAAGATTCGTAAAGATTGGTCTGCCATAACTGTCATAACTTTTAATAGAATAGAATCTTCAAGTTTGGAGACAAATTCAAAGTTAACATGTTGATCTTGAATTCAACTTGTTCTCCTGGTGTCTTAATGAAATCTTTCAGTTGTATTTGAGCAAAAATGAAAAACTGATGCTTGCCACATCTTAATTTCCAATTTATGAAAAATCAAACACAGATAAGGTAACTATTTAGGATCTTCATGGGTGGTGGTGGTGATGATGGTAATTCCATCACCAGAAGGTGCCCTTAAAATATCCAGCACAAGCAATAAACGATTTGCATTTTAGTAAAGTTACTCTTCGAGTTAATGGTTCAATTTCTAGCTGTTTCGTTTAGTGGTCATCATTTATCAATAAGAATATTTCTTGAGAATTTTTTAAAATTCACAGAAAATGCAGATGGGGTTAAGAATTTTGAGCACTGAACATGATATTGGATTATAATAGAAATGGTTTTTGACAAAATAATCGACAGAAAATTCAAACAAGACTGTGGCCCCCTGATTTTGGGGCATCGGGAGAATGCTTTCACTCTATGGATTGTTACATAGCTTTTGGATCAGTGATAGATCCATTACGATTCATAGTCGTCGATAACTGTCTTCGTTTTTAAATTTGGAGATAATGAATCCAAGGAAGTTCATTGAGAAACAAAAAAAACACAAAAAAAAAAACAAAAAGTGTAATTCTTCATTAACTTAGTTAGCGTCCGAGTTTGACCTAATTCCCCCCATTTTCCAATATACACCAAATTTCCGCTAACATAATCGATGTGGTCTGTCAAGCTTATTCCAACGGGATATGAAAAACAGGTCAAAGGTCGAGTTTACACAGAACATTCAATATAACCCATCTCCGCCTCCCCAATCGTCCTCCATGGCCAATTACACTTTTATGATTATCTCGTAAAATACTCCCGCTGAATAATGTCTTGAAAATTTCATAATACTGCCTAGTTTCATACGAAAGGTCAAAGTTCGAGACCGGTATTAAAAGAATTTAAAGGCTTCTAGATCGGAAAATTACCAGGCTATATTGTCTGCCGTGACCTATTTGCGTTGAGAAGAAGAATGTTCCTTTTTTATTACTTATACATATATATATATATGTATATATTCTTTTTTTTTCGACAGGGAGAGCTATTTCCTAACACATGTTAACGCACAGGGAGATTTATGAAAGCAAATATGTGACGTAGGCGTTTCCAACTGGAGAAAATTGCTTTTTACGAGGTGTCTTTATTGGTTTTCCTTTTCAACATAAATTCTTATTGGGGTTTTGCTGTTGTTAACGGACCTATAAGGTTAGCACTTTATTTCGATTTGGTAAATAAAAAAATATCTCGATAAACAAGGTGATACAGAGTGATCCAAAATGACTTACAACGTTGCAATCATACAACAAGGAAAACGAGGCTGCAATTACTAACAAAATACTTCTGATCTTTCCTCCACCTTGTCCTATTTCTGATTAAATCGCGGTGCTTCGCTGATCGATTTCGGAACGTGTATCCGTGAGACGCCGTCGCCGTCGTTGTCACAGCGATTGCTCGTGTGTTGTTCCGTTTCCACGGCCTACATGACGTTACGAGGAAAGGACGATTCGCGTTTTTACGCCGAATTTCGATTTATCTCTCCGCCACGACATCAGAGATTCGTTATCCTCGTAGCGAAGATAAATCGTACGTGCAGATTCTTTGACAAATCTTTGCCGTAAAGGAAAGACGATGAATCATCTCGAGGAGAAATTCGTATAAATTTGAATGAAGATATATATTAAGCAATAATAAGAAGGTAATAGAATGGGGGGAATTGGAAACGTAGCGATGGGTGGTGTACCAAAGATGAACTGTCGGAAATTGATCGATGCGATGCCATTGATCGAGACCAATTTAATCAGAACGTGGTTTTATGAAAGGTTTGTTCCATAAGCAACAAGATTCTTAAAACAATAAATCTAAATAGATTTAAACTTTGCAGAAAAAAATTTAAAGATGGACGAACGAACTTGATTGATGATCCGGACAAGAATAGAGGCAGATCAAGGATCTCATATGCGGCATAGTTGATCCTCCGTGGTCTTCCTCGTTTTCTTCGCCCATTTGGATTCGCTGTATAAAATGGTTTCATTTAATGGGATTCCCATGTTTTGGTATTTTGTTTTCCATACTTTAAGGACTTCTTCTAAATAAATCTTGAAGAGCGTTAGCGAAATACAACAACCTTGTTTGAGACCGTTATTCACTTGAAATCATTTTGTCAGTCTTTGTTTTATTTTGACGTTTGCTTCGCTATTGTTGTACAACTCTTTAATTGCTTTAATTAACTGAACGTGTTGTCTTTTTCGGTTACGTTGGCGTCGTCAGTCTAACTCCTCTACTTGTTCTATTCATTTTTATCAATCGTTCGTTAATAGCTTCCCAGTTGGTAATAAATCTTCTAAATTTTTTGTTGACCAAAATTGATACTCCTTGTTGTGCATGTTGGTCGTATTATCTCAGGTTTTCAGATCCTTTCCCCTGTTTCTTTGTTTCTGATAGTATCGCTAGGTCTATCTTCAATTTATTCAATCAATGTCCTTTTTCGTTGCTTGGGTCGTCTTCTTGGGTTTTTCTTTCCATTCCGAGGCGTTTGATTGGGTTGTTTTTAACATTATGTTTTTTTTTTCCGAGTACCAGAGAGTTAGTCTGATGCCGCAACCCCCATCCTGGAGGGCCAGGTAATTTTTAATCGAGGTTTCCTTCCCTAGCCTTTGACGATTCCAACGTTGTGACTACAAGGCAGCAGCTTCTTCACCTGTAATCCTAGGAAGGAACCCTTGCAAGGTACTATCATCCGGGCCAGATGAACCCTGGTTTTTTTGTGCAATGGGACTCCAGGCTTGGTACTGGTACAGTGGTGTCCATGAAATCATACGTGAGCTAAACTTCTGGGTGCCGAAGATGCTCTATCGGACATCCCTCGTAATAAAACGTTATTGCGAAGCCAGAAGCTTAATAAACTCCTTTTACATTATTTAGGCTGAAGTTAAGGCTATCCAATCCAAAATAGTGGAAGCCAAATTACTTTTAAGATACTACAAGCTGTCAGGTTTGTTTTCGAGGTGGTGTTAGGGTGCAATAGGAGGATTAAATATCTGAAGAAGAAATGTTAACTTTGAATTTTGTCTACCAAATTAAGACACCAGGAAAGATTTTCAAGATCCTATGTTAAAATGTGTCTCCAAATTTGAAGATTCTATCCTATTAAAAGTTATGACAGTTATGGCAGACCAATCTTTATGAATCTTAATGGATCTATCACTGATCTAGAAGCTAAGTAACAATATATAGAGTGAAAGCATTCTCCCGATGCCCCAAAATCAGGGGGCCACAAATTTTCTGTCGATTATTTTGTCAAAGACCATTTCTATTATAATCCAATATCATGTTCAGTGCTCAAAATTCTTAACCCCATCTGCATTTTCTGTGAATTTTAAAAAATTCTCAAGAAATATTCTTATTGATAAATGATGACCACTAAAGGAAACAGCTAGAAATTGAACCATTAACTCGAACAGTAACTTTGTTAAGATGCAAATCGTTTATTGCTTGTGCTGGATATTTTAAGGGCACCTTCTGGTGATGGAATTACCATCACCACCACCACCCATGAAGATCCTAAATAGTTACCTTATCTGTGTTTGATTTTTCATAAATTGGAAATTAAGATGTGGCAAGCATCAGTTTTTCAGCTCAAATACAACTGAAAGATTTCATTAAGACACCAGGAGAACAAGTTGAATTCAAGATCAACATGTTAACTTTGAATTTGTCTCCAAATTTGAAGATTCTATCCTATTAAAAATGAGGACAGTTATGGCAGACCAATCTTTATGAATCTTAATGGATCTATCACTGATCCAGAAGCTACGTACAATCCATAGAGTGAAAGCATTCTCCCGATGCCCCAAAATCAGGGGGCCACAGTCTTGTTCGACGCCTTCTAGCTTTTGTTTGATCTAATTTTTTGTGGTGGTCACTATCTACGTAAGGTTGCATAAGAAAAATTAACAGAGTTTAGAGTTTTGACCGCCCTTCAGTTACCTAAGATAGTTGGATAATTATATCTTTGGTTCAAGAAGCAGACTCCAGATAATAGATTTCAGAAAGATATAATATCACCAGTTTATGAAAAAACAAACACACAGTTAAGGTAACTATTTAGGATTTTCATGGGTGGTGGTAATCCCATCACCAGAAGGTGCCCTTAAAACATCCACTGCATCTTAGCAAAGTTGCTCTTCGACTTGATGGTTCAATTTCTAGGTGTTTCCTTTAGTAATCATCATTTATCAACAAGAATATTTGTTGAGAATCTTTTAAAACTCACAGAAAATGGAGATCTGGTTCAGAATTTTGAATTTGGATTACAATGACAATGGTTTGTAAGCATTCTTTCAAAATAACCTGGAGAAAAGTCGAACAAAACTGTGGCCCCCTGATTTTGGGGCATCGAGAGATTGCTTTCACTCTATAGATTATTATGTAGCTTCAGTGATAGATCCTCATTTTTGTTAGGATAGAAACTAAGCAAAAATTAAACCGATCTCAATTTCAATCAACTCATTCTAAAAATAGTCTTTCTTTTCAATTTAAAAAGCGCAGACCTCTTCTAAAATTACACCATTAAAAGCATCACAATCTCCTTTAACCACCCCTATCACGTGCCATTCTCAATCTAATCCGGCTTTAATTATATTTAACATCCCTTACGGCTCATAAACTACCTTTAACGGAATTGACTCTCCAGTAAATCCCATAGTAATTCCATATAATCTAAAATTTAACGTATATAAGCGCCATCTATCCCGTGTATCCTGTATAACTAAAACTACTCGAATTTCCATGTATACGAAATTTAGTTTTCTAAATAATGCACAGGACCACCACACACTTAAATATATATGTTGGTGTTGGAATCCCCTAGATTTGATATGCGGTGGGTCATAAATTACAGTTGTAGTCGTACAGGGAGGGGTACGAAAATCCCCCCTGTTTCAGGATCGCTACCCTAACGTAACGCGTGACTCATAATCGGGGATGCCCCCTCGTCCTCTTTTTCCCAGTGATATTACAAAACGTTAGCAGCGAGATATATGAGGTCCTGTTTCTTTATTTCGATATTGGGTGAATGTGCAATAAGAGTCAATGGATGTTATTCGGTAAGTGAAGGGGGAAAACTTACCATATTAAATGCACGGTAAATAAAAAAGATCCTGGTACGACAAGGTCATCTGAGCCAACACTCCATCTTCTTCTGAAGACGACAATTCCTGGCATCTTTCGAGGTGGAAGCCTTGGGCAGCTATTTCTTTGCCGAATTTGTCACAATATCACTGCGACTCTTTCACTTTTAATTAAGTCAATTATATACGAACACGTTTTTAATTCGTGTTTTTCTTAAATATAATAAGTACAACATTCCATTTAAAATTAATTAAACTATTTATTTAAATCTGTTTTATGTTATTGGTACTTGAAATTGTGGATTGATGATTGGTAAGTCTGAAATCTCTTCTATTCCAACCATCTCTTAAAGCTGTCGATCTTCAATAGACATCTGCAAGGAAAAATAAAATCAATTATGTTTTCTTAAAATAAACTTTTAAAGCTATAAATTAGATTTGCATCAGAGTAGTAAACACATACATTACCCAATAAATTCTAGACAATATTTTATAAACGTTTTAAAATCCAGGATAGCTTCTAAATCTGTACCTACGCTTGTTATGCACGCAATGTTATATTTTTTTTGGCATCAGGATCTTTGGTATAATGATAGCCAGGTAATGTGGCACGCAAGGTTTGTCCTAGAATTGTTTCAACTCTACGTGAACTCTATTCAATGCAAAATCGATATTGTTTTAACGATGGCATACTTAAATAATTTGTCGTAGTTTCTGTTAATGCTTATTTGTACTGTAGATTCATAAAAATATCGAAGCAATTTTTCACTCATCAGTACACAATGACGATTAAATGTCGAAAGGTTGATAAATTTAAATCCAGGTTGACGTTTAAATGTCAAATATGGATAAGTTTGACGTTTAAATGTCAAATATGGACAGGTTTGACGTTTAACTGTCAAATATGGTGAAGTTTGACATTTAAACGTCAAATATGGGCGATTTTGACTTCGTCTCAAGTGAAGAAATTGACATTTCATATGTGTCAAATAATTTTAAAACATATAATCATGCCTATCAACAAAAATATCTAAGAACGTAGAAATATCTCTCAACAGTTATCTTAATTTTAATTCTTATCTTCACAATGTTATACAGTCAATAAAATGACCAATATGCACAATCTCAAATATGTAAAATTTTGTCATTTCAATGTCAAATATTACTAAAATTTTGTATTTTAATGTTGAGTATTGATCAGTTTGACGTTTACATGTCGAAGGAAACTAGTTTTAGACTCCAAACTCAACTGTGGACGAGTTTAAATATAGATGCGTCAAAATTAAGATAAGCATGCGATTTAAATATTCAAATATGAACAATTTTGACATTCAGTCGTCGAAAATAGGACAAATTTGACATTTAAATGTCAAATATCGACATATAGGTTTCAAATACGATCGAATCTAACATTTTAAACTCAAATTAGATGGACACAATTTAAGTGTCGAATGCGGATAAATTCGTAATTAATAGATGTCAAATATTGATAAAATTGTCCATTTAAACGTCGAATATGAATAAATTTGACGTTTATATTTCGACGCACAAGTTCGCCATTTAAAAGTTCAAAAACTGATAAGTTTGAGTTTTAAATATGAAATGCGGACAAGTTTGACGTATAAATGTCCAATACATGACATTAAATTGTCAAATGTAGAATGTAAAAAAAAATTGACGGTTAAAAGTTAAATGCTTACCAAAAAAAGGGGCGGGTGATGGAGGGTGCGGTCGCAATGCATGGTATAAGGCAAAGAAGAAGGAACCACCTTCGAATTTGATTAAAGGTGGACGAATTTGACGTTTACTTGTCAAATATGACAAACGCTCTATTCAAATGTTAAATCGTGTGCACGTCTGGCATTTTGACGTTTAAATCACAATGTAATGTAATCGACAAATTTGACATTTATTTAAATGTCAAAGATGAATAAATTAGACGTTTAAACGTCAAATGTAGGCAAGTTTGACGTTTAAACGTCAAATATGTCTAAGGTAATCCAATATGAATAATTTTGACACTAAATTGTCGAATGTAGAGAAATTTGACGGTTAAATGTTAAATACTCACCAAAAAAGTGTCGGAGGAGGAAGAGGGAGGGAGGGGGTGGTCACAATTCATTGTACAAGGAATTAATTTGATTAAAGGTGGATGAATTTGACGTTTACTTGTCAAATATGACAAACGCTCTATTCAAATATTAAATCGTGTGCACGTTTGGCATTTTGACGTTTAAATCACAATGTAATGTAATCGATAAATTTGACATTTATTTAAATGTCAAATATGAATAAATTAGACGTTTAAACGTCAAATGTAGGCAAGTTTGACGTTTAAACGTCAAATATGTCTAATGTAATCCAATATGAATAATTTTGACACTAAATTGTCGAATGTAGAGAAATTTGACGGTTAAATGTTAAATACTCACCAAAAAAGTGTCGGAGGAGGAAGAGGGAGGGAGGGGGTGGTCACAATTCATTGTACAAGGAATTAATTTGATTAAAGGTGGATGAATTTGACGTTTACTTGTCAAATATGACAAATTTTCTATTCAAATATTAAATCGTGTGCACGTTTGGCATTTTCACGTTTAAATCACAATGTAATGTAGTTTGACGTTTAAATGTCAAATCGATAAATTTGATATTTAAATTTAAATGTCAAAAAAAAACATTTTTGAATAAATTAGAGGTGATTTAGAACGTCAAATGTATGCAAGTCAAAACCTCTTAGTTAAAAGTTTTGACCAAGGTCGTTTGAAATAAAATCCAATATGAATAATTTTGACACTGTTAAAAATTGATCTTCGATATTTTTATCTAAGAAATTTGACGGTTAAATGTTAAATACTCTTTTTCCAAAAAAAAGTATATAAATGTCGATTAAGGATATGACGATGGTAAATCGGAAGTCTGTATTAGTCATATAAATTCGACGTTTCACATCCCAGTTTTGATATGATAAATTTGATTAAAGGTGGATACAGAATTTGACGTTTACTTGTCAAATATGACAAAGTATTTCTATTCAAATGTTAAATCGTGTTGCACGTCTGGCATTTTGACGTTTAAATCACAATGTAATGTAATCGACAAATTTGACATTTATTTAAATAATGTCTAAAATATGAATAAATTAGACGTTTAAACGTCAAATGTAGGTGGGCAAGTTTGACGTTTAAACGTCAAATATGTCTAAGGTGATCCAATATGAATAATTTTGACACTAAATTGTCGAATGTAGAGAAATTTGACGGTTAAATGTTAAATACTTTACCAAAAAAGTGTCGGAGGAAGGAAAAGGAGGGAGGGGGTGGTCACAATTCATTGTACAAGGAATTAATTTGATTAAAGGTGGATGAATTTGACGTTTACTTGTCAAATATGACAAATTTTCTATTCAAATATTAAATCGTGTGCACGTTTGGCATTTTAAAATCATAAAAGGTAAGCTTGACGTTTAAATTGCAAAAGTAATTGAAAAATTTGACATGTATATGTCAAGTTTGACGTTTAAATGTCAAATATGGATAAATTTGACATTGAAAACATCCAATGGGTGCAAAATAAAAACATTTTTGAGGACTGCAGTTATATATCAGAGGTGATTGGAGCTAGATTTTAGCGAAAGAAGAAGATGTCAAGGTAAAGTATGCAAGTCAAAATCTCTTAGTTAAAAGTTAAAATTAGACGATTTAATATCGGAATCACGATTTTAGACAGGTCAGGGTAACTCTAAAAGGTCGTTTTGAAATAAAATTGGCGCGAAAGTAAACGGAATCAAACGATCGTTTTCTACTGTTAAAATTATTGCGATCTTCAAGGATATTTTTATCTAAGAAATCTACAGTAAAATGTACCTAAGTATAAAATCATTTCATATTCAGCAATGCATACGACCTTGACTTTTTCCAAATAGAATAATGTATATGAATGTCGATTAACAAATATGCCACGATGAATTATTATGTAGTTAATCGCGAAGTCTGTATTAGTCATATAAATTCGACGTTTCACATCCCAGTTTTGATATGATAAGACGTAAACGTGGATTTACCAAAATGTGGTTTTTATTTTCTCGAGATAAGGATACAGAAATATGTAGGAGACAGGTTTATAAATGTGATACGTTTGTATTATGTGTACATATGTATTTACGTGATGTAACACATTGTGTGTTGCATGTGGGCTTGAACTGTTCAACGAGAGCGATAAGTCAGCGACGACTGGCGTTTTTTTTTTACCATTTATGAATCGTTGTACATATTTACATTTTTGTTTGGTCGTTGTTAAAAAATGATAAAAATATTGCGTTTCCTTTATGAGCCAATTTTTTTTAGATTATGTTACATTAATAATCAGCACTCTAATGACATATGACAACAGCTCTACGATTATGCAATCAGGACATTTATTTTTATCATCTGAAATGATTTATCAGGAATGAAAAAGCAACTTCTGCTAGGTGGGATAAATATAAGTTTCACCAGCTCATATAGATCAGAAACCGAACTCTGTGGTAGTTTTTTATAGTAGAAATTGATTTTTGCCCAACGACTAAAAATTTTATTGAAGATCTCTTGATAAAATTTTGATTTTCAATAATCAGAGACCCAAATAACTGAAAAAGAAGAATGAAAAGTGTACAAAAAAGAAAATTGAGATTTATGATAAAATTTCAAACCTGTCATCTGATATCAGGACCTGCGTTAAAATTTTGGAATTCTGAATCTTGCTCATTTGATCATAAGTCTAATTTGGACCTCAAAAACCGTGATCAAATTGAACTACGTTTTGGACCAAGTTTATATTGCTTATGTGAAATAAAATATCCTGAACGTACTAAAAATAGGATATTGGAACAATTGCTAGAAATGATTAGATTTCGAGTCCTTAGTAAAAAAACAGAGACCCAAAAAAGAAAAAAAAAAAAAGTGTCAAAAAAAAATTGGGTCTTAATCCAAGACCTTTATCTGATGAAGAGGATGAAATTTTTGCAGCCTATAGAAATGATTTGAGGTGAACACAGAAAGGGTGGGCAACTTTAGGAGAGTGGATGGAAGTCGGCAGAGAGATTAGTGGCGATTAGGGATTGATTTTGTGTATGGGAATTCTCCTTCATGTTTGGTGCCTTCAATATTGGAATGGATAATCATAGAAACGTTGATTTAAAAAAACAGAGCAAATTGAAAAGAAGAAGGAAAAGTTCTGAAATTGGCTTAGTTGTTGGTAACCTGTCATCCAGGGTGACAATTTTTAATGCGAAGCCTATAGAAATGATTTGACAAACACAATAGCAATGGGTGTTTGGGTCTGAAGTGGATTTTTCTGAATTAGACGGCAGAGCATATTTTAAAATTTTTTTTATGGAATCCCTTTCCTTCATTGAGGGCATTAGATCAACCACTTTCTAATCCTTATTGAAATTCAAAGTTAAAGTACTAAAGCAAAACTGAAAATAAGGTAGAAATTTCGTTGATTAAGAAATTTCAGAGACCCAAATAAAGAAAAAAAGAAAAAAATTAAAATTGGTTTTTCTTAAGTAAAGAAAAATGTGTTCTTTGACATTGATGAAGATGTGACAATTTTTACCTAAAAATATAATATTGGAACGGACCTTAGAAATGAAGAAAAAATCATAGAATGGACTTGCTTGGGTATAGAAATGTTTCAGTCCTGAAGTTTCTTTTCTGAATTAGACGGCAGAGCACATAATTGGAATTTAATTGTTTTTATTGATTTCGTATTAATCAACCACTTTCTTTCCTCTTCATGTGAAATTGCAAAGTTAGCCCAACGTACTAAAAATATAATATTGGAAGATGCCCTTAAAAAGGTATGTTGATTAGGGAGTACAAAAACAGAGACCCAAATAAAGAAAAAGAAGAAGGAAAAGTGTACAAAAAAGAAAAATTGTTTATTGCAAAAAAAAGTTTGTTCAAGACCTGTCATCTGATGAAGAAGATGAACATTTTTGTTCTGAAGACTACAGAAATGATTTGACAGACAACATAGAAAAGGTGGGCAACTGGTATGTTCTTGGTCTTCATTTTCACTGGAAAGAATTTTCTGAATTAGACGGCAGAGCACTTCATTTTCAAATTGAATGGTTTTTACTGATTTCAGATGCAAGAGTTTCTTTCCTCTTCATGAAAAATTGCAAAAGTTAGCCCAACGACTAAAAATATAATATTGGAACGGATACTCTTGAAAACTTAGAAATTTCGTTGATTAGGGAGTAAAAAAACAGAGACCCAAATAAAGAAAAAGAAGAAGGAAAAGTGTACAAAAAAGAAAATTGGTTATTAAGCAAAAAAAAAGCTTGTTCAAGACCTGTCATCTGATGAAGAGGGTGACAATTTTTAATGCGAAGCCTATAGAAATGATTTGACAGAGAACACAGAAAGGGTGGGCAACTGGGGTGTTCTGGGTCTTCATTTTCAGTCTCTGAAGTGGATTTTTCTGAATTAGACGGCAGAGCACATAATTGGAATTTAATTGTTTTTATTGATTTTGTATTAATGCAACCACTTTCTTTCCTCTTCATGTGAAATTGCAAAGTTAGCCCAACGTACTAAAAATATAATATTGGAACGGATGCCCTTAAAAAGGTAGAAATTTCGTTGATTAGGGAGTAAAAAAACAGAGACCCAAATAAAGAAAAAGAAGAAGGAAAAGTGTACAAAAAAGAAAATTGGTTATTAAGCAAAAAAAAGCTTGTTCAAGACCTGGCATCTGATGAAGAGGATGACAATTTTTAATGCGAAGCCTATAGAAATGATTTGACAGAGAACACAGAAAGGGTGGGCAACTGGGGTGTTCTGGGTCTTCATTTTCAGTCTCTGAAGTGGATTTTTCTGAATTAGACGGCAGAGCACATAATTGGAATTTAATTTTTTTTACTGATTTTGTATTAACGGAATCAGTTTCTTTCCTCTTCATGTGAAATTGCAAAGTTAGCCCAACGTAGTAAAAATATAATATTGGAACGGATGCCCTTAAAAAGGTAGAAATTTCGTTGATTAGGGAGTAAAAAAACAGAGACCCAAATAAAGAAAAAGAAGAAGGAAAAGTGTCCAAAAAAGGAAATTGGTTATTAAGCCAAAAAAATCTTGTTCAAGACCAAAAACAGCGATCTGATGAGCGTTTGTTTAAAAATAAATTGCCACGAAAATGATATAAAAAACCGAACGATTTGACAGATGAATTATGTTTTAGTACTGAAGAGAATGGTCGGAAGACACTCACCTGTGACTATTCCCACAATTAGCAGGCTTTTCACCCACATTTTGTTTGTAATATGTGTGCAAGATAATTTCGAATTGTCGCTAACAGACTTGTTGCTCATGTCTAGGTACCTTGTTATACGTTTTTCTGAAAAACTAATTCAGTAGGTTAATGATAGCGTAATGATAGTGATTATAAATGTAAGTTCTCTCATTATTAAACATAAAAAAGTAGTTGTACTTTAAGTGGAAAAAAAGTTTAAATGTAAAAAGTGCTCCGAAGTATTTTTTTATGGGTTTATTTTTGTACAGTTTAATGCATCAATCTATTCGGTGGACTATATTTAACGCTACCACAAGTTGGAAGAGTTATTTTTGCCAAATCACCAGGCATATTTTATCTCCCATATTCTTTCCCGAGACCTGTGAATGTTTATAGCATCTCGACAGTAGCATTACGATCAATAAAATATCCACTTCTTCGAATATAAATCGTATTTTTATACAAACTGGCGTTTGAATCAAGTCAGAATTTCAAAAACATGATCTCTTCTACATAAATATATCGCCTTCCACACAATATTTGAATGAATATTGGATTAATTTACATAAGAAAATTTAACACCATTCGATACTGCAAAAAAAAAGGAGAATGTCAGCTGGACGAAGCAGACGAAAGCATGTTGAGATTAAGAGAATTTTTGTATCCCCCTTCTACCTGGGGAGTTAAAAGGCGTTCGTGTTTCCTATCTAGCCGTGAGGGTTTTCATCTAAGGGTAAGAATTGCAATCCGGAATAGCTATCGACGCCACGTCCAATATCAGATTTGCTGGGATCCAGTAAATACTTCATTATGTCGGAAATGCCTGACAGACTTGTATATATATAGGGGGATTTAAAATTATTTTCGCAATATTTTAAAAATGAATTCAACATTTTAAATTGAAACTACCGAAATTGCACGGCGTCAGCTTGTCGGATTAAATTAAACCCTGTATGTACGTGCCCTATCGCTAATTTTCACACACGAACCGAAATTATTCGAATAATGTTTGGTCGTTTCATCTCTTTAAAAATTGTATATGTATAACCGGATAATATCTATTTAAATCTTGCTATACTTATCTATTTTTAAACCTTATAATGTAAAGCTCGTACAAATACGACAGAAACATTGTGAATGTTGATATTTTCAAAACCGTATGTTTAGTTTACATCGTTTCGTAACTCTTATAAACAGTCAGGCACGTGAATATTATACTTTCTTCTTTTAAACACACACACACAAACAAAAAAAAATGAAAAATGAGTAATAAGTAATAATACCAAACGTTCCGAGTAAAATTTGTACCAAATCCTACACTACTAAATTAACACTATTATTTGACAGCTGTCAAGAACATTGTATTGTTTTTAAAAACTATATAACGCGTGATAATCTTGAAACTGTCAAAAATTGATCCCCATCAGCTGTTGGGAACGTTTTGCCAGAGAGAATTGCAAAAAAAGACAAATTTTATAATTTGACAGGTGTCAGAAGTATGTATTACGACAGATATTATCTAATTTGACTGCTTTAAGAAATATATACATATAAAAAAACACAAAACTGTAAAAATTGACAGATATTTATAACTGTCAAAAATGTAGTGACATTTATCACCATTAAAACAACAAATAAATGAACGTTATTATACGTTGACAGCTTCGGAAAAGTATACAAAATGTAGACAAAACTTTAAAATGGTCTAAAATTGCTTTCAGATAGTTGTCAAAAATTTTTCTGATTTTAAAAAACTTTCTAACGCGTGATAATGTTGAGACTGTCAAAAATTGATCCCCATCAGATGTTGAGAACGTTTTGCCAGATAGAATTGCCAGAAAAAAAAAGACAAATTTTATAATTTGACAGGTGTCAGAAATATGTATTATGACAGATATTATCTAATTTGACAGCTTAAAAAAAATATATATAAAGCCTTAAAATTGTTAAAATTAGACGATCTTTACAAACATGGTGACAAACAAAACTGTTAAAAAGTGACAGATTTTTATAACTGTCAAAAATGTAGTGACATTTATCATCATTAAAACAACAAATAAATGAACGTTATTATACGTTGATAGCTTCGGAAAAGTACATAAAACACGTAGACAAAACCTTAAAATTGTCAAAAATTGCTTTCAGATGGTTGTCCAAAATTTTTCTGTTTTAAAAAACTATATAACGCGTTATAATCTTGAAACTGTCAAAAATTGATCCCCATCACTTGTCGTGATCGTTTTCTTTTTTATTTATTGAACAATACTATGAATGTAACGTAAAATATACAAAATTATAACTTCAATTAAACAATAGCAAAACGTAAGATTGTTCAACCTCAGGAGAGGAATTCAGACGAGTTTGTTTTTAAATTCTTCCCAGAAATAATTAAGTAAAAAAATAGTAAGGATTACAATGCCTAGCCTAACTTATATTAATTCCAACACACACCCAGTTTTTTCAGACAGAATTGTAAAAAAAAGACATATTTTATAATTTGACAGGTGTCAGAAGTATTATGACAGATATTATCTAATTTGACACCTTTAAAACATATATAAAGCCTTAAAATTGTAAAAATTAGACGGTCTTTACAAACATGGTGACAAACAAAACTGTTTAAAAGTGACAGATTTTTATAACTGTCAAAAATGTAGTAACATTTATCATCATTATAACAACAAATAAATGAACGTTATTAGACGTTGACAGCTTCGGAAAAGTATATAAAACACGTAGACAAAACCTTAAAATTGTCAAAAATTGCTTTCAGATAGTTGTCAAAAATTTTTCTGTTTAAAAAAATTATCTAACGCGTGATAATGTTGAGACTGTCAAAAATTGATCCCCATCAGATGTTGGGAACGTTTTGCCAGACAGAATTGCAAAAAAATACAAATTTTATAATTTGACAGGTGTCAGAAGTATTATGTCAGATATTATCTAATTTGACAGCTTTAAAAATGGTGACTAACAAAACTGTTAAAAAGTATATAAAACGTAGACAAAACCTTAAAATTGTCAAAGATTGCTTTCAGATAGTTGTCGAAAATATTAGTTGTCAAAAATATTACAATTCTGCAGCTCTCACGAGTATTGTGACAGTTATCATCATAAAAAAAAATAAAGAAAACGACAGGGTTTATGAATAAATTATTCCCTGATGACAGTTATTAGAACTTGCTACAAATATATTTTGACAGTTACACCCGTCAAAATCGTGAAGAGCAGTTTTTACGATTTGACAACTTTTAGAGGTAGGTACCTACCCATCAATCGTTAATTGGATTGTGATTGAAATTGCGATGTGATTTCATCAGTATTACGTCATCAAATTTATATTATTTGAGGTGTCAGAAGCAGTGTGACAGTTGACATCGTTAAAGGAAATTACAAAAAATAATTGCTTTTATAATTTGGCTGTTTTTGAAATTAGATAGAACTGTCAAAAATGACAGATTTTGCCACGTTTTTGGCGTCTTTAGAATTAAAAAAGAATAATTTTAACCTAAGAAATAAATTGATAGGAATTTAATTTAAATAGGAGGAGGTTGCCATGACATTTATTATCACAACCACGACAGTTCTAAAGAAAATTAATAAAGCTTGCAAGTCTTGAAACGTCGAAAAATTGGTCTCGTATAGTCGGTGGAAACAGTTTGATATAAGTACAGGACAGATGGAAAACCAGGGTGAGATTCAGGTAAGCCCGGGTGAACACTATATAGAGTGCCTCTAGCAAACTCTGGTGGACAAGGTTGAACTGGGGTTCGGGTGAATACCATGATGCTTTAGGTTTCATCTGAGTTCACCCAAGACATCACAGTGTTCACCAGAACTTATTTGAGATTCAAGATGGAGTTGGATGAGCTCAGGCGAAGCAGGGTAAACTTAGGTAAGCCTGAGTGAACATTGGGACGTTTTGAGTGATCTCAAGTGCACTTGAATGGACTCGGATTACTTCATGTGAACCAGGATGAATCTCAGGTGAGTCCGGCTGAACACTGGGGTACCTTAGTTGAACACAAGTCAACCAAGTTGAACCCAGATGACCTCAGAATTCAACTGTTTTTTTTTAAATATATCACGCTTGCCAATTTTTATTTAAGAGGGAAATCTATAAAAAAATAAATTTGTTAATATTATTTTATAAAAATCATGTTTGTATAGCATTTCTATTAAATAAACTTCCATCTTATATTAAACGACAATTTTGACAAGACAAAACTGTAGAATGTGACAGATTTTACAGTTTTTTAACTGTCAGAAGTATTGTGACAGTTAGGAATTTAAAAAATATGCAACGAAGAACATTTTGACAGTTGTATTGAGTTTGACATATCACATCATTGTGACCAGTGATCGCATTTTTAATTTATAAAATTAATTCCTAGATAGGTCTTGAAGTTTTTAAACATTTCTTTCATTTATTTCAATGAATAATTAAAAAATAATTCTAGACGTGACCCTTTTATCCGTTATGGTATTGATTATAATATATCTAGGGGATAATACCACGTGTTTGGCGTCTTTAGAATATATAAAAAATTGATTTTAATCTAAGAAATAAATTCATAGGAATTTAACTTACAATTTAATAGGCAATCCGTCCGTTTGTTGTAAGAAAACCTTATCAAATAAATCACACTAGATAATAATTTAAATCAATTTTATCTCATTTTTCTTATTTATGAATTAGAGTTTGTATGATACACAATAGAAAAAGAAGCATTCTATCATTTTACGAATATTATCAAAGAAAATATAACTGTTTATCATCGATTATTTAATCACTAAAGCTTAGGTTTTATCTTGCATCATTTTAGATCTAAGTCACCATAGTTAGATTACGCTCAAATTAAATAAGATCCGTCTACAAGCAGAAGCTCAATATAAACCGAGAATCGCGTACTACCTCACATGCGACTAACTTTAACGAAAATCGCTTACTAAAACGCCGAACATAGTCGATCCGGTATGAAGAATACGCGAGATCCAACGTACGCGACGAAGATAACGAATCCCTTACTGAAACGAGATAGCGATACACACAGTAACTCGTGAAATATATTTCCAGGGTGTACGGAAAAACCGAAACAAGCTTGATAGAGAGGAACGCAGCTATCACGCCGACTAAACGCTGAACAAAGACGACCGTATTAAATTGGCGGTCTTTGTCGAGGGTTGTTGCGACGCGGACGTCATCTGCGCACAGTCGAAAGGGGGTGTTCATTGAAATATAACGGTGGAAAACGCCGCAAGTCACTTTTAAAACGGTTGTTCGTATAAGGTATTTTAGGGTTTTAATAATTTTTCGCAAAAATCAGGTGGTAACCCTTATTTCAACGGGGAAAATCTCCATCGTATCCATTTTTTTATAATTAAGTCATTTTAATTCGATAATAATCTCGGAGATGGCGCTGTTATATTTTCGTTTAATTATTTTAAACTTGACTGATGTTTAGACAACTTTTTTGGCGCACTTTCTATAAAGCCGGATACTTTAATTAAATGGGAGAACTCTTCGATAGTCTTGGAAATATTTTAACAAAAAGAAAAGTCAAATTCTGCAACCTTACAGCTGTCAAAACTATTGTCACAGTTACCACTATTAAAACAAATTAAGAAAAATAATGTGTGCAAGCTGTTAGAAACATTTTGACACACGGAACTGTAAAAAAAGTCAAATTTTGTAATCTTACACTTGTCAGAAGTGTTGTGAAAGTACCACCATTAAAAAAATAATGAGTAAAGTCTTAAAAAATGTACAACGCATCGAAGTCTTGAAACTGCCGAAAATTACTTTTTGACAGCTGTGGGAATTATGATGTTACAGCTGTCAGAAGTATAATAACAGTTACCAGCATTAAATAAATATAACAAAAATAACTGCTTTTACATTTGGACTGTTTTCAAGACATCTAAGCTTTGAAACTGCCAAAAAATTACGTTTTGACAGCTGCTAATTGTAAAAAAAGGACAGATTTTATAATTTTACGACTGTCAAAAGTATAATAACAGTTAGCAGCATTCAATAAATATAAAAAAATTACTGCTTTCATACCTGGATTGTTTTTAAAACATCTAAGCCTTGAAACTGTCAAAAAAATTGCTGTTTGACAGCTGCTAATTGTAAAAAAGGACAGATTTTACAATTTTACAGCTGTCAGAAGTATAATGACAGTTATCGGCATTCAAAAAATAACTGCTTTCACACCTGGATTGTTTTTAAAACATCTAAGCCTTGAAACTGTAAAAAAATTACTTTCTGACAGCTGCTAATTGTAAAAAAGGACAGATTTTATAATTTTACAGCTGTCAAAAGTATAATAAGACTTACCAGCATTAAATAAATATAATAAAAATAACTGCTTTTACATTTGGACTGTTTTCAAAACGTCTAAGTCTTGAATCTGTCAAAAAATTGCTGTTTGACAGCTGCTAATTGTAAAAAAGGACAGATTTTACAATTTTACAGTTGTCAGAAGTATAATGACAGTTATCGGCATTCAAAAAATAACTGCTTTCACACCTGGATTGTTTTTAAAACATCTAACCTGGTTAAACAATTGTTGCTTTATAAAAAAACAGATATTCAATTTTACAGCTGTTGTATAATAACAGTTACCAGCATTCAAAAAATAACTGCTTTTACACCTGGATTGTTTTCAAAACATCCACATCTTGAATCTGTCAAATAATTGTTGTTTGACAGCTGCTAATTGTAAAAAAGGACAGATTTTACAATTTTACAGCTGTCAGAAGTATAATGACAGTTATCGGCATTCAAAAAATAACTGCTTTCACACCTGGATTGTTTTTAAAACATCTAAGCCTTGAAACTGTTAAACAATTCCTTTTTGACTGTTGCTAATTATAAAAAAGGACAGATATTACAATTTTACAGCTGTTAAAAGTATAATAACAGTTACCAGCATTCAAAAAATAACTGCTTTTACACCTGGATTGTTTTCAAAACATCCACATCTTGAAACTGTCAAAAATTACGTTTTGAAAGCTGTCAATTGTCAAAAAAGGACAGATTTTATAATTTTACAACAGTCACGACTATTGTAACACTAATCGCTATTAAATAAACAAAGAAAAATGACTGCTTTTATAAAAAAATGCTTTCTGACAGTTATTAGAAGCATTTTGACAGACATAACTATAAGAAACAATAACAAATTTGACAGGTGTCAAGGTTATTACTATTAAAACAGTGAAACAAAGCTTTAACGGAATATATAAAGCATACAAGTCTTGAAACTGTGAAAAATTACTCTTCTGACAGTTGTTAAAACTATTTTGACAGATATAATTTTAACAAATGACTAATTTTACAGTTCTGCATCTCTCAGAAGTATCATGACAGTTATCACCATAAAAAAATTTAACAAAAACGACGAGGTTTATGAATAAATTCTCTGACAGTTATGAGAACTTGCCGCGAATATATTTTGACAGTTACACCTGTCAAAATCGTGTAGAGCAGTTTTTACGATTTGACAACTTTCAGAGGTACCCAGCAATCGTTAATTGGATGTATTAGAATACATGTGATTCATCCTAAATTAGGAGAAATTATTGAGTGAGAAACGTTGGACACATTTTGACAAATAGAACTGTCAAAAATGACAGATTTTGCCATAGAATTAAAAGAAAAATTTTAAGCTAAAAAATCAATTTATAGGAATTTAATTTAAATAGAAGAATCATAATCGCAATTTTAAAATTATTTAAATTTAAGAGGGGGTGAGAGGGGCATCTTATTATAGGAATCTGCAACGATGTAGTAAATCTGCCGTTTAACTAAGTTATCCCAATTTTAAATTAAAGTTTAGCTCTTCACGCATAGATGGACACATATAGGGAGATAATATTTATTTATTTTGATGTGTCTCGGGGTGGTGAGGGGAGAGGAATGGCTATATATATATACAGACAAAAATTTAAAATAAATTAATTTATTTTGCATCATTATTTAATACACTACAACAGTTAAAAATTACAAAAAAAAAATTAAGAATCGTGTATAAAAAAATATGCAAGGGGGGCGGGGAGGGGGACACTATCTTATAAAAAATAGAACGGAAAATTTTATTTTATTTTTATCACAAAAATGTCATCATAACACGGATAAAATTATTATACACAGTATCTACAGCGTTTTTTTCCTCTATTATTTAAATTAAGACCCATTAAAAAAAATAAATTTTATTGCTTTGATGATGATAAATTAAAACGCATCTTGTTTATTTAATTTTTTTTATAAAAAAAAAATTCCGCTTAATTTACGCGGATTTTTCTACGGGGACGGTGGTGCCCTCTGGAAGGGGGGCTACTGTTGGTATTTCCGGGTATTCTAATTTCGCTCCTGGTTCGCATACGAAGTTCGGGCAGCATAGGGGGAACGGTGCTGTCTTGTTCGTGTTAGCTGAAATTAAATTAAAAAAAAAATATTAATATTATAGGAATGTGGGGAAGGAGAGGGGGCACGATGGTGAACAATTAAAAAAACAAATTTTATTTTACCTTCATCTAATTTGCATTTCGGGTTAGCTAGGGGTAGGGGGCCGCAATCCTCGACTAATTCGAGTAGACGTGGTGGTTTATCTTCGGAAACGACGCAGGTGGAACGTCCGCAGAATGGAGTCAGTTCCCAGGTTTTTCCGGGTTCTACTGTAGCGCATCTGGTACTAGCGAAACACATGCCCGGGAAGTCTGAAATTAATTCATTATTATTCAGATCGCGTTAGAAATAGAAAAAAAAACAAATAAATAACAATAGGAAAGGTGAGACCGGTTGTTGTTTTATTGGGTTTACACTTTTACTTGCGCCAAGAAGGGGGACGAGGGAGGGGGGCACTTGACTCACATATATAGATCTAGTTGAACGTTATTGAAATGTCCTCGAATTACTTGCATTGTCGTTGGTATTGTACGAAGCAAGTTTAATTGAAATTGAAATTGAAAGGTGTGGTTTGAAGTTATGTTATCGTTTGAATAAACAGTTTTATAAAGGGGGCAAAAAAAAATTATTAAATATTTTTGGAATTTTGTGCCGTTCACTTCAATTAACGAAAAAAAAAAAAAAATTCAAGTTGCAGAGAACGAACGAATCATCGGTGAAAGTCAATTCCTAATTTGACTATGATTTCAAAAGAATGTTTCTAATCTCTTGTTATTACGTTTAACAGGGTTAACACCATGAACGACAGCTTTTTTTTGTGTTATATAAGAACAGGTTCCTAAACATGTAAAAGGGAACCAGTTCTAGTTCATTTTAGGGTCAAACAACCTGTAGTCCTCAACGTTGTTGTTGGTGTCCCCCTTTCCTCTCCCTCTCGATTAACATCTTTTTTGATCTTATTTTTTATAATTTTTTTTTAAATATAATAATACACACACAGACGACTAGACGACGAAAGAAAAAGTTATGCTCACGTGATCGCGTTGTAACAGTGAAACTGATTTGAAAGTAGCCCTGTCCCCCCTTTCCCTCTCCCCCATTTTAACTCGCTAATATGACTCATTCAGCGAACTAAAAATTTTTAACCCAGATTAATCGATTTGCCACACCTTTAAAATATTTATATTGCAATTTTTAAAAAAATTTAAATTTCCCGGCTTTCCGCTTCGATCGTCAATTGTTTAACATTGACACTTTTATCATGACAAATTGCTAATTCAACCAACAATTGTATATCCTGTTGTTCTTTTTTTTGTAAATTTATTTCGCATAATATTTACTCAACTCTATCCATGATTTTTAATTTTATTTTAATTCGATTACAGGAAACTGTAATTTTTATATCAAAAAAAAAATTAATAACAATAATATTTCAAGACTTACCTCTGAGTACATCGGCTGGGATCAATCTCTTGAAAGTCTTAGGTCTGTCTTCTTCCTTAGCTTTTTCCGCTGCGAAAGCGACGGCTAAAACGACGGCCAACACAATGATCTTCATTTTTTTTTAATTTTTTCTTAAAAATTCCTCTTCGTCAAATCAAAATAAAAAAAAGGATTTGAACCAGGGCACTGTCTCTATCTCTCTCTTCCTGTATACGGATCCTTTTTCTCCTACACAATGACCTGAGCCTGACTGCAGTGTTACCTAAATGCAGAGCTTATATAGGTTTTTGGCGACAACTTCTGCGGCAAGTTGGTGTTGAAGACGTGGTGGGGCTCCAATACCTTTTAATACGGTGCGTACGGGATGCAAGGTAGAGAACGCGAGATTATGGTGGTAAATGGCTGGGTCTCATCGTCTGTCGTGGACCAATTGAATTCCTCTTTTTTTTTTTCTTCTTCTTCGATTAAAGTTACTAATACGTCCTAATTGTTAAATAATATTCTCGGGATTTAATCTTATAAGATTTGTTTTGCATCTAGTACATGTTTCAAGGTAGTGTGGCGTGATAACGAATATATTAAAGGTGCTAAAAGGAAAAGTAAATTAGGCTTGCCTAATTGATGAATCATAACAATAAACAATTGAGCACGAAAAAATATAAAAATAACATATGAACATCTACGTCTATTATAAGAATAATAAATTCTATCCAATCATTAATTTAAATATTTTATTTCTATAGTATGCAAACTATTTCACAACAGAATTTATTACCAAAATAAAAAAACAATTTACAAAAGAAGAGGACTGAAATTACCAAAAATTGACGTCAATTTGTAACAACCACAACCATATCCATTTGAAGGACAGATAACTATCATGTTTGACGTACAGGTAACGTCAATATTTGACATAGAAGTCATTTGACGTACGATTAACGTCATTTCTTGACATCCTCTATTATGGAAAAGGAAATAATTCTAGAGATATTATATCTACTTACAGCTCATCGACAACGTCATATTGACGTCAAACAAGAGCGACATCAAAAGTCGTCGAAAAATAATCATATTTATTACGTTATCAGTTCAATATTTGACATCTGTAACCATAAATTGACGTCACACTGACGTACCGGTGCTCTTCGGGTTTTATACTAGAATATTCTAGAGCGTTTCCTGTCATCCTCTATTATAGAAAAGAAAATAATTTTATAGAAGTTTGTTATCTACTAAATATAGGTCAATGACGAGGTCATATTGACGTTTAACAAGAGGAAAATTAAAAATCGTCGAAAAATAAACATATTTAATACGTCATCAGTTGAATATTTGACGTTTCTAACTAACAAATACCTTAAATTGACGTCAAAATCACGCACCGGTGCTCTTCGGGTTTTATACTAGAATATTCGAGAGTTTAGAGCATTTCCTGACATCCTCTATTATAGAAAAAGAAATAATTTTAGAGATATTATATCTACTTGTATGGGTTAATATACAGGTCACTGACGACGTCATATTGACGTTTAATAAGTGGGAAATCAAAAATCGTCAAAAAATAAACATATTTATTACGTCATCAGTTCAATATTTGACGTCTGTAACCTTAAATTGACGTCGTACTGACGTACCGTTGCTCTTCGAGTTTTATACTGAAGTTTGGATTGTTTCCCGACATCCTTTATTATAGATAAAAGGACGTAATTCTATAGATGTTATAGCTACTTGTATCGGTTAATATACAGGTCATTGACGACGTCATATTGACGTTTAACAGGTGGGAAATTAAAAATCGTCGAAAAATAAACGTATTCATCACGTTATCAGTTGAATATTTGGCGTCTGTAACCATAAATTGACGTAACATTGACGTACTGACGCACCGGTGTTCTTCAGGATTTATATTAAAATATTTGGGAGTTTGGAATATTTCCTGATATCCTCTATTATAGAAAAGAAAATAATTTTAGAGATATTATATCTATTTGTATGGGTTAATATACAGGTCACTGACGACGTCATATTGACGTTTAATAAGAGGGAAATCAAAAATAAACATATTTATTACGTCATCAGTTCAATATTTGACGTCTGTAACTTTAAATTGACGTCGGACTGACGTACCGTTGCTCTTTGAGTTTTATACTGAAGTTTGGACTGTTTCCCGACATCCTTTATTATAGATAAAAGGACGTAATTCCATAGATGTTATATCTGCTTGTATAAGTTAACATTCAGTGACGACGTCATATTGACGTTTAACAGGACGAAAATAAAAATCGTCGAAAAATAAACGTATTTATCACGTTATCAATTGAATATTTGGCGTCTGTAACCTTAAATTGACGTCACATTGACGTACCGGTGCTCTTCAGGTTTTATACTAGAATATTTGGGAGTTTGGAGCATTTCTGATGACATCCTCTATTATAGAAAAGGACATAATTTTATAGGCGTTTGTTATCTACTATGTATAGGTTACCATATAGGTAATTGACGACGTCATATTGACGTTTGACAGGAGGGAAATCAAAAATCGTCGAAAAATAAACGTATTTATCACGTTATCAGTTCAATATTTAACGCCTATAACGTTAAATTGACGTCACATTGAAGTACCGGTGTTCTTCAGGTTTTATAATAGAATATTCGGGAGTTTAGAGCATTTTCTAACATCCTCTACTATAAAAAAGGAAATAAATTTTATAGATGTTATATCTACTTGTATAGATTACCATACAGGTGTCACTGACGACGTCATATTGACGTTTAACAAGAGGAAAGTCGATTTATCACGTCATCAGTTGAATATGTGACGTCTGTAATTAATGAATATCCTTAAATTGACGTCACAATCACGCACCGCTGTTCTTAGCATAGCAAGGGTTGGTCACTATAAAGATTGTTCTGCCGGTTACTGATTCCATTTCAATAGGGGTGTACTGGGTTAATTCAGAGGTTTCCTTGAATCCGTGGACTCTACTCCATAACTATATCTTTCAGTTGTGAATCTGACGTAATTTTTACGTCATAATTTGGTTATCAATTACGTCATGAGAAGAAAACTATTTAATTAGCCTTCCCAAAGTGACGTGTTTAAGACGTCAGATATTGTCCATAATACTATTTTAGAAAAACTTTAAATGTTTGAATTTTAATATTAAATGTAATAAACGGAAACAAAGGATACTACAATTGTGTACATACCTGCATTAAAATCAAGCCCCCGGCTACATGCATTCATTATAAAGCAACTATTAATAAATTTATTTCTACGTTTCATTACCAACTTCCCAGAGTGGGATGTGTTTCATGGGCACCGACTTTTTAAAACTGCAATGAATGTACGAACTAAACTTTCATTAAGCATAGAATAAATTTAAAGTTTTAGGATCAAATTTCAATCAAAAATTGTGTTTCCCCAATCAATTCTAAACAAGTTTCCTTAATTATGATCATTGTTTAAGTTTGATCTTAAAGCATGGTGTACCAAGTTTGTTTCGGCTTATCTCCCTTTTGCTTTCACATCATATCTCATCAAGAATCGAGCTGCCGAAATTTCAGTATAAAGATTACAGAATATAATAACGTCGTCGGAATACGTGGAATGAGATTTTAGGCAGGCGAATCACGTACGTATACCATCAAAGCGTAAACATAGACGGCCGGCTAACGCTCCAATCTATACAGGACCTCCGAATAAATTTTTCTTTTTTTTTTTTTTCGGGCGTCGAAAACCGTTTTTATTACGTGAAAATCAAACATACGACCGTACGGGCGATGAATACACCTTTCCCAGGTAAGGGATCTTTTATAGGAGGTTTGTAGTATAGTCTGGGGGGAACGTTTACGTTTATTTGGAATTCATCCTCGAGTTTGAATCGATTGGCTTTTTTTGAGATTTTATGTTAAGTTACTTTGTATACGTCCAACATGGGAGAAAGAGCGAATATTAGATTCTGTTTTAAATTAGGTAAAAATGGTGCAGAAATATACGTACACACTGGGATACCGAAAAAACACAGTCTGTAGAATTTTGATCGAAGATTTGGACAAACAGAAGGTCTTCGTCCAACAAATTCTAACAGACGACCAAAACGATTGGATACTTCAGCATACTTTTGTAAAGACATCTTAAAAACGTTCCAAAAAGGAATCCAGCAAGCACGTCAGGTGATGAAACCTCCTGTTTTTAATGCGATCCATGAGAGATCCGCTCAGCCATTCCCGAGCGTATGAGGATTCCTTCGATATTCTCCTTATGTGCTATGCGACCAATTTTCAATGGGTGGATACCTGTACGATCACCATCATTCACTCTAAAATATAGCATCGCAAATAGCCATCATGGTACGTGAATTTTTGACCAAAAAAAGGGCGTCATTGTTATCGACCATCCATCGTATTCATCTGATTTGTCTCCGTGCTTCCCAAACTGAAATTAGCGATGAAAGGAAATCGTTTCGATAATTCAAAAGACTTGAACGTTTCCTGCTCTTTATCGACTCATAAGGAGACTATTTTGAATAAACAGGAATAAAAAATGGCACCCTTTTTATTTCAATTTATTCATTTAAATAAAAAAGCAAACACCATAACCTTCAGTATTATTTAAGAGAGAAAAAAATAATCAGTTAATCTGTAAAACTACTGATATGAATACTTGTCTAACCAGTACTTTTAAAACACACGTAAGAGCTCGCCTTGCTGACATATAACATTAAGGAAGTTTAAGCGACCAAAAAAGGTTTCTTAGTCAGACCTTTATAATAATTAATGTTTACTAAAAAACTAGGTAAAATTTCTCATTTTTATACAACAAGAGAAAACTTATTAAGAACAGTTTAACGATAATAAAACCGTATCGATCCAGTATCTACACGTTTGACATTTTAAAATACAATTCACGATCCTATTTAAGACGTGTTGAATAATTTATGAATATGTTATGGTAGCATCCTTTTCGAAAGAATATTCCATCCAAGCCACGTAATCTCTAGAAGAACGATTGACATTTTATAATCTAATAAATTCAATCTACGAAAAAGCAATAAATATATCCTTAGATCTAAATGTTTCTGTTTTTTTTTTTGTTATATTTTAGTAGAAGCCAAAATTACTCATCTACTTGCAATATATCATTGGGAGATATTTAGGCCAAATTTTATGTTATAACATGTTTTTTTTTATTTGTGGAAGATCACCTTGAAGTGTTCAGGAAACATTTACCAATACAGATTCATAATTTTTAACCTAAAATTGTACTTTTTAATGATCTATCATAACAGGATATTGTAACAATACCACGACAAATTGGTTTAGACGTGAGGAATTCATTAAATTGTTAAATTTTTATGTAACTTCGGTTTAATTTAATTTTTTCGCGGAAATGCTTTCATCGTCCTCTCCGAAAATGTATCACTTCATAGGGGATGCTATTAGGATACTTTTAATTGGGGAAATTGGAAGATTAACCTAAAAAGCATACAAGGGAAGTCTTGAGAAAAACACTGAATTACTTTAAGGGAAGAAGGTGGTTTTGGAAACAACTTGGTGGTACTAGAAAGGTCGATAAAAGCAGAAAACAAACAGTTTGATGGAATCAGAAAATTAAAAAGATCTGACATCTAACTGCATCGCTATCACAGAAACCTGAGCCAATTATCAAAGACGTCATAGACGAACCATCTCTAAACCCATCACAACTATTGCAGTTTATTAAAGCTCTCAAACTGGATGGGGAGCTCTGAGTGAGTGAGCAAACTCCAGCAGCTTACAGCTCATGCAAGGATGAGGCACAATAGATCAATAGGTCTCGCAGTTCAATATCAGCCTTAATTAAATCTAAATCTAATCTAAGATTTGGGAAAACTTTGGAAGGAAAATGGAGGACGAGCATTCAACAACAACCCAGAAGCTCTGAAAAATCTTAAAACTGCTAAGCAACGATAAAATGCGAGACAAAGGTTTTATGAACACTTCCGAGATTGAAATCCAGCTTCTGTTAAAGGAATTGAATGAGGAAACATATCTACTAGATAGACGCTCTCAAAGACAAAAGAGGCTTGCATGGCAGATTTTCCAAAAAATAAAAAAGGGTTTCAAGATCATGCTAATAACAACTACCTACTCGTCTGATATTGCAATTAGAAGAAATGCAGATCACCCGCATCTGCAGCATTGTCAACAAACAGAATTTGCAACGTTTTGACAGGCTGCCTTCCAAGAGCAAACCTTCCACCTCGTGTCACATCAAGCACGCAAATGTAGATAACTGCATTACCGACAAACGGCAAATTGAAAATAGATTAAGATTAAAGGACTCCATATATAGATGCCTCTTTTTGATTGGCGATCGTAGAAAAAATACATTATACGACTATCAACTCTCTACTTGAGACATTTAGTTTGAAATCGGGAAAAATAAATAGCAAAATGACGTCAATATAACGTCATATTTTTGTGATTTCTTTTTTATGACGGACATGTATTGCAGTCGCCAGAACGAGTGCGATTTATGAATAGATAATATCAAAATTTGACGTAATACGAATAAAATCTAGATATTACGTACAGGTAACGTCATTTTTAGGGATATGTTAGAAGTAGCATCTTGTAGACATGTTGATGACATCCATATACTATAGTATTATCTTTATTTAGTAAATTTAAGCGAGGGATGTTAAATTGACGTTTAGAAGAAGAACTTTAAGAAGATAACGAAAAATAAACGTCTTTATTACGTCATAAATTGATCGTTTTGATGTTTGCGAGTAATTAGAACCTTAAATTAATTGAATTATGAGCTAGAGCTTATGTCGTGTTATTGTTCGTTTATTCTGAATGTAGATAACAGCGTTACCGACAAACGGGAACTTAAAAATAGACTGAGATCAAAGGACTCCATACACAGATGCCTATTTTAAAATAAAAATATTGCTTATATTGATTGGCCATCGTAGAAAAATACGACTGCCAGCTTACTATTTGAGAGATTCAGCTTGAAATTGTGAAGAGGTAGTAGCACAATGACGTCAATATAAGGTCATATTTTTGTGATTCTTTTTCTATGACGGATATGTGTCGCAGTCGCTAGAAAGAATGCCATTTATGAATGGATAATATCAAAATTTGACGTAATACAAATAAAATCTAGACATTACGTACAAGTAACGTCATTTTTAGGGATATATTAGAAGTAGCATCTTTATTTAGTAAATTTAAGCGATGGATGTTAAATTGACCTTTAGAAGAAGAATTTTAAGAAGGCAGGAAAAAATAAACGTTTTTATTACGTCATAAATTGGTCATTTTGACGTTTGCGAGCAATTAGAACCTTAAATTGAGTTGGATATAGTACATTAACGCTGATTGGGCACTAATTTATCGTTATTAACGTTAACGTTTGATAAAATAGAATACATAATGAAAATAGAATGAAATATTAGGTGTATTTGTTGTTTTTTTCGAACCAGGAAAATGCACTGTCAACAATTCTGGAACATTTCCAGAATTAAAGAATTAATAAAAAATTTGTGAATTTTGACTAAAACAAACTATGTTAGAATTATTAATTTGGCCTGATTATCGAGGAAGACTTAGAAAGAGAACAACCACATCTGTTCTTCTGTTATGGTACCTACTTCAAAGTGATAGAAAAGAGGAAAAAAAGTTAATTTCACATTTGCAAATTTCTCTAACAATATATTGAAGCATTGTTCTCGTACAGTAAAGATTTCACTCATCTCATTCGCAAGAGAGGACAACACAATGCTAAGAATTCATTATGAGATGAAAGTGGAAGCTCTTCCCTTTACATATGCATGCAGCAATTCTTGTTATTCTTTTTTTTATCTCATTTCATGTCTTTTTTAAGATGTTGAAGGACATGATGTCACCTTTAACTCAAACGGTTGCAACGAGGAAAAAACAGAAAGTCACAGCTCGCGAATCGCTCGGGGATCACATATGCATTATATGTAGGTCGCGTAGGTTGGGTTTTGTTTCTTAATAATAATAAAATAAACGTGGATTAAGGTATATGACACATCCTGTTTTAGCTATCGGGCTTTATTAAAATTACGATTATGTGTGTGCGTACGAAATGTGTTGTTCCCTTTGCTAAATTTCTTAATCGCAGCGGATAATTATACGTAATTTCATGAACGAGAAAGGTCATTTTTGCAACTAGAAAGCGTGTATCCCAAAAAAAAAAATAAAACAACGAACGGTTGACGAGTCTCTTTGCGACGACAACAAAAAGGTATATCGTTAGAGTCGTTGCGTAAAAGACGGTCACATTAATTAGGGATAACAAAAGCATAACGCTGTACAATTTGGCACAATGTCTTTTTACTACATTGCGTGCTGTATTTGTTAACTACATCCCATTGTATTGTATTGTTTTTCTAGTTCAGGATTTAGATTAAGCAATTAAGTTCCCGTATAAAAACCTTTTACTTCGTTTCTTTTTCTAAATTGAAACAAATTCTTAATGAAGTTAAAGTACGATTTCGTAATAGTATAAATTAAATCACGTGACTAACACAGACTGATTGTGTTCAGAGTACAATCACCTTTTTACAGGTTACACTAAAACATATACACATCATTATATGACACATCCCATTCATCTGGCCGGTACACACACTTTATGACCTCTACTTCAATGTATACTCTCATGATTAAACATGAAAAAAAAATCCTAACACTTTCGATAAAAATTACGGTCAATGATATTATTTGTGTATAAATTTGTTTAAGAAACGTCAATTTGCCGAAATATCACGGCATAAAGACGTCACATCGACGATAAAACATAGTTGTTAGCTTTGAGACCAAATAATGTCGTTTTTCAGACGTCACAGTACATTTAGTTTGTTGACAGTACAAGTTAAAGTGTTCATTGGTTGTAGACGTTAAAAAAACATTTATTTTTCGATTACTTATTAATATTCCGTGCTAGACGTCAATAATGACGTTGTAAACACGATGAAATCCATTTTTAAGATCTTTCCTACTGTCTTTTGTTACTTTTTCGAAATTATGACGTTATTCGTACGTCAGATTTGGACGAAGATTTGTTTGAGTACTTTTTGTTACTTTTTAAAATCAAAAATGCGTCACTATTTAGACAACAACAACGACAAAAATTTCTTGTTTGAAGAATATCATTTATACCAGATTTTGTATAGTCAGTGTATAAAAATGACAAATTGACGTCATTTACACGTCATATATAAAGGTTATAATGTCCGAACGACTATATAATGACGTCATAGTGATGTCACTGTGTTAAATAGTGAACCTATTTGATGTATTTTAAGGAAAATTTAGATAAACAAATGAAATATCAGAAATAAGCTTTGTTATTGTTCCAGTCAAGCTTGCAAAATTGTTGCAAAATTTGCGTTTACACCCATACAGTTTGTCAGTAGATTCTTTTAAATCATCTGTATATGGATCAGTAATTTTCTAAGTAACACCCCGATCGTCAATATAACGTCAGATTTCAATTGACAACAATTTGTCATAATTAGGAGATGTTATTACGTACGAATAAAGTCATACAGGTTACGAATCACGTCATATTGACGATTAGTAAAGGACGAAGGCGAATTCATGCTGTCAAAATTGATATTTTGTGTGAGTTGTTGAAAAAGTAAAGTTATTATTACGTCAGTAAGTCGTCATTTGACGTCTGTGTTGCTTAGGGGTGGCACTTAATAATTTTATAACCACCTACTAGAGGGCGTGGTAGAAATATGTGCACAAATAATGTCATACAGGTCGCGGATCACGTCATATTGACGATTAGTGAAGGACGAAGGCGAATTTATGTTTAGTAAATGCTGTCAAAATTAATATTTTGTGTGAGTTGTTGAAAAAGTAAAGTTGTTATTACGTCAGTAATTCGTCATTTGACATCTGTGTTGCTTGGAGCGGCCTTAATAATTTTTTAACCACCTACTAGAGAGGGTGGTAGGAATATACATACGTAAAAATAATGTTATACGGGACGCACATCACGTCATATTAATGATTAGTGAAGGACGAACGCGAATTGATGTTTAGCAAATGCCGTCAAATTTGACTTTTCGTGTTCGTTGTTGAAAAAGTAAAGTTTTTCTTACGTCAGTAATTCGTTATTTGACGTCTGTGACGAGTAGGTAGCTTAAATTGACGTTAATCTGACGAATCGGAGTTTCTTGGGGTGGCACTTAATAATGTTTTAACCACCTACTAGGGAGAGGGGGGGTGGTAGGAATATGCGTACAAATAATGTGATACAGGTCGCGGATGACGTCATATTGATGATTAGTGAAGGACGAACGCGAATTGATGTTTAGCGAATGCCGTCAAAATTGACTTTTCGTGTTAGTTGTTGAAAAAGTAAAGTTCTTATCACGTCATGAATTCGTCATTTAACGTCTGTGACGAGTAGGTAGCTTAAACTGACGCTAATCTGACGATTGGGAGTTTATTGGGGTGGCACTTAATAATGTTTTAACCACCTATTAGGGGAGAGGGTTGGTAGGAATATGCGTACAAATAATGTGATACAGGTCGCGGATGACGTCATATTGATGATTAGTGAAGGACGAACGCGAATTGATGTTTGGTAAACGCCGTCAAATTGATGTTTAACACGTCAGTAATTCGTCATTTAACGTCTGTGACGAGTTTGGATGGCACTTATTAATTTTTTTCGTAAACAATATAAATCGTAGATTAAAGTGCTTTCTTTCCATGCTCTATAACATGTGCTCGTCAATCAGAAAGTTATTTAATATAATAATTAATTCGAATAGGTTCGAAGAAAGTCAATATCGAGAGAAAAGAAAACTCTTCTTATGCAAACCCCTTCTACTTTCCCTTTCTTGGTAATTTGCACCTATTTAGCGGAGAACTATATAACATAATATAGGTAGATGACAAGCATCTCAATTTCTTACTCGCAGAGAGATATATAGGAGAGAGAGAGAGAGAAAGAGGGAGAAAAAAAATGCTCATCAATTCGCAACGTCTGACATTTAAGAGATCCAATCGGAGTTTCTACGATGGAATAGAATGTTTTAAGAATATCTCTTTTCAAGATGGGATATGTTGATTTTATAAAAGAGTAAAAGTCTGTCGACGTATCGACTGCGGACACGTACTCCACAATATATTTATTGATTTCACTCGAGATGAAACCAGGCAGACACATTCGGTTTTATCTTAAATAATAAATAAATTAAACGAGAGAGAGATAAAAAAAGAACGGTATGCTAATATGCATATTCCGAACTATATTTCTTCTTGATTTATGTAACGTGTTTTGCATAAATTTTACGTAAGAATTGTCGCTTTTATTAATGGTTGAAAAATCTGGTAAATATTAGACGATATGATCGTGAGGTAAAAGTGTATGAATCATTCGCGCAAAAGTTTATAAGAAGCGAGCAAATAAGGAAGTGCCGAATTAGTTCTTAATTCCGCTACATTTTCAACGACCTACGTATGTAGAGGTTTACGTCAGTTTTCGTGATCTTGTTTTAAAATTGAGTTTCTCGGATTAATTTGTCCAAAACTTCGTCAATATAAATTCTAAATAATTCCTTGAAAAAAAAAGAACCGCAATAAATTAATTATCACGGCAGCAATTGAAAACGGTTAACATTAATAATAATAATAGACGAGTCGGAAAACAACCAGAAGCAAGGTTAATAGCTAAGTAGCTACATATCGGAGTGAGGAATTGTATTATGTGAGTCACCACCACTATAGTGAACCACAAGACATTATTTACTGAGATCACACGTTTCGAAATTGCTTTACAGATATATCGTGTATGATATATGGATGGCAGCCTACTTAAAATAAATATAATTGAATTCAATATCCTAGTTAACGATGCGATGTGAGAAATGGAGAAGCGTTTTTATTTTAAATGCATGCAGTCGATTTCCATTTACTTCTTAAAATTCCATTCTCATTAAGAGGTTTTCAACTTGAGTTGTTACGGTGAAATCTTTTCGTAACCGTTAAACACTTAAGAGTATTTTAAAATCGAGTGTCCATTGTGAGATAATTGTTCACTTCCAGGGAACATTAGAAAATGCTCGATTTACCGATGTTATTGGTAAAGTGATAAATAATGTTGATAAAAAGGGAAAGTCTAGATGTAAGACGTTACCACACAAGAACATAATTATGGGAGTAAAAATAATTTTTGTTTTTCTGAATAAAATTTATGACACAATTTTTTTGTCCACCTTTTAAGTTTATTTTTGATTACTTAACTATGTTTGGGTTTATTTCTGCAATCGAGTTTCCCAGTCGACATTTTTCTAGTTTTTAGTTTGAGTCGGTTTTGTTGACAAGATGTTTTTAGATCCAAATTTTGAAACTGCTTTTCTGAGTCCACGATTTGAGCCAACTACTATCAAACAGTGGATTCAGTTGAAATGTGTTTGATAAAGTTGATTCAAAAAAGTAGACTCAACAATAATATAATAAAATAATAAAACAATAATATCGAATCTTTGAATGCTTACAGATCAATAATTGGTATTAACAAATTAAGGATACTCATAATATCGACTCACTAGCAATCTAAGTTTCCTATGACACATTTTCGAAAAGGGCTTTGAAAAGCTGAGCATTAGTCGGGTCAAAATTAAAACTAAAAAAATTTGAAGCAAAACAGAATTTAATTAAAGAAAGTAGATTAAAGTTAAAAAAGGAGACCAAAAAGCTTTGGTCAAAAAAAAACTTAAAAAGTGGAATAAAAGATGTTTGTTTTTCTAAAATAGATTCGAAAAAGTTGATACAAAACATGAAACCAAAGAAAGTGAGCTAAAAAAATGTGTATTCAAAATGTGGAATCAAAAAGTCTGTTCAAGGGAGTAGTTTCAAAATTAAAACTAAAGAAATTTAAACCAAAAAACCGATCCAAGGAACTGAACAAAAAAGGAAGAAACTCAAACTAGTCGACTCAAAAATAGAAAAATTAAACTAAAGAAAGTAGATTAGAAATGGAGAAAGGAGACAAGAGATATGAAGGTAAGAAATTGGTTCTTCAAAAACAGATTTGGTAAAGTTGATACAAAATTACAACTAAAAAAAAAATTACGCAAAAAAAAGGAATTTGAAGAGAATTAAACAAAAGAAGAGGAAACTGAAACTACTAGATTCAAAAATGGAAAAACTCACTGCAGAAAATGCATTAGAATTGAAGAAAGGAGACAAGAAATATGAAGGTGACCTTTCCAATAACAAAAAAAAGTGCAGAAATGAAGTCGAAAATATGTACTTAAAAAAGTCCACTTTAAACAGTTAGCAGTTTAAAAATAGGCCCTAAAAAGCAGCCTCAAAATATGCAATCAAATAAGTGCTCTCGGAAAAGTGGACACAAAATAGAAATTAAAAAAGTGTGAATTCCAAAAATTTAACTAAAATGGATTAAAAATGAGAGAAAAGGGATTAAAAAAAATTAATTTAAAAAATCGGCTTGAAAAACTACATTAAAAAAAAGTTTAGTCAAAAATCTAAAAAAGTTAACTCAAAAAAATAGATTTAAAAAAATCTGATCTCAAACTGTATAATTAAAAAAACTCAATAAAAAAAAAAGTAAGCTCAAAATAAAAACTGAAAAAAATGGTGACCATATAAAGAGAATCTAAAGAAATTGACTCAAAAATAGAGCAAAGGGACTGAAACAAAGAGGCGGATACAATGGAAAGTGTGATCTCATAAAAAGTCGAATCAAAATGGTGGGGAAAAATAGAAACTGAAAAATATGAACTCAAAAAGTTAAAAACTCAAATCAGTCGGCTCAAAGATGAAAAAAAAGAACTGAAAACACGACACAAAAAATCCTTCGAAACGTATCTACATTAAAAAAAAAATTGAGTCAAAACTCCTGTACATACATAAAAAGGTTGGCTCAAACAAATCGATCCACTCGAAAGATTAGATTTAAAAAAGTGGTCTCAAACTGTATAATTAAAAAAACTCAAAAAAGAAGATTCAACATAAAAAAACTGAAAAAAATGTGACCATAAAAGAGAATTTAAAGAAATGAACTCAAAAAATAGAGTGAAGGTACTGAAAACTGAAAACACGACATAAAAAATCGGCTTCGAAAACGTACATTTAAAAAAAGTTGAGTCAAAAATCGTGTACATAAAAGTGAACTCAAACAACGAGGTTTAAAAGAAGGTGCACTCAAAAGAGTAGATTTAAAAAAGTAATCTCAAACTGTATATTTAAACAAATCTGCTCAATAAAAGTTCGAAAAAGTAGGGTCAGAATAAAAACTGGAAAAATGGTGACCATATAAAGAGAATCTAAAGAAATTGACTCAAAAATAGAGCAAAGAGACTGGAACTAAGAGACGGATACAATGGAAAGTGTGATTTCATAAAAAGTCGAATCAAAATGGTGGGACAAAATGAAAAATAGAAACTGAAAAAAATATGAACTCAAAATGTGAAAAACTCAAATTAGTCGGCTCAAAGATGAAAAAAAGATTGTATCTACATTAAAAAAAATTGAGTCAAAACTCCTGTACATACATAAAAGGGTTAGCTCAAAAAAATCGATCCACTCGAAAGAGTAGATTTTAAAAAGTGGTCTCAAACTGTATAATTAAAAAAATCCGCTCGATAAAAACTCAAAAAAGTAGACTCAAAATAAAAACTGAAAAAATGTGACCATAAAGAGAGAATCTAAAGAAATTGACTCAAAAATAGAGTAAAGGAACCGGAACTAAAAGACGAATACGATGAAACGTGTGGCCTCAAAAGAAGTAAAAAAAAGGTGCGTTTAGAAAAACTGAGAAATAGAAACTGAGTTAGTTAGATTAAAACAGACTTTAAAACTCAAATCAGTCGATTCAAACATGAAAAAATAGATTTAAAACAAATGGAGTAGAACTGAAAATGGGACACAAAAGATCGTCAAAATTTAAGTAGAAAACTCAAAATAAAACCTGATAAAAATGTTACCACAAAAAATGAATTCAAAAATGGAGGCTTAAAAAACTGGACCAACGTTTGACACTATCGAAAACACTAACGAAGAAAGTGGATTCAAAACAGCCTAGTCTAATAATAGTATACGAAGCAATTTGCATATACATATAGACCAAGTAGGTGATAATCGCGATTATGCCTTAAACCAGACAAGGACGTCAATCCAATTTTATAACACCCGACAACATATGCGGAATATGTGTGAAATGTTATGTAACAATTTTTTTCCCCTGAAAAAACATAAAATTTAAATTGTAAATTAATTTTAATATCATCGTGATTTAATATTAATATTTTTATAAAATATACGATTTTTAGCGACATCTATATAATATTAAACGCACTCGTATAGTGCGCCATCTATTATTTAGTAGCCCAATTAATATCGGAGTGTTTCATACAGATTTCTTCCAAGAAGAAGTTTGCTTCTAATTCTACACCGCCATCTCTGGTATATTAGCTGAATTAATGTAGATATCTTTATGCCGGGTTCTAGTAGGCAACCAGTTATACAGTCGTATTTTGACAAGCGAGAACTTTGATTATATATATCTAGATTGACCAAGTCCATTGCGTGTTACAATAACCACAAACGTTACCAAGAGATGTCGCATAAATAAACAAATTGCTCATTATTATATATTTCAGCTTACCATACAACCGACATACCTCATGCGCTATCTATTAACAAGTGCCCATAACTAACAACAGTAATATCGCAGAAAATGATTTTCTCCCATGCATGTTAAAAATCACAATAGAAATATGAAAACTGTGACAAAATTACTACACTTATAAGTGATGTTATAAGTGAGTGCTTAATTAATATAATGTGGATTTCACAACTGCAAAGCATTTGTTTTTATATTAATGTAACTCAATTATTGATTGATTGCATATTTCTCGACATTTGTAAAAAAATCACTGCGATAGAAAGCATGAAAAGAGAAATTTACAACTATGTTGATTTTGATAATTGGTATAGTGAACTTTTAAATAGAGGTAGTGCAAACGGCCCTAAGGCAATCATTTATTGTAGAAATATAAATAACAATTTATAGTAGTAAGTATTTTATAAGTATACATCTGAGAATAAGGAAATCGAAAAGTTTCTACAATAAATATGAATATGTTGTCCTAAAAATATCATTGTGACTTACATATTTAGCTTGACTAAAGCTATAAGCAGAGACTACAGTGTCACAACAACAATAACAACAAATAAGAATTCAAAAGCATGTATTCAAACCAATATAAGTAACTAAGATGTTAAAACTTGAACATGACAAAATTCTTCGCACATGCATTACATTTTTGAGTTTATTTCCTGTTACATCGGTGGATACCCAGAAACAACTTTTCACTGTTTAAATTTCAAGCATGTAAAGCAATGATTTAATGGTAGCAGGGATGAAAACTGCAATCTCCACTAATGAAAGACACAATGTCAGGAATCTTTATAGCTCTATGTGCAATGCTTTGCCATAACTTCTTCTTACAGTGGTTCACAGCTTATTTGATGCAGTGCCTATTTTAAAATATGACTCCCAATAATTTAAAAAATAAAAGGAATATTGGCACAAAATTGCAACAACATTTATCAATAATATATCTAGTTTGACTAAGAAACTTCTTTTATTTTACACAAGTGCTGTTTAACAATATAAAAATTAGAAATAAAAAATACTGCTAAATATTATGGCACAGCTTATTTGATGCAGTTCCAATCAAACTTAAAAATAATATAGGTAATCTATTGATTTTGCACTACTTTTAATATTTGGGATGATCCCTTTAGTTTTATAATAATTCCAGCAGCGTCTTCTTCAACTTTTCGCGGCTGGAAATGTTGTGTTTACGGATATTTTTACCAATATAGCCCAGAGATTTTCAATTATGTTCACCCATTTTTCTGCACTTTGCAACAAATTCTTGTTGAGTATATTGAGGTACATATTTTTGTCCATTATTATTCCCTCAATAAATTCTAAATTTCCAACACCAGATGAATTCATACAGGCCCAAACCATCATAATTCCTCCGCCATGCTTCACTGTGGCTTTGAGGTTCTCCTTCTTTCATTCGGTGTTGGGGCCACATGTAGGACATGCCATCGGACCCAAAAATGTTGAACTTGGATTCCTCTGCGAAAATTACAGTGTTCCAAAAGTCAGCGTCCTTGCTAACATGCTCGTTAGCAAAGGTAAGACGGCTTTGTTTACGAGCTACTCCGCCATTAAAGTCATGGTCGCGAAGCACACGATGGATAGTTTCAGCACTGCATGACTTTCCTAATTCATGTTGAACTTCAATAGCTAGTTTTGGAACCGATAACTTCGGGTTTGCTTTGATTTTCCGAACAATGTATCGCTCGTCAGATGCATTGAACATTTTATTTGGTGCACTTCTTCGCTTATCTTTCACCCGATTATCATCTACAAAACGTTCAATAATATGCTGCACTGCAGACGCACTCAGATTGACCATCTGAGCAAATTTTCAGGACGATTGCCCCAATTTATAATGATATAAGAGCCGTTTACGCTGTTTTTACAGTTGTACGGCGATCCATCATTTTAAATTTAAGTCGTGTATTAGCTAAAATTTAATTACTTGATATTTCTATTAATTATAATTGCTACCTCCCATTGTGCTAAACGTGGCAGTGTATATTTGTGAATGCGTTTACAAACTTGCATCAAAATTTTATCGATTCTCTTTTTATTTTTTTTAATTATTGGGACTTATATGTATTTTAAAATAAGCACTGCATCAAATAAGCTAGTGCCACTGCATGTTTAATGCGATCAAAGCAGTCTTGCAATTTTTTGATCAAAATAGAAACAGCATTATTAAATAAATCTGTAGGTGCGAATAATGTATATATGTTCATAAAATGGAATATATAATTTATGTATACATAGAATTAGTAATTCTTCGGTATTTTTTAGAGTGGACGATCTATCCACAGAGGCGGGCATGTAGTTTTTTTGAGGGTCCATGTGCCAAATATCCAGCAAAGTATCGAACACTGCAATCCTCTAAAGTAATTATTTCTGTAGATTTATACTAACATTAATTTTGTTTTCTAATATATTTACTGTGCATTTTTTAATTATTTTTTATTTTAACTCATACATGTATGTTATGTAACCTACAAATGATATCCCAAAGCAATTTTTCAAATAAAATATCACGAAATAGGAAATCGATATATTTTTACTTTGCTTGCAATTTTTATGAGCAGGTGTTCGCCTAAAAATGACAAATTAAAACACAGATACATATATCTATAGAAACTCTATATTATTACTCTGAACTTACTACGTTTTTCTCATAATTCTATCAATCGCAATAACGCCACCTATTAAGTAAAAGTATAAATACATCAAGCTATTCAGTGAGATATCGGTTTGCCGCCTAACTAGACGAAAATGTTTTGATGTAAAGTACAAGTGGCGGGCTCCTGATAGCCGCATCAAAAGCTCGACTTTAAAGCGCAACTCTTTTCTTATGGGAATGGTGAATCTAGTTATAACCATGAGAGAACCATGAGCTGTTATATTTTTATTAACTATTTATTATTTTGAAATAAAAAGTGAAATTGTAGAGGAAATACTGTACGATACACATTTTAAAATGCTATTTTACTTTGCTTATTTTAAATTATTCCACGCCCTAATAATCCCTGGTACCGCAAATCTTACTTCGAAAATAAAATAGATTGGTGTATAATTGGTTGCCTACTATGTCAATGCATTGACTTTTTTCTTTTTATCATTACACATAGGGAAAGTGTATGTGTAATGATAAAAAGATCCCTGTATGTACAAGTTTGTATTGAAAATGATGAAGCACTAAAAGAGATGATTTAAATGATGATTCAATGTTGTAAAAGATGACTGGAATATTGTGTAAAAGGTTGAAATTCTTGAATAAAACGATTACATCAGTTTGTCACATTAATATTTTATTCTATTTTTTTAAAATATACCTTACATCATAGCTACACATTGATATAATATATATATTTCTTCAATATCACGAATATAATTATAATAGATTGAACACTAGCAATAATATATACCTATATTAGCGTTATTGTTTGACATTTTTGGCGAAATACAACCAATATTGAACAAATTTACATTTTATCTTAAATTATTTACATGAAAATAATAATAATAATAATATTAAGAAAAAAGCGAGAGATAAAGTAACACAGAATCCAAACAACTAAACTAGATATCTAGGTAACATTTTCTTAAGATAAAATATAAACAATATAAACCCATTCGTGGTAGCAACTTAAAAATTGCACGAAATATTTTTATAGTTAAAAACGTTTAATAAACATTTATACATTTTTATTGACGAATTTTTAGAAATGTCAAAACTTTTTATAAGAGTGTAGAAAATAGTAAATATTTACAATTACCTATTCTTTTTTTTAAATTTTTCATGTACATACATTATTTACATGACATCGTACCTTTCTTTATAAATTTTTTGACGATGTTTATCTTCTAGTATAGGTTTCAGAATCTTTTCGGCGTTTTCAATCCTGCTTTTGAAACGGCCCCTGTCCCTAGCGCACTGTTCCCAAGGTCCTATACGAGCTGCTTGGTAAGCATACGACCAGGTTATCATAGGGTGAATTTGGCAAAGATCTTCGGCAAAAGTTACCTATCAATAACATCATTATTATTTATACAATTCACGTAAATATTGTTAGTAATATTTGTGGTATTCCTTATATGGTAGTGTTTATTACCACATTTTAATATTGTCACATCAAATTTTGTTTTCATAAAATTCCTACAAATTGCAGCAATATATTTTTCCCGACAAATAAAAGGTTATAAAATTAAACGATATCACGCATTGGATACGTGACTTGGTGAATGAATTATTAAACGTCGACCTTGCTATTTTGCTACAGTACTAGCTATCACGTATTAATACGAATATGGGCGTTTCTTTTATTGTAAAGTTGGATAACCTTCTACCGTACACAGTCTAGCATGTATAAACGACTTTAAAACGATGGTCAATGAATTTTATTCGACTTTAGGAATTACTAAGCACTTTCCAGTATGTAGCGTAATGATATTGCATCTATTATATTTAAATGCACGAGTGTACTTTTATCTTATCTTACGAGCTTTATTTTTTTTATAGAAATATTAAATAAATTGTTGTCCTTCATTAAACAAATCCCTGGTTGATTATCATGTTTATCTGATGTAGGGGAATTTTGCAATATCTCCTATAATTCATATCACAATGTTACTTTCAACATAATTATGAATATTAAATCATATCACAATGGCAACGTCGCATTCGATACTAAAAAGCAAAAAAGATTTATCAACCTCTTCAAAATTTTTAATATTCCTTTAATACTACGTTTTGGGTCTATTTTTGACACCACTTTTTTAACATTTTTGCCATCACCTCTTCGTTTGACCCAAAACGTTTGTAATCCACAACTCCCGCCAAATCTGGCGAATAGAGTGGAAGTTCCAACGATTCCTACTCCAAATCTCCAAAATTTTCCAAAGCGCTTTTGTGGGCTGGTGCATTGTCTAGAAGAAACAAGATTTTTTTTTTCTTTTGGAATTCAAGCCTGATCTCACGAATTTTTTCATCTAGTTGGTCAAAAATATATGCCTAGTATTCGCCAGTTATTGTTTTTACCCTTTGCGGTACTATTTCATCTCAGGAGTGAAGTGGTGGATCCACATTTCAGCCATGAAATTGAACTTCAGATATTATTCACTCTCCTCCAAAAAAATTTGTTCTCTTGCAAAACGTAAAAATAATGAAAACTGCACGGGACTAATTGTTTGATGAAGTGCCATTTTTGTTTGCGATAACCTCAGAACTCAGAATACTTGGAAAAAAACATCAGTTTAAGTTTGAGTGAGGAGATGAATTTGTCAAAACCATCGTCAAAACATGATTGGGACCTGAAACAATCACACCAAATCGATCCCATATCGTTCGGATACTTGTTTGAACACCCTAGGTAATAACATCATTCTGCACACTGCACTCTGCATCGCACTTAATCATAGCTTTTGAAATCACTTTTTGGCCCATTTTTTTTTTTTTGCTTTTTTAGTACTTGGCTCTACTTTTTACCAGGCCATGGTTTTTCTGAATCCGCTTTTTGCTTCTTCCACAGAGTTTTAATGCCCTTTGCATTATTCTTGGGTCCACTCTTTCGAACATGGTTTCCAATTCACTTTTCTCGGGTCCATTTTTGAGTTGATTTTTTTAAGTACACAATTTCAATTCATATTTTGATTGCAGATTTTAGAGTTTCTTGTCTGAAGTGTACATGTTTTTCGACTTTACTGTTCCATTTAATTTTAGTCTACTTTTTCCAAGTCTCCTTTTTTCAGATTTTTGGAATCCATTTTCTTTGAATCCAGTTGAGGGTTTCCGGGTTTTGATCGCGTCATAGTGAAATACAAAAACTTACTCAAACTTGATATTTCGCTACTAATATAAGTAGCTTCTTCAGAAGCAAAAATTAGGCTAGGGACGCCAAAAAGTCACGGTAACTCGACGTGTAAACCACGCTAGATGCAAAAACTTTCTAAATTGCACGGAAGTCCTCATAATAGAGACTCGGACCGTGAAAGCCTTCGATATCATTCTTTGAATCCACCTTCGAATTTCAACTGTTTCTGTTTTCTTTTCCATTCCATTTTTCGATTCCACTCTCTGCAGTTTCTTTGATTAAAGTTCATTTTTTTTGAGTCTACTTTTTTTTAATTTAGAGTCTACATTTTTGAGTCTACTTTTTCAAGTTTACATGTTTTCCCATTTTCTTTTCAAAGACCAAGTTTTTCGATTAATGTTTTTTTATTCTAGGCTCTTTCTTTAGTCTACTTTTTCTATTTTTGAGTTTTCTTTTTTTTCAGATTTTTGAGGTCCATTTCCGGGTTTTGACCGTGTCATAGTAAAGTACAAAAACTTACTCGAAATTGACGTTTCGCTACTAATATAAGTGGCTTCTTCAGGAGCAAAAATTGGACTAGGAGCGCCAGAAAATCATGATAACTCGACGTGTAAACTACGCTAGAGGCAAAACTTTCTAAATCGCGCGGAAGCCCTCATAACAGATCGTAGAAGCCTTCGATATCATTCTTTCGAATTTCAACTGTTTCAGTTCTCTTTTCCAATCCACTCTCTTCAGTTTCTTTGATTAAAGTTAAATTTTTTTTAGTCTACTTTTTTTAAATTTAGAATCTAGTTTTTTTTTCACATTTTTTGGTCTCCTTATATTAAATAAGTTTTTCGAGTTCAAATTTTTTCAATTTTTATTTCGAGTCAAACTTTTTTGATTCCACATTTCTCAACCTGCAGTTTTTGAGTGGAGTTTTCAGTTTTCTTTTTCCACTTTATTCAATAATTTTTTAGACGCCTCTTCCCGTTTTTCTTAATTTATATTAAATAAGATTTTTCTTTTTCACATTTTTTTTTCATTGAGTTCAAATTTTTTCAATTTTTATTTCGAGTCAAACTTTTTTTGATTCCACATTTCTCGGTTGCAGTCTTCGAGCGGACTTTTTTGATATCTCCGTTTATGATTCAATGTTTTCAGTTCACTTTCTTAAAATTCCTTTTAGAGTAGATTTTTGATTTTATTTTGAGTCCATTTCATTGAACCGATTTTTTCGAATCTATTTAGTTTGGAGTGAAATAAAAAACTTTGTAGATCATGAATTTTTTTTGGGAAACCTTGTATAGAGTGTTGAAAATTTAGAATAAATATTTGTACAACTATTAGAATTATAATTATTAGAATAATTAATGAATCACCCTGCATATCTTGACTGTATTTTATTTAAAATTTCCTTAAAACTTTGTTAAGAAATTTAAAAGTTATAATAAATATTTCATCATTCGAAAAGCTGTACTGGATAATAAACATATTTATACACATATTTATCGCGTTTTACATAACAACCAACCATAGGAATCCAAAATGTGTACACAAGTACTTCAATTTGGTATTATCACCAATTATATGATAAGAAAATTAATATCTTAATGCTAAAATAAATGATTAGTACGATTAACATATGGTGATATGTAGAACCGTATTATTTTTATGTTACAAAAATTAAAACGAGGGAAAAAATGGGTCATTTATCACATTTTAATTAATATGATAAAAAATTAATGAAACATTAAACGAAATCATAAAAAAAATTATAGAAGCTAATAAAAACCAACCTTCGTTATTGGAAATAATTGGATACCGTTGAAAAATACATATTGTTTCGATTTTTATCGACTAGACTCGATTAAAATAAATCAAAAAAAAATTCTCACCTTTTTCGCAACTTTACAATACGGACTTGTCGCTTCATCAAGCTCGATTTTCCCAATATCACAGATTTCATCCTCATCACTACACGTACTCTCCGAATCTTCATCATCGGTTTCGACATCAGATTCCGTAAAGGAAATATCCTCATCCCCATATTGAAATACGATAAAACTATCTTCGCTACACTCCGAAGATAGTCTCCGGTGGCATCCCCCAGCGATAGATGCAACCATCGCTGTAACCTGTTCTGGGGTACCGATCGCTATACAAATCGGTGGTGTGGAGATTTTACAAACCTCCTTTTTAATTTCAAGCTCCGGTAGAGCTTTGTGTACGAACACGGGGGGATTTTCGACTTCCACGATAGGTGTCGTATTGTTCGAATCAGATTCGAATTGATCGCTGAGACAATCAATTCCGATTTCGTCAATTTCGTATTTGATATCGATATTCATCTTGTTTTTGTGCGATTTTCGAGGGGAGCGATGATCTCTCGATCGTTCCGTATTCTCTTTCTTATCGTGCTTGCCTTCTTTCGCTTGAACGCAAAAAGAGTTTGATTTCGGAACTGTCGTATTCTTGCAGAATTCGGTGCAGATCTCTCTTAGCGGGGGGTTGTAACCGCTTGGGTAACTATGTATATTCGGATTATGTTTGTTGACAAAGTTCGGGTTCACAAATCTCTTTTGCATTGAAATATTCTGCAAGTCGAATTTGTTGAGGAAAGTTGTCGGTGGCATCGTATTGAACAGGGTCTCTTTTCCTGTCATCGTTGAGAATTTCCTTGAAGTTTGTTGATGGTGATGGGGTCCGAACCCATTATTAATCCTGTTAGAACTAAACATGTTTGGATTCGTATTTAGGGCGTACAATTTCACGTGGTATTATTAAGTTTAAACACTATTTTGATTGTCGTCGCAAATATTACTACACCAACAGAAATTTGCGATGTTATTGTTGCAATCGTCCCAAGCTGTGTTATTATTATCGTCCTTTGTTGTCGTCCAAAACAAGTTCGATGTCAACCTCGAATTTTGAACAGCTTGAATCGTAGGGCTCAACCTTCTTGTAAATCCTGGTTTTCTACCGAAAAATTTATGTTTTTTATCGTGCAAACGTGCAAGGACTTCTTCTTGGTTAACGTAGAATTCAATCTCTTTAATAATCGCCATTATTCTCGTAAAAGGAAAAATTATAATTCACTTCGAACACTTTTTTATGACAATACAACTTCATTCACTTTCAGCCATTTTGTTAGAAATGATCGGAAATATCGAAGCAGGCTTTCGTTTATGACGCTTTTAAAAAGTTCCCGTGTTGAAACGTAGATCGCGCTGTCATCATTATTTCTGGGAAATTTAATTATTAACGATTATTACAAAGGTTACGGAAATATTCATGACGTGCTTGTTATGCCGGATTTGATTGCGTAGGCGTTACAAAATTAGATCGTCGCGACGGGGAAAATATCTAGAAGTTACGTCATTTGTGATGATTTTATTAATCATTTTTACCTTGAAAAATAAAATAGAATAGATGGTTGAGGTCTTATTTAGTATTAGGGATTATTAATTATTATATAACATTTAAATTTAGATAAATTAGAGTATATGTATGTAATAAGAGTACAGATTTCTATTTATCTTCGTGACAATTAAAGAGGTAGTTCGGCTAACTCTCAATAGATGGCGGATTTAGTATAATTTGACAGTTATATTAGAGATGTCGCTAAAATTTCAAAAATTTATTTTAATAAATTGGAATTAATTAAAAATAAGGACGATTAAGATTCACAAACAAATCGACAATAAATTCGATTTTAATTACCAGTTTTGTCGACTGCGTTCCACCGCAGGGAGACTTTTAATTCCAGTAGATATTACCTTTTGTATGTATATGAAGTTGCTGGTCTTTTTTTTCCCCCTTTTAAAATATATACGACTCTTTCACCATTTAAAGCGTCCCCATAATATCATTAATTAGCAATTAAAAATTTAGCCGCACATTCGAATTCGAACAATAAACAATTAAAAACGGTCTTAATTGAGTCTGCAATCTCACCACCTAGTGAGTTTAATCTCGTGGTAGCGAAAGAATCGCTATACCTCGAAAGAAAGAGGTTCAATACAAATAAAACGAATTAAAAGAGAAACGTGGAAAAAATTCAGCTTCAGATCGGAGCTCTTTTTAATATAATTTAAACACGCGAGATTATACAATTAAACAAGAGAGGAATATACAGTATTAACAAAGACTTGAAGGACGAATATATGAGTTTGTATTTAGAATGAACGTTATTGAATGGTATTTAGAGAGCAAATTGAGTTTTATTACCGGAATGGACTAAAATAGAGGAGTAAATACGATTATATTTTATGATATCGGCCTTGCTTTTCAATGCATATATCTCTGGTTAGTATATTATAGCTTAATGACTGGTGTAAATCTCGATTGGTTCTTGTATTGTATATTGTTATAATAAAGCAAATATGTTTGTATACAGTGTGAGCTAATTTCATCTTGTATTTTTAATGGTGTTTTGGGTTTAATGGTATTTAGGTAGATTGTGTACAGGATTAGGATTCAAAAATATAGCATCCAATAAATTTGAAAACCACCAGGACTGCGGTGACTACAGCGTAATCTTGAATGACCCTGCTTTTTGTTTTACGACCACTATAATATTCACGGAATGGCATTATTATCGGCAAAAGAAATAATAAATTTTGAAAGGTATACACGAAGATTTTAAAGTTGTAAAAATGGATAAAAGAGGGTGACATGAAATTATATTTTTATTACATTGTTATTTATAAAACGAAACGACAGCAGGTGGTCCAGTTCTTTATAAACAATATTTTAACCGCGATAATTGTCGAGTAATTTACAAGATTCACACAAGTTTCTGTATTAACGTTTATATTATCGAAAGATCTGGTTGTTATTGAGGAAATAGGACTTGATAGATGACCGGTGATAATAGTAATTGTTCAGTCTACATCGCATTCCTCAATTCAAAAGTATTTTATACTATAAAATTGTCGGGGATTATTTAGTAATTCGAATAAATAGATCTTTCTTTGTAATAGCATACCTCTTTAAACGAGAAACACAGGAGGGGAATAGATTTATTACGCTAATTAAATGTAATTAAAAAGTTGCATTTCATGTTTTTTTAACATCGGTATTACTTATACGCTGATTTAACGTGCAAATGATGTTTAACTGGAAACAAGATGATTCAGTTGAGTAAAGGAGAAAATTCGCAAGAATTAATACGAGTCATGAACGATTGCATAATAGAAATCAGCGTTTATTTCCTTGTTGTTTCTGACCAGAAAGATGGGGAAATGTTAACTCCGTCATTAGTTAGAAGATTAAAAGTGACCTTGAGGACGTGTTTGTATGTCAAAGATGTCAAAATATTTGACGTTTGATTGCATAACGATGATGTTATACGGTGTGATTTTGCCTTGTTCTTAACCAATAGGAAATAACTGTCATTTGGGGTCTGTTCAGAATTTTGTCTTCTTCTTTTTGAAATAAGGTATAGATGATGCAGCTAACACCTATAATTTTAGACATTTCATTTTCAAAAGTACGATTTTCATAATTTATTATAACCTATATTGAATATGTCAAATCTAAAGTCAGTTTATATTGGCAAATAATCTTAAAAAATAAATGATTGATTAATTAGAATATTCCATAGAATCTTTATGAACGCAAGAATTTAATAGAGTGGGGATAGAATGAGCATTCGCTCGTCTGATATAAATCGGCCTTTAGAGTTGTCCCATTTTTTTTTTGCACACATCTGTACATCAATTATCGGTAAGCTGAACCAATTTAGTTTACTTGAATGATAAAAAGAGGATACCATATCTGATTTCAAAAACACAAACTTGGAAACCGCCCTGGACATAAATAATAAATATCGATGCATGTCACCAACTCTTAATGACGTAAAATATTGTGTGGTTGTCAAATAACGTGACAATCACATATGATTAGTTCCTGTCATTGAATAAGGCAGATGTCAGACTGTCAAATAACAAAGAAAGTGACAATGGTATAATGTAATACCAATAGTTGAGAAGGAATTTGCTTTTTGTTAATTATATTTTAGACAATGGCAAATACGGATTTGAAAGTTGGTAGTATGACGTCATAATACGTCATAAATGACGTGCATCGATATTCATCTTGACTCGATTATACCAAGCTAATTTTCCAACATCACTTTTCGAATGTTATCTTTAAATTTCTGCATCTATTTCTTTGATACAATAACACTTTAAGTGGTCATATGTATAGTTCGTGCTTGAGGTTGTGTCGATGCTTGAGCACGCGATTTTGACGTAAATGTCATTACAAATACGTCAAAATCGCCCCCTATACCCCTAGATTCGACACAACCTCAAAAGCATAAGGAAAGTAATTTATAACCAGAAATTTGAGATATTTCCCGTCCATCTGGAAGCATGCCCGCGTCTGGGTAATACCAAAGAAGGGCAAGGACAGTCTCTTCCCTCAAAACTATAGGCCAATAAGTTTGCTCTCCAATATCTCGAAAATCGCGGAGGCCATCCTTTTGAATCGACTTAGAGCCGAAATAATTGATACGAACATCCTGCAGGATGAGCAGTTTGGTTTTAGGGAAGGACTGTCAACTGAGTATCAACTCCTCAGGGTTACAGAGGAGATTAGAAATTCCCTGGAAAGACGTGATTCTACTGGAGCGGTATTCATGGATGTTGCTAATGCCTTCGATTCCGTCTGGCACTCGGGTCTTCTTTTCAAGATGCATCGGGCTGGGATCAATCCCAATATAATATATCTCATGAAGTCGTACCTTTCGGGTCGTTCTTTCGATGTAGCAATCGATTCTTCCGTCTGCTCTACTAGGCCCATCCTAGCTGGGGTCCCACAGGGGTCGCTTCTCGGCCCTGAGTTGTTTTTAATTTTCATGTCTGATGTACCAAAGACTGCGGGCACTAAACACGCCATGTATGCAGACGACACTGCAATCTACACGTCGTCTAGATCTGACGCCCTTGTCTGCTCGAATCTGCAAAGCGCAGTAGACGAATTCCTCTCTTGGTCTACCAAATGGCGATTAGCCATAAACCACGATAAGTGTGTAGCCATACGTTTTTCGAGGAAAAGATCTGCTCCTCCAGTAAATATCTTGGTAGAGGACGTTCGTCTGCCCTGGAGTTCCACCGTCAAATATCTCGGCATGACTCTGGACTCCAGGCTTACACTGAGACATCACTTTGCTGAGACAGCGGCCAAATATTTAACTGCGAGGTCAGCTGTGTCCCAGTTCCTATGCAGCAAAAGCCAGCTCAGTCTAAAAATTAAGCTTTTAGTTTACACAATTTTTTTGAGGCCAATACTCACCTATGGATCCCTGGTCTGGTCTAGTGCTGCACTCTCCCATAGGAAACGGTTTAACACCCTTCAAAATAAGACCCTGAGATACATAGTCAACGCGCCTTGGTACGTCCGCAATGTTCAGATCCACCAGGACTTGAATATTCCTACTCTTCTTCAGCACGCAGCAGCGTTGGCCGAGAAGACATTTGCTAGAGTTTCTCGTTCTGACAACCCTCTGGTAAGAGAACTGGCTCACCTCGACCCCGACAGACCCCCTCCTCAAGTGAGGGTTGCTCGGATTTCAACTACCACCGAAATGACCTAAGCCAACACATTGGCCGGAACTCTTTAGACTGATTTATTCTAGTCCGCTCTCTGTTTGTGTGAAGTCCCATATACAGTTTTATCTTTACAATATTGAGCATGTTTTATTTATACTTCTTGTTTGTTTTAACCACTTTTAACTCCCTACGTTTCCTTTTTTAGTCTCAAATTTCTATTTTTTCTATTGACGACATAATATGTATAATCATTAGTAACAACCAACGGGGGATGGTCCCGTACTATTGGGAGGACTAAAGGGTTTAAGGGCTAAAGTCCAACCCTAGAAAGGAGATGGAAGACCTTCGTCGTCGTATGACCAGAAATATGAAGAAACGTCAAGTCCGTCATTAATTAGAACAGGAGAAGATTAAAAGTGACCTTGAGGACGTGGTTTTAGTTCCTTTTTTTCATTTCTAGTCTCGAATGTCATTTATCACAGATTGATAACAACTTTAGCGACTTTTCCAAATTTAGTTCTGCTCTCTATCTTGAATAATAAGGGAGATCCCTATTATAAGAATTGGAGATTAATCAATTTGTATTTAGCGAGAGAAAGCAATGAGGGGGCTCGTAGTTATATTACTCAAGGCAAGGTCCTCAAAAGGGATGAAGTCATTATGTGGAAGTAAAAAAGAGATGCCAAAAGTGATTATGATTCGTTTATTTAAATAAAAAGAAATCTTACAAATTAAAATTATCCAAAAATAAATGGGTGCTCGTTATTTATCCAAGATCTTTCTAGATTTCTAGCAATTGAACAGAAATTATGCATTAATCAAATGATGTCTCAACCATATTAAGCTGTACAGATTTTATGATGATTCACTTCGTTGTTGCCAAATTGTATTACCGATTAATGCCTGTTTTTATTTCTAATCAAAACATAAGAAAAACTAAACGGCAGACAATTGACAGCAATTGTTATTTGACAATTAAAAATTTGCAACATATCAGCCGGATATATACAAAGTGTCCAAGGTCAAGTGCACCAGGTTGCAGGTAACGCCAGATTTAATTTGGCGAGACTGTAATATTGCCTGCCCTGACTGGGTAACTTCATTCGTGTTATGTTGTCAAAAATAAAAATCTTACGTCAAGATTATCCATCACTGAATTGATAACTTTTTCTTTCAGAAAAACCAAATACTAATCATCACTAGATTTAGTAAATAAACGTAAAAGCTGATAGAATCACTAACAAAAACGTAAATGCCATAATGACAGTGAAAACTGACAGTAGTAGGAGGGGTTAATTTAAACCTGTTCAACACATATGTAGGTCCAACGTATAAAAATAAAACTATTTTTCATCGAAGAAGGGATTTTTGTGTTACCAACCCGGTGCACTTCGAGTTGTGTAGATGACACTATTAAGAGACTGAAAAAGATAATAAGAGATGCAATATGGCCATTAAGCCATTAAAATGAAGTTGAGACAGATTATAGTCGATGTGACTCACACCTCTAGTTTTAGACATTTCTAATTTGAAATTTCATTTTCAAAAGTACGACTTTCATAATTTAACATAACCTCTATGGATAACCTCTTGATTACGTCAAATCGGAAGAAAAAAAACTGTTTTCTGCATACATTTATCCATACTTATTACCATCTTAATGAGTGAAGTTATCTACATAGAAACTTCAATAATTTAATCAATTTTTTGACATTTCTTGACGTTGACGTACCGTACAAGATTTCTAAAGGTACAGGAATTATTACCATAAAACATGTTGAATCAATCATTTTTCTTAGATGAACATCAACAGATGTTAGAGTTATTTGTTGGAAAATTGCAAGAAAATAGGCTCGAAGCTAGTTATTTTCAACTTGATAATGCTCCAGCTCATAATGCTCGACAAACCTGACAATATCTTCAACATTTTTTTTGCTGGCAGGGGTGTTGGGGCAAAAAGATAGCCGCTAAGATCGCCTGATCGAACCTCATTAGATTATTTCATATTTGGTTATCTAAAAAATAGGATTTGAGTCTCATACTAATACTATGTATATCTTATTTGAAAAATACAGAGATAAAATTCCGAACAGACCCAATTTTGATCCTCTTTAGAAATGGCGTCTTGTTTACATCCGTTTGTTTCGATCTCTCGTCGAATACATACGTACCTATTTATTTTCCTCTAATTTAAACACTCATTTTGCTAGTTCTCTCGTAGTGTTAATTGTTATAACTTATATCATTATAAAGCTTAAATTCTCTACTACTGGGTTTTTCAAGTTTTGTGTGTTTTGATTTATTGTGTTCGGATTAATTTGACTGGTAAGTCTTCTGCTAATACTCACTTATTGTCAGTGGATTTAGTTTTTCTCTTTTTCTTTTTGTAACTGGAATGTTTGCCGTTTTTCTCGGATATTTTTTTGTATGCATATCGGAATTCTTTTTAGTTCAACGTTGTTTATAGATTTTTTCCTTCGTAATCTGTTCGTGATCCTTACCGCTGCCTACTTTTCCACTTGTGTGTACTAAGTCGTCGCGAAGGGCACCGCTGGCGTGAAACGTTTATCCTTATCCCATCCCGATATTTAATTGCTTGAAATTATGCCTGCTTGCGCGTGTTGTCGTGCCGTCGTTGAAGCTCACAAAGTAGTGGATTGTTGTGTATGTAGCAAAAATTTTAATATAGATTGTGTCAAAATCACGACCGCTGAGGCTCGCAGAATTCATTTAAAAACAGGCATTACCTGGACCTGTAAAAATTGTTTGCAACTAGGAAATGACTTAAATAGCCTCAAGTCAGTGATAGTTTCTCTCCAAGATGAGATAAGGGTATTAAAGGAGACTGTTTTGACTTCTCCTCCTTCTGCCTCGACATCATTGCTTGAAACCGAAAAAGTTATTCAGGAGATAGCTGACCGTGAGCGCCGGAAGACGAATATCATGATCTTCCGTTGTAAGGAAGCAAGGTGCGAGAACATCAAGGAGCAGATCGATTTAGATACCAGTCTTGTGAATGATATATGTGCAACAATTCAGATTTCCGCTACTGTTTCCAAGGTCCTCCGATTGGGAAAATATGATTCGAGCAAAACATCAAACGCTCGTCCAATTAAGGTTGTTTTTTCTAACGAGTCTTCTGTCTCAGATATTATACGCAATATAAACAAACTCAAATCCAATCCAAAGTTTTCATCTTTATCAATATCTCGTGACAAGACCCCAATGCAAATGGAAATACACAAACTGGCCAAATTGGAGCTTCAGAATCGCATAAAGGCCGGAGAATCAAACTTAAAAATAAAATATACCAAGGGTGTGCCTAGTGTTATTTCTTCTTTAAACTGAACCAGTCCAACAGCTCTCAATGTAATATCTCCGTGTATTATCAAAATGTTAGAGGACTTCGTACTAAGACACACCCATTCTTTCTATCTGCTTGTGAATCCTCTTATGATATTCTGATTATCACAGAATCATGGCTTGATGATGCTATAACCTGTTCCGAATTATTACCTGCAAATTATAACAGTGTCAGGTGTGACAGAAAGTGTTCTTCGATCAATCGTTCTACTGGAGGTGGAGTTTTGGTTGCTCTCAGCGACGTTATTAGTTATGAAGTTATTGACACAACTTTTATTACTACACTTGTCCCTGCAATTGATGTAATCGTGTGTAAATGTTCTTTAAATTCTATCTCTTTTTTCATTGCTGCAATATATATACCACCATTTATTAATCAGCATGAATTTGATTTGTTTCATGAATCGCTTGAAATTTTACTGCTTGATAAACCTACTGTTATATTTGGAGACTTTAATCTTCCTTTGTACGTTAGCAGTCCTCAATCTTGCCCTAAATGTTGCACATTTTGTTGTTTCTGTAGCTCGTTGGATTTTAAGCAATACAATTCTGTCAGAAACTGTGACAGCAGGTTATTGGATTTGATTATCTCTAACACTAATTCTGAAATTTTTGTTGAAACCGACGATTTTCCAATGGTTCCAGTTGATCCATATCACCCTCCTCTGTCAATATCTATAAACTTTTTGTTACCAACTCGTACTTCTGCTTTTCCTTGCAATACAAATCTGCGATACAATTTTCATCGTACTGATATTAATCTATTATGTCAGAATCTTGCTAACGTAGATTGGTCTGTAATCGAATCTTCTGATAATGTAGATGATGCATTAGAAAAGTTTTACGATGTTCTTCGAACTATTTTCGATACCTGTGTTCCGAAATATTCTGCAACTGGCAAGCGCTCAACATATCCAACATGGTTTACGACTGATATTGTTAACATTTTGAAACTAAAGTTGAATTACAGACGTAAATGGAAATCAACAAATAGCACCTATTTCTTAAATGAATTTAGAAGAACACGCTCCTTGTGTAAGTCTAAAATCTCCGAGGCATACGAGGTATATCTGAGGTCAGTTGAGACCTCATTACAACATAATCCTAAAATGATATTTCAATACTTACACAATAGGAAAGGTACTACAAGAATACCGAACACTTTGACTCACAATGATATAGTCTTAGATAATCCATGCAGTATTGTTAACGCTTTTGCAAACAGTTTTGCTTCTATTTACAATGTTAGCTCAGCATTCCCTCAAAATTTCAGTCATAATGATTGTGTTCCCTTTTCCTTATCTTCTGTTACTGAAGATGAATTGATCCAGTTAATGTCTAAGTTCCCAAATTGTAATACATCGGGTGACGATTTGATTCCATCTTTCATAGTTCGCGATGCAAGATGTGCCTTGGCAAGACCTCTTATGCTGATAATTAATCTCTCGATTAAGACGAATGTATTTCCTTCTTTATGGCGACGTGGTAGAGTAGTTCCTGTATTTAAAAAAGGTAACAAAAATTGTCTTGAAAATTATCGACCTATTTCTATCCTTTCAAATTTCGCTAAATTATACGAAAACGTAATATATTCATGTATATATAACAATGTTAGGCCATCTATATCACCGTATCAGCATGGTTTTGTTAAGGGTAGATCAACGGTAACAAATCTTGTGAGCCTTACACAATACATTTGCCAGGATTTGGATCATCAGGGTCAAGTAGATGTTATCTACACTGATTTTAGTAGCGCTTTCGACAGTATTGATCACGGTATACTTTTATATAAACTATCCGCATTTGGATTCAGTCCCGCACTGCTGAAACTTCTTTGGTCTTATCTGAATAACAGGTGTAACTACGTATTTTATAATGGTTTTTCATCTCATATTTTTATTCCCACTTCTGGGGTACCCCAAGGTTCCAACCTTGGGCCATTGCTTTTTGTGTTGTACATCAATGACCTTCTGTCCTCATTATCCTGCTCTGTTTTGGCTTACGCAGATGATTTAAAAATCTATACTAGTATTCGTTCGTTGCATGACGTACTAGACTTACAACACAATTTAAATATTATAAGTACTTGGTGTTCTAAATTTAGCTTAAAGTTAAATATAAATAAATGTTGCTATGTTTCATACAGTAGAAAAATAAATCCAATTATATCGGTGTATTCAATACACGATACATATTTGCAGAAGTCTGAAATAGTGAAAGACCTTGGAGTGTTTTTTGACAGTCGTTGTTCTTTTTCCCATCATATTCTAAGTGTGTCGTTATCTGCTTCTCGTAGCCTAGGTTTTGTTCTACGTTCTTGTAAATATTTTAATGATGCTCGTGTCTTTAAGAGCCTTTTTTATAGTCTGGTCCTAAGCAAATTGGAATACGCATCTCAAGTTTGGTCGCCGCACTATGTTTATCTCCAGCTCGCGGTGGAAAAGATTCAACGACGTTTTTTAAAATTTTTATCATTTAGAAATGATGGCGTTTATCCTCCGCGCGGCGTTGATTATGCGACGTTGTTGACCGAACATGATATGGATGCGTTAAGTTACCGTCGAGAAAGACATGGAGCTCGGTTCATATGGAAACTGGTTAATAATGTTATAGATTGTCCTTTTCTCCTGTCTTCCCTAGATTTCTTAGTTCCTAGATTATGTTCCCGTTATTCCTGCACTTTTTCTACCCCATTTTCACGAACAAACCTGCTACAGTCATCACCACTGACAACGATGTCTCGTGCAGCTAATTTTTATTATAATGATATTTTTGTTGATTCAATTAATCAGTTAGTGTAACTATTCATTTTTATGTGTATGTATGTATTTAATGTATAACTTTGTAATTTTGTCCTGTAATTGGTTGTTGTTGGACAATAAAACCATATTATTATTATTATTATTATTATTATTACTTTGACAGTTGACAAGTGGCTGTCAAATATGTTAGATTAAATGTTGATATGAATGCCATCTATGAGCGGAAGAGTATCTTGGCGGGATATTTAAAATGAGTATCTCTTTCAAAATGGATGCCATCAAAAAAGCTGGGTACCTAAAGATGAAAGGGACCGCCGCGACCCAAAGTGTCACTACAGCTTGTAATAGAATGTAATACTGTGCCTCTAGCCCAAATTACAATTATGGCCTGTTCAGAATTTTGTCTCTCTTTTCGAAATAAATGTTGACAATTATGTACTTGAAATCGAATTTAGAATTTTAAAGACATTACAGCGAAGTTTCTCAATTCTCTCAATTTCTTGTCTTTTAGGTGCGAATTGTGGACATCACTGATTCAATCTTGCTTTCCTTCATCGTCAATATTTTCAGCCAATAAGAAATAATTGTCATTTGGGTGTGTTGAGAATTTTGTGTCTCTTTTCGAAATAAAATGTTATAGGAAAAAATAAAACGTTTCCTAATGTAATTTTGCCCTGTTTTCAGCCAATAAAAAATAACAATCATTTGGGTCTGTTCAGAATTTTGTCTTTCTTTTTTCGAAATAAATGTTAGCAAGCATGCACTTGAAATCGAATTTAGAATTTTAAAGACATTACACCGAAGTTTATTTTACGACGTTGGATGCTCCAAGCGTATCGTCCTCTACTTTAGGGCTGAATTTTTTGCCTTTTAGGTGGGAATTGTGGACATCACTGTTTCGATCTTGCTTTCTTTCATCGTCAACATTTTCATGATTGAATTTGAAAATGTAAACTGTCGTCTCGTCTCCTCTTTTCAAACTGTAATGGAATAAATTTATGTACAGTTAGACAACTGTCAAATTTTGACAGCTGTCAGATATTATTAGATTATTTTAAAATGCAGTTAAAGTAGGGTAAGTTCCGTTTTGCTTAATCTGCGAAATCTTCGTATTTAATCCGATTCGCATTCTTCCACATTTACCCGTCTCTTATTCACTATCGCCGACTATTCTCTACTATACAAACGCAGACAATAACCTTATTAAAAACCTATTTATATAAATTTATACCGCAGGAACATGTCCAAGTCCTACGATTCCAATCCTATATGCTTATACAGTAAGTAGCGTTTACTCAAGAGAGTACAAGGTATAAACAGGCAGATAGTAGCGACCTCTATAGACTTCATACATTATTCAATAGTCGGCGGGAATTTGAAATTTCCTAATAACTTCCTGTTCTCTCGGAGTACAGGCGCTTCAGTTCGAGTATTAGATTACTTCTTGAATCTTGCTCTCTCTCTCTCTCTCTCTCTCTCTCTCCCCGATCCAACTCCTATGTTAGTTTGTTATAATATAATTGATTCGCGTTGATTTATCGACGAAGCTTTTCGTTATAACGTTACATTTCCTTTTCTAGTGTCAACGTCAATGTGAGGTACTAGTCGAGGTATTTTTTGCTTAATTGGATCTAGTGCGATTTTCGTGTCATCTTTATAGAAATATGCCTGACATATGTTTGCCTATAATAATTTATTTATAATGTTTTAAATTGCTTTTACAGTCACTAAATGAGCCGCCTTTTTGCTATTCTTTTGTCAATCCGTTTCAGAATAAAAAGGAGATAAGTTTATTTTCGGTTTCACCCGATATATTTTGATTGTTGTCTAGGTATCTATCCAGTACTATCATGTCAATGACATTAACGTTCCTTACATCTATCGGTGTGGTCGTAAATAATAGGACTATAACCGCGATACATTGATTTATTGCAAGCTGTTGTCTCTATAAAAAGAAATTGCAAATTGCATGACCGCATGATCGTAAAACGTTATAGGAATAAATGAAACGTCTAAGCAGAATTAGTCTAGAAAATATTTTAGAGAATCAAATTTGTCACAATTCGACTATGCTTGTGACACACCTTGTAGATACATACGAGGTAAATTTTTTTTTTTGTAATTTGGCGTTTCGAAGACATCACACTACATATCTTTGGATAATACAGGCATACCGTACATAGGTAAGTCAAATACATGTCGTATGTTCGACAAAGACAGTTAACAGTCATCGTTCTGTGGAAGGTATTCTTCCCTTTTGCGGATTTTTTGTCGCCCTCAAAAGCCGCAGTAGCTGCAACTCAACAGCGGCACACAACACGAAAAATTCACTGCATTGCTGTTACGAACAGAGTCCGATTGGTATTTTTACAGGAGGGGGCCCTCGACCCGGGTCGCGCACTTTTTGACGGAAGGCACGCAGCATTAAAACGTAGAGGGCTTTGTCTCCGGCATGGCCGTCTCGCTGCGTGCTTGTTTTGATTAATACCAGCGGCGCATTCATTTGTTTCTACTTACCATAATTAATTAGGGTTTTTTTCGCGGGAAGGTGGTACCACGGATTCGACGAAGAGGACGGGGGTGCGAGTAGGAGAACCGATCCCAAGACGTACGCGATCGAGTAGGATGGAAGGTATGGAGAAAGAAAAGGGCTGTGGTATGGATGGTATGGATCGTGTCCTCGACGGGTTTGGCTCCACCTAAAGGTAAAATGCAACGCGGACTATCAAATTTAATGCGCCAATTTTTAAAGCCAAATAAAGGATGTGAGTATGGCTGGAGATTTTCGTTCCGTCATGTTGGTATGTCTGTTTTCTTGCGCTCCTGACAACTACTGATGGTTGCGTGTAGTCGTAATGGGTTATGATGAAGAAGAAATGTCATTGATTAAAATACCATCAGGGATGGGTATTAAAACGGGTCTTTACTAAAGACAAATGTTTATCTCGTTTAATTTGTTTGATTCCTGAAAATGTTATGTTAGTAGTTGTTCCCCAATTAGCTAAAAATTGTGGACCACCTATGTATAATAGGAGTTGTACACGGTTATTATTGTTTGGGGAAATTAGGTTAATATTAATTACTCACCTTAATGATAAACATTCATTATTAATCTGATAATTAATCTGAAGGATATCCAAGCAGGAGGGAATGTTTTTGGACGCAAACTGGAAACTTGTTTTGCCAGTTTAGGTATTAAGCTTGGATTGTTTCGCTAAAAAACTAAAAAATCTCTCTTCTAAATCTGACATCCATCCATCTATCCATCTCTGTAAATTCTCCAAAATAGCAGAGGCGGTGATCCTAGGGAGATTTCGGATGGACCGATCAGAACAATTTGGATTTAGAGCTGAGCTTTCTGCCGATTTCCAACTTCTGAGGCTTACCGATTCCATCCGAAGGGGCTTCGAACAGGGGGATGTTACTGGGGTGGTATTTCTTGACGTGCAGAGAGCTTTTGAAGCCTCTTTTACAAAATGATGGTCAGGGGGATCAACAATTCTATCATTAGATTGATCTCTTCTTATCTCTCCAGCAGGTCCTTCTGGGTGAGAGATGCTGTCTCGGCGCCTTCCGGTCGGGTCGGGTGTTCCTCAGGGTTGGATGTTGGGGCCGGAGCTCTTTCTCCTCTACGTTGCAGATCTGCCAACTGAACCAGGATGCAACCTAGCTGTTTATGCTGACTACACTACAGTTTATACGTCATGCAGAAATGAGACTATCCTCCGTTTACGCCTCCACTGGGCCACTTCCTGGCGGTTGAAAATAAGCGTGGTCTGCCGCCTGGGGGAATCTCGGTTGTGGAGGGAGAGAGGGCAGGGCAGGCGAGCTGTGCTCCCATGGAATCCCCACACAAGGTATCTAGGTCTGATCCTCGACCAAAAACTAACCTGGAAACGTCACACCGAGTTTCTTAAAGAACGATTTTTTACCGCCAGGAACATTTTGATCCAGCTCCTCGGGAGGGAAAACAGGCTCGACCTCCGAAATAAGATGATCCTGTAGAAATCAATGTTAAGGCCAATTCTAACGTACGGCTGTTTGGTCTGGGCTACCATCTCCAAGACCAATCTGAATCAATTGCAGATCCTTCAGAATAAAACTCTGCGTATGCTGTGCTAGGTTGGAAAACCATTTGAGGGAAACGGCAAGATCTACCCTAGACAGAGTAAGGGGGACTACAAACCCCTTACTGCTGAATATGGTTATTTCGCAAGACCGACCACCTCCCAGAGTGAGAGTTCGACACTCCATCGATGTTGTACAGCAATTAAACGCCTGAATTGGATCATCTCTATCTTGAGACACGAAAACCACGCCGCGTGCAAAACTGTAGTCCACATCATTTTTTTCCTTTCCATCCTACTCAGTAAAAATTTTCCTCCTTTTGCTGAGAACACGATTTCATGGACGATTCCAATCATTCTAAACATCAAAAGGCGTAGAAGGCCCCATTCTACTGAATGTTAGAGGGTCAATGGATATCAAGTCCGACCTATAAAAAGCGAGAGGATCCAGGAGTGAGGATTGTAGATTCTCGATCAAACCACTCTCCCATACCTCCAAGTTGGTACCAATTTTAATAAGACGTAACAACTAGATCAATGCTCTCCCTCTCTTGACTATCCTTGACTCCTGTTTGCCGTTAGAAACTTCCTAATTAAGGCAAGATTGACGACTCCTCATTTGAAAGCTGGTTCAAATTGTTTGCTGTCAAATTCCTCTTGATTTGGTCATGTCGTTGAAAAGTTACAGGAGGGGGTGAGGGATCTTCGACTCGTACTCGACATCTAACATATTCTTGTAAGCAATTCCACGAAGTTGGCATCATGAATGACGTAACATCCCAAGTAGCACGCTCACGTCACATCGACGTTATTAATTGGGCATTTTTCTCAAAACACGTCCGATCATCAAAATATTACGGTATAAGGGCGTCACTTTGGCGACGAAAAAATGCCGAAACTTTTTAAACGAAATAATATCGTCTTTTTGACGTCATTCGTTGATTTACATCATTTTTCACCTAACGAGACCAACGTAGAGGTGAGTACCTATGGTAAAATATTGTTATTTAAGAAATGAGATATGCAACATTGTGGTAAAATTGTAGGTTATGTCGGTGTAGCTCAAGATTGTGTGGCCAGCGGGGAATGGCGAAAAATTCTCTGTATACAGGGTATCCCATGACATGACTGCCAAAACCTAAGGATGGAGGCAATTTCAAGTTAAAAATGTCTAATGAACATGTGAACAAAACTCACGATAATAACTATAAATAATAATAGCTTTGCTTCTTCTTGAACAAGCTCCTGTTGAACGGGACGTTCAAAAGTAGTTGCAGGATATCTACCACATCCTTAGGTTTTGGGAGTCATGTTATGGGACACCCTGTATGTGCATATATGATAATTTTTTAATTTTAATAAATATTTTTAAGTATTTCGAGTTTGTTTTATTCATTACTGTAATTACTGCGTAAACAATGTATATCTAAAGCTGACAGCGAACTGACGTCATTCTGAACACGTCTATAAAACGTCTAATTTTCACGTGACTGGTCTCTGACATAATCACGTGATCCTACCGTCATTTAGACGTAACCGATGACCAAATTATGACGTAAAAGTGTCGTTACCGTGCTACCTGGGATGTGGCAAAATAAAAGTGAATCTTGGTCCTCAAGCATCTAAGACCCTAACCGTGTTTATCCAAAGTTTGTACAACATCATTTAGCAAGAGCTTCACATGGTTTAGAGATGATGTAATTGACAAATTTTCATTTGTTTTTTTAAATTAAAAATTAAATTAAACTCCTTCTTGTCCTAACATCAGTTTTGATTCATTCCCGACATCTATTCGATGGTTTGATGCGTAGTATGGCCAACTTAACTAGCAGCTCCTACTTCCAAGTTTTAATTCCGATTTTGTCCGCTAGATGGCAGCACGTTTGTTAATGGTATCAGGCCTCCACCTCAAAAATATTTAACACGATATAATAAGGATGTTTGATAAAAGGGGAGATTCTTTCCTCTTCTCTTTTTTGGATGGCGTGTTTGTTCCGATATTTTTCTCTTGTTTTTGTGCCCCCTATATAATATAATATTATTATTCGTTTCCCCCCTCCTTTCCTATTTCCTCTTAGTCCGAATTAACAAATCGCTAATAGGAATAAACAAGGGAAATATTTGTCAACGTCATTTATGTTAAGGATGTGTTGGTAGCCTATGTTTCGTGCATGAGATATACAGGGTCGTACAAAATCTTGAGGACATTTTCTTTGTGTGTATTTTTAGAGGTGAGGGGTTGGGGAGCGGTTATCGATGTATGAGTGAAAGATGTTATAAGCTCCGTCTGATGTTTGAAGATTACAGTATGGGGATAATCCAATATCACATGTTATAAAACAATTCGCACGTCACTGTATATACTGTTGCATTTATTTAAGTTCGCCGTGTCTTGTCTACATGCAAGAGAAGGTGGTAGTTCGCAGTTCGACCGCCGATCGGAGAGTTGGGCCCGCGATCAAGCTCGCTGTCGCTTTTAGTATGCTAGTGGTTTTCTCATTTAGGCCTCGCGCAAAAAAACCCGCCACCATTTGCCGGCAATATTACAAATGCCTGTCTGGGTTACACGGGTGTATCAACAGACAACGTATGTATAAATGTTGAATGGTGACATTCTCCCTTGAATCGCGTCCTATCTCTATTCGAAACGTTGTAGACGTAATACGTCGAACCTCGTCACCATCAACTCGATCAGCTTTTATATATATATGTATACATACATATATATATCTGTATGTATATATCGGTTAAGTATTCGCAGAAAGATCGCGTGGCCTATGGCATATACGCGTACTGAAAACAGAACGTCGTATCCAGTGGCGGAGGTTTTAAAAATTAAATTATTTTACCACCAATTTTTAAAATCGAGGTTTAAATTTAGATTAAATCGCGTAGTTATTATATAAGGATTTAAATAATTAAAAGCGAGAATTAAATCGGATAATTCGGATATTAAATTAAAGAAAAAACGGGGGGAGGGAAAGGGGGTAACCGAATCAGACGCCCCTGCCAATCTAAAGGATACAATTCACTATCCAGCTCACACATGGCGGTTTTATCGCGATGCCCCTTTTTTTTTTCTATTGCGTTTTTCCACCGTATCGGATCGTCCTTTTTTTTGCGCTTCATTTCGATCTTCCTTTTCGTTTTCATATATAAGTAGCATCGGCCGAAACGACGCGTGGAATTTTTTAAATACTGATCATTATGGAAAGGGTAAACGAGCTAGTATAACTAAAACAACAACGGTTAGGTATTTCGAGGGACCAGCTTAAATGCCATCATGTCTTTGCGCGGAAATTGCCGAATAATCATGTGAAACAACCACTAAGACATATTGTACCTGTGTTTTTGCGTTAACTCTACATATAATGACGTCTTTTTTATGGTAATTGTTTCGGGGGAAATGGTACCTGGTTAATAGTTTATTAGTTAATTTTGCTAATTAGACGATGAATAATACACTAGTTCCTATATCGGGTGTCCGTAAATGCTTGAAGCTGACAGGTATTGATTCTTAAAATCAAATACAATATGCTTCCTTTTGGAAACAACTGGACCATCTCAGATTTTGATCAAATTTGGAACTGAAGTAAAATTCATGTAGACCAAGAAACATGTCAAGTTTTAATATATTATGTCAACCCGGTTTAGAGTTATGGCCATCTAAAGTTTCCCAAAATTCCTCTGCGGGCATTTACTAAAATTGTAATTGCTCTTAATTGAGCTAGAGACTTAGGAGTGGTGTTATTTTCTTCTATTTTTAATGGCCTTTCATTTGATATGCAACACCTAGGGGGTCTTGAGAAAATTTTCCAAAATTGATACTAAAATTTTGAATTTGAATTCCGAAAAAGTCACATGTTTAAAAAATTCCATAAAAGTAAGAAGTAAGAACCCGTTAATATCCCAATTTGAAACTTTGCACACTACTTAGTCTTATAGTAAACCACTTTTGGGAATTTTTTGAACATGTGACATCATCAAATGTTGATAACAAAGACAGAACGTAACTCTACTTCCCAATTATGTGAACCAAAAAGGCGTCGGATGATCATTGGGCTACAGTTCTTGCCTTCATACCGAAATATTTCGCTTTACGAATTGATCCATGAACTGCGTCATTTATTCAAAATTTTCGTTGTTCCAAAATATATTCACGCGTGTTAAAAAAAATAGTCCAAAATTGCCTAACTTATTCGAAATTGTTAGAATGTCGTCGAATAATCTGCGAAATCGTTCAAAACAATTGGAAAATTGTTCAAGAAATGTTTGATGGGAGTATCTATATTGTAATATGATGCGTATAAATCATTTCCGTTACAAAATTGTTAAAACAGTAATACTATTTTTTTTCTTTATTGTATCATTTCTTGGTCTACATAAATGCATTGCACGTGTAAAATAAGTGTTGTCATCACATATCAAAGACACACAGGTTATTACACCTTGTAGGTAAATGAATTGCGGATGTATTAGATCATATTTTCGCTGACGAATGTCCGTATGTCCGCAGCGTATAGTAATAGTATTTTTCTATTTTTTTTGTATTTAGTTGTAAGTGTAACCTCTGTAAAAGACACATGTACGGAGGGTCTCAATTGCTAACTTAAATAAAGTTTAAGGTTTTCTATATTTTATAAAAGTGATGTGTTCAATTTAAAAACACCTACCCACGTCCCGCAAAGGATATCACAATATTCAGAAATTGGAAGTTCAAACCAGTGTTGACAAATGTTAAAATAAACATTCAAATGAGCAATTTAAATTGTTCAAAAATGTTTAAAATTGTTTAAAAGATGATCAAATACAGTCAAACAATGCTAACAATTGTTCAAACATTTAAGAAACGTTCGAAATGATGTTCACATGTTTCAAAAATGTTTGAAAATGATCAAAATTGTTCTAAAATTGTCTACGACGTTCAAAATTTTTCGAGATTAATCAATACTATTCAAAAATTTGAATGATGTTCTAGTCATGTTTAAAAAACTCTTCAAAATTATTTAAATAGTTCAAAAATGTTTAAAATTGTTTAAAATATGTTCAAATACAGTCAAACAATGCTAACAATTGTTCAAACATTTAAGAAACGTTCGAAATGATGTTCACATGTTTCGAAAATGTTTGAAAATGATCAAAATTGTTCTAAAATTGTCTATGACGTTCAAAATTTTTCGAGAATAGTCAATACTATTCGAAAATTTGAATGATGTTCTAACCATGTTTAAGAAACTCTTTAAAAATATTTAAATAGTTCAAAAATGATTAAAATTGTTAAAAAATGTTTAAAATCGTTTAAAATATGTTCAAATACAGTCAAATAATGCTAAAGATTGTTCAAATATTTAAGAAATGTTGGGAAAGATGTTCACATGTTTTGAAAATGTTTGAAAATGATAAAAATTGTTCTAAAATTGCCTACGATGTTCAAAACTTTTCGAGAATAGTTAATAACATTCGAAAACTTGACTGATGTTCTAACCAATGCTGAAAAACAATTCAATTTTCAAATAATGCTCAAAACTTACTTGAAAAGTGTTCGAACAATGTTTGATAAATCTTGAAAACTTGCTCTAAGAAGAATAATATTGTAATATGTTTAGAAAATGTTTAAAAAGCTCTTCAAAAATGTTTAAATAGTACAAAAATGTTTAAAATTGTTCAACAATGTTTAAAAATGTTTAAAATTGTTTAAAAGATGTTGGAATATAGTCAAACAACGCTAAAAATAGTTCAAACATTTAAGAAATGTTGGAAAAGATGTTCACATGTTTTGAAAATGTTTGAAAATGATAAAAATTGTTCTAAAATTGCCTACGATGTTCAAAACTTTTCGAGAATAGTTAATAACATTCGAAAATTTGACTGATGTTCTAGCCAATGCTAAAAACAATTCAATTTTCAAATAATGCTCAAAACTTGCTTGAAAAGTGTTCGAACAATGTTTGATAAATCTTGAAAACTTGCTCTAAGAAGAATAATATTGTAATATGTTTAGAAAATGTTTAAAAAGCTCTTCAAAAATGTTTAAATAGTACAAAAATGTTTAAAATTGTTCAAAAATGTTTAAAAATGTTTAAAATTGTTTAAAAGATGTTGGAATATAGTCAAACAACGCTAAAAATAGTTCAAACATTTAAGAAATGTTGCAAAAGATGTTCACATGTTTTGAAAATGTTTGAAAATGATAAAAATTGTTCTAAAATTGCCTACGATGTTCAAAACTTTTCGAGAATAGTTAATAACATTCGAAAATTTGACTGATGTTCTAGCCAATGCTAAAAACAATTCAATTTTCAAATAATGCTCAAAACTTGCTTGAAAAGTGTTCGAACAATGTTTGATAAATCTTGAAAACTTGCTCTAAGAAGAATAATATTGTAATATGTTTAGAAAATGTTTAAAAAGCTCTTCAAAAATGTTTAAATAGTACAAAAATGTTTAAAATTGTTCAAAAATGTTTAAAATTGTTTAAAAATGTTTAAAATTGTTAAAAAGATGTTGGAATATAGTCAAACAACGCTAAAAATAGTTCAAACATGTTTTGGAAATGTTTGAAAATGATCAACATTGTTCTAAAATAGTCTACGACGTTCAAAATTTTTCGAGGATAGTCAATAGTATTCGAAAATTTGAATGATGTTCTAACCAATGCTGAAAAACAAATAAGTATTCATATGGTGTTTAAATTGTTCAAAAATGTTTAAAATTGTTTAAAAGATGTTCAAATACAGTCAAACAATGTTAACAATTGTTCAAACATTTAAGAAACGTTCGAAAAGATGTTCACATGTTTCGAAAATGTTTGAAAGTGATCAAAATTGTTCTAACGTCCAACTTTTTTCGAGAATAGTTAATATTATTCGAAAATTTGAATTATGTTCTAACTATGTTTAAAAAACTTTTGAAAGTATTTAAATAGTTCAGAAATTGTTTAAGATTGTTAAAAATTGTTTAAAATATAGTTAAACAATGCTAAAGATTGTTCAAGCATTTAAAGAAATGTTCGAAAAGATATTCACATGTTTTGAAAATGTTTGAAGATGTTCAAATATGGTCAAACAGGTCACAAGATTGTTCAAATATTCAAAAATTGCTCTAAAATTGTCTACAACGTTCAAACAATCTTACAATATGTTTATAAAATGTTAAAGGATTCTTCAAAATCGTTTAAATTATTCGGACACAACTCAAAACTGTTCGAAATCGCTCAAAACAATCGGAAATGGTTCAAGAAATGTTTCAAAATGTACAAAAATTGTTCGATGAGATTCAATAGTATTTAGAAATTTGAATGAAGTTCAAACCAGTGTTGATAAAAATGTTAAAATAATAAAAGAGCGTTCATAGAACTGATTAAATAACATTTAAATGTGTTCAAATGTTTAAGAAATGCTTCAACATTTTCAAAGGACTTCTGTCAAAAATTCGAACGATGAAAAATACTTCAACACCAAATTCAGAAAGGGGCTTCCAACCCGGTACCGGAAATGTAGAAGCCACTACCTCGGAAGTTCAAATATTTGAGAAATGCTTCAAAAATGTGTTCAATAAGTTCATCTATCTTAATACTGCGGATCTAACCAGGATAGTTGTCTTGTGTGGAGTAGTAACATTTAAAACTAAACAACTGAGACGCTGTTAGAAAATATTGCATTAATATCACACCCTGTATACGTAATAATGACTTGTTTGAAAGGGACTCACACAATACTCTCGCACAGAAATTCTATTTTATCAGATAAACCTCTGTTAGTAGCTAAGAAATGAAGGCAAAGCAATGAAGAGCGTAAGAGTGAGCATTTGTTGAGCAAAGTTCGTGATTGTCATTCTATCTGTCAAAATCAAAATTACCTATAGTTCAAATTCCAAACGTTAGATGGCCCATCGAATCCACAATCTATGGTAACTTCAGGCGTTTGTTTTGTAGAATACAGCCACAACTCATTTATTTGACTGTACAATATAAACGGATTAAAAACGAAGGAAAACAAATAATAAAAAGAGAGATGAAAACAAGTCTTATTACTATTACTATATACATCATATATCGATTTGTGATTCTGCAGTCGATATTAAAACTTTGATATCATGATGTTTATTTAAACTAACGGTATAGAGACTCGAGTTGGGCTGTCTCTACTCTCTATCATTGGAATTATATAGGTACCCAGCACATCGGCCTCTTCCCGAACAAGAAAGGATAGTGAGAGCAGACGAAAAAAGACGTACACATCGACAATTTTATCAGATTTTATCCGTAACGTCAATTTTTTTTTTACTTCGGCTTTTACATGTAGTACCTGTACCTACGAATGTAAACGTAATATAACTTCTTTGTATTAGAATTCAATCCTTCAACACTTGAAATTGTTTTAAAGATTTTGAGGTAAAACACACACACCGTTTTTGAAAGATATGCAAATTCTTATGAGGGAAAAAAAAGGGGAAAAAATCAGCTCTCTTTACATCATCCTTTTTTTTTTAACTGCAATATAACCTTCTTTATGCATACATACTAAGATAAAGATTGTTACAACATAACAGCATATGCAAATATTATAAAATTTTACATCTCCTTCTACTATATAAGATCCGACGAAAACAGGAGCATAAGCATTGGCACCACAACCTTACCTTACAGTCGAAAATCCATCGGGGCATATTCAGATAATTGCTCGGCGTTATCTTACTTTGCTTCTCGGAAAGTCTCTTATATTATACTGCGTACAGTGAGGCTCGTGAAAATTTTTAAGTGGAGAGATATAAAATTTTAAAAAGAATTTCGTCTCACCTTTCATTCTTGTTACGACTTTTATTTTAAATAAAATTTAATTCTAAATTAGATTGTAATTATTTGTTCGTATTCCAATGAAGTGCTATATATAAATGTATTAACGTTCAGAAATGATTTTTATCGGAGGGATCTTGGGCTGAGCCCGGGAACGGGCAATGCTCACTCTTTCGCGTTTGCTTTGCCCTTCATTTCTTAGTTGATAGAACCTGTAGAGAGTAGATATACTACCAGATCCAGCTTACAGGGGTTTATCTGATAAAATAAAATTTCTGTGCGAGAGTATTGCGTGAGTCCCTTTCAAAACCAGTGATTATTACATATACAGGGTGTGATATTAATGCGATATTTTCTCTCTGCATCTGCAGTTGTTTCGATTTAAATATTTCTCCGCACAAGACAAATATCCTGGTTGGATCTGCAGTATGAAGATAGATGAACTTATTGAACAATTTGGAAGCATTCGTAGTTTGAAGGTACCGAGTTGGAACCCCCTTACATTTTTTAAAGATATTTGAAAATTGTTTCAACATTCTGAAACATTTCTTGAACAATTCCGAACAAGTTAGGCAATTTTGAAGTATTTTTTTAACACGTGAACATATTTTGGAACATTTCGACTATTTTTGAATACTTCGAATATTATTTGAATATTTTTGAATGCATTCGAACATTATTTGAACAGTTTTGTACAATTTTTTCCTCTTAGAACAGGTTTTCTAGATTTGTTAAACAGTTTGAGCATCATTTGAATATTTATTTGTGTTTCAGCTTTGGATAGAACATCATTCAAATTTTCGAAATCTATTGACTACCCTCGACAAATTTTGAACGTCGTAGACAATTTTAGAACAAGTTTGATAATGTTTAAACATTTTCAAAACATGTGAACATCTTTTCGAACATATTTTAAACGATTTTAAACATTTTTGAACTATTTAAATATTTTTAAAGAGTTTTTTAAACATGATTAGAACATCATTCAAATTTTCGAATAGTATTGATTATTCTCGAAAAATTTTGAACGTCGTAGGCAATTTTAGAAGAATTTTGATCATTTTCAAACATTTTCAAAACACGTGAACATCTTTTCCAACATTTCTTAAATATTTGAACAATCTTTAGCAATATTTAACTATATTTTAAACATTTTTGAACAATTTCAAACATTTTTGAACAATTTCAAACATTTTTGAATTATTTAAATATTTTTGAAGAGTTTTTTAAACATGGCTAGAACATCATTCAAATTTTCGAATAGTATTGATTACTCTCGAACAATTTTGAACGTCGTAGACAAATTTGATCATTTTCAAACATTTTCAAAACATGTTTTCCAACGTTTCTTAAATGTTTGAACAATCTTTAGCATTGTTTGATTGTATTTCAACATTTTAAACAATTTCAAACATTTTTTAACTATTTAAACATTTTTGAAGAGTTTTTTAAACATTTTATAAACATATTGCAACATTATTTCTCCTCGAACAGGTTTTCAAGATTTGTTAAATAATGTTTGAACATTTTTAAGCGCGTTTTAAACATCATTTGTTTTTCAGCATTAGTTAGAACATCATTTAAATTTTCGAATACTACCTATTGGTTATCCTCGAAAAATTTTGAACGTCGTAGACAATTGTAGAACAAGTTTGATGATGTTTAAACATTTTCAAAACATGTGAACATTTTTTCGAACAATTCTTTAAATGTTTGAACAATCTTTAACATTCTTTAACTATATCTTAAACAATTTTAAAAATTTTTGGACAATCTTAAGTATTTTTGAACTATTTAAACATTTTTGAAGAGTCTTTTAAGCATGGTTAGAACATCATTTAAATTTTCAAACAGTATTCGTAATAGTAACTATCCTCGAAAAATTTTGAACGTCCTAGACAATTTTAGAATAATTTTGATATTTGAAAACATTTTCAAAACATGTGAACATCTCTTCGAACATTTCTTAAATGTTTGAACAATATTTAGCATTCTTTGACTATATTTAAACATCTTTTAAACAATTTTAAACATTTTTAAAGAGTTTTTTAAACATTTTATAAACATATTGCAACATTATTTCTCTTAGAACAGGTTTTCAAGATTTGTTAAATAGTGTTTGAACATTTTTAAGCACGTTTTAAACATCATATGAATACTTATTTGTTTTCCAGCATTGGTTAGAACATCATTCAAATTTTCGAATACTATTGACTATGCTCGAAAAATTTTGAACGTCGTAGATAATTTTAGAACAATGTTGATCATTTTCAAACATTTCCAAAACACGTGAACATCTTTTCCAACATTTCTTAAATGTTTGAATAATTTTTAGCGTTGTTTGACTATATTCCAACATCTTTTAAACAATTTTAAAGATTTTTGAACAATTTTAAACATTTTTGTACTATTTAAACATTTTTGAAGAGCTTTTTAAACATTTTCTAAACATATTACAATATTATTCTTCTTAGAACAAGTTTTAAAGATGTATCAAACATTGTTCGAACACTTTTCAAGCAAGATTTGAGCATTATTTGAAAATTGAATTGTTTTTCAGCATTGGCTAGAACATCACTCAAGTTTTCGAATGTTATTGACTATTCTCGAAAAGTTTTGAACGTCGTAGGCAATTTTAGAACAATTTTGATCATTTTCAAACATTTTCAAAACATTTGAGCATCTTTTCCAACATTTCTTAATATTTGAACAATCTTTAGCATTATTTGGCTGTATTTGAACATATTTTAAACGATTTTAAACATTTTTGAACTATTTAAATATTTTTAAAGAGTTTCTTAAACATGTTTAGAACATCATTCAAATTTTCGAATAGTATTGATTAATCTCGAAAAATTTTGAACGTCTTAGACAAATTTGATCATTTTCAAACATTTTCAAAACATGTTTTCCAACATTTCTTAAATGTTTGAGCAATCTTTAGCATTGTTTGATTGTATTTCAACATATTTTAAACAATTTCAAACATTTTTTAACTATTTAAATATTTTTAAAGAGTTTTTGAAACATTTTATAAACATATTGCAATATTATTCCTCTTAGAGCAGGTTTTCAAGATTTGTCAAACACTGTTTGAAATCGTTTTAAGCAAGTTTTGAGCATTATTTTCCTACATTGGTTAGAACATCATTCAAATTTTCGAATATTGTTCACTATTATCGAAAAATTTCGAACATGGTAGATAATTTTAGAACAATTTTGATCCACCTGTTCATGTTTTCAATAATTTTAAACATTTTTGGACAATTTCAAAGCAAGTTGCATGTTGGGCAAGTTTTGAACATCATTTTAATATTTATTTCGGGATTTGTCAACATTAGTTTGAATATCCTTTGAACATTTAAAAAAAAATTATTTAGACATTTTTTAACATTATTTTACACACTTTTTAACATTGTTTGACCATATTTGAACATTTTAGAACGAGGTTAAACATTTGTAAACATATTTTAACAATATTTGAACATTTATTTAAATATTTTTGAATTTTATTGAATATTATCGAACAATTTTGAATCTTTAAACATTTTTTATACATTCGTTAGCATCGCCTTCAACGTTTTTCTTTAAAGTTGTAGTTGATATCTAAGCTTAAGTCTTAACTTTAACTTTTAAGCAACGTTGTATCCACAGTTCGGTGGATGGTCACTTCATTCTGACAATCCGTATCCATATAATATACATATACATACCTAAACGACACACAAAGGACATCAAAACCTATAAATTATCTTTGTGGTATAGTTGCGTTGGACCCCGCTTGTTGCCCCGTTACATTTTGAAATATATTAAAGTTTGCTCCACGTCTCTGCGTTACCTCTTTCTTTACCGGGCCGGGTATTATTATTATACACGCACACAGGAATGACTCTCCGTTTGGTGGAGATTTATTACCGCAGGAACCATATTAAAACGCAACAATGTCCTTTTTATGTTGCTTTTCTCGAGTTTACCTATATATATTTTTTTCTAGAACACCTCGTATAAATTCGGCGTTGCCAAGCCAAACGTATAAAATTAAAAGCTACTTTTTTCTTTGTTTAAGCCATGCGGATTACATTGTTGTACATCACGTCTTATGAAGCTTTTAAATTGTACAGGAATCTAGAAACGAGACGCTTAAACAAACACAACGTTGTAAATTTTGAATATTATTGCGGTATTAAAAAGCGTATTAGTGTATTTTTGGCCACGTTTTCCTCGGATGAAAACAGTAGGTGTTCAAAATATTGCGCGCAATTACGACTACTTTAAACGGATTCATTGTGTTCGGGAGGTTGTTAAATATATTTTTAAATGGAAATCATATTTTGAGTCACCTTGTATATAAAGAATCGACTTATATTCGGATATATCCACCTTGCGTCGCGTCTGGAAACTAACTAAATAAATGAATGCAGGAAAATGACGTTCATACAAGTTAGAATTAGTCTACTTTGCTTTTTATCCGATCAGGTAGGCCGTGACGGTCGATTCTGACGTTTACAGCTACGTACCGTACGGTCGAACCATTGTTGCCACCTAAAAAAAGCATCCACTAATTGTGATTGATAGCCATGACACATTTGCGTTCTATAGATGTGTGTTTGCCGGCCTTCGTCCCGGGCCATTCGTCGCTCCTTGAATACCTTAAATTTGAAGAAATTAAACTCTTCGGATGAAATTTTTATCGGCGGATGGGGGTGGGAGGAAGGGGGTCCTCGTTGACAATGAAACATTACATACACGTATTATGTCTTTATTGTTGTATTTTGACAATGCGAAGAAGAGGTTTTAAATTGTATGTATTACGATTGTTGATAACGCAGGTCTACCACCAAAAAAAAAAAATGATGTTCGATCGCTAATTTGTTCGTTAATAAGCTTAAAGCTTAAGCGGTGAAGGGATGCTTGAACACTAACATGACAGGATTTTACTTGTATTTCAAATGTCTATAAAAAATCAGCTATAAAGATTTAAAAAAGCGTTTTAAAATTTTATTTTTCTCGACCTGTCCGGCGATTGAATTTGTGGAATGCAGTGATAATTTGGCATCATCTATACTCGTACAGTTTTATTTTGCTTAAAAATCCGTAGAGATAACAGATATCCATTCGCTGGAGGTTACGTCGATATAACCGTGCACCAGTCGCTTTAAACAAAAAAAAAACATCTCTGAGAGAGCATTACAATCATGATTTCTGCGATGAAGGTTTAAGAATGATCAACGACGCCGTTATATACAGGGTGTCTACATTATCTGTCATTAAATTTATATAATCCGATTAGCAGGCTATCGTAAAATGCAAATATTCAATTTAGGCGATAAATATTGTCGTAAAGGTGTGCCGCAGGATTGTAATCCCGAACTTAGCACCATTATTCTTTCTTAAATTTACACAATAGCGATTTTGATGGGTTTTAATCGCGTATTTACTTTTATAGGGTATAGATTGTGTTTCTCCTTCAATAAAAGTCTCTAATAGGCGGCGTGTAGAAGTTTAAAACACCACGCCGATCTCGACGTCCAGCTTCCACAACAAACTGACTTCTTGGTTTCTATTCATTACTTAAGGCTGTTAGGTATATGATAACTTAAATGTTAAAAACTGGTCATTTTCTGTCAATTCCAGCGGGGTAAGTACTACTGAGAAAAAGTTGAAATTTAGAATATACGTAGACTTGATGTATCTCTACGTCTTAACGTGGCAAAAAAGGTAATTTTGTAAACATTTGTCAATAAAATATTAAACAAAGTTGATCGATTTTTATCTCATCATTTTATCGCGTTTGAATACTACTTTTAATTTTAAAGGCATGTAGAAACATGCGGGATGGTGTGTTAAATGCGTATGTAAAAAAAAAAAATCATTATTTGTTGTTATTTTGTAGTTGTAATTGACAACAAATTAAACGACACGCCCCTCAGAGCGCCCAACCCCTTAAATGTAAATAACCAATAGTAAGCAAGCGAGGTACAAGGTACTTAAGTAACTTAAGACCATGAGAGGGGTATATTTCACTTACCCTCTACGGGATCTTGAGTGTTACTCACAGTTAGTATTTCTTACATTGTGTAATAGGTATTTTTAAAACGACAATCGGGTAAAAATGAGTAAGTGCCGTGTACGTGCGTCTAGGGTACATAAAAGATCTGCTAGATCTAAGGTGATGAAGAATTTATTTCAAAATCGCAAGTAAGTACTGCCTTTCCATCTAATATAGTCAGACAATAAAAGGTAATAATTACCTATTTTCTAATGGTATAATCGTGTGTTATAGCAAAAAAGAAGTTGGTATTGACGATATAGCATCATCTTCCAAAGATACATCCGAGTAAGTAGCATGCATAACGTTAATTATATGTCAATATTACCTATGTTTTACTGAGTATAAAACGATCTAAAAAGTGCTATTTGTAGGGTATGCTTCGCTAGTAATTTAGATCGTTTTTTACGTATCCTAGACAGATCTCCTCAAAAAAGGGGGTCTGTTTTGAACTTAGTAAAACATGGACTTTCCGTTAAACTGCATATGAATTGCCAATTCAGTGGTCGACTACAGAAGTCTTACCATATTAATAATTACAACGCCATTCATAATAACAAATTTTAATTTTTTTCAGTTATGAGAATTCACAAGAAAATATGCCCCCACTTGAAATTGAACCGGATTTATCATATAAAACAATTTCAGACGTTTTGCGAGGACGCCGAATTGTTAATTTAGCACATGTACTAAAAGAGTATGAAAATATTATTTTACATCGTACAAAGTGTAGTATGGGTAGAATGGATATTGTAAAAGAAACAAGAAGAGGAATAATTTCACTTCTACATTTCCATTGTATGAATTGCGAAAAGTCATATGTGATTTCTACTGATCCTTCATGGAAAGATAATGACAGTTCCAATACATCAATTGTATGGGGAAGTTTATCCGTGGGATTAGGACATAGTCAGTGTGAAGAAATATTTGGAATATTAGATATACCATTCATGGCGACAAAAACATATGCAAAAATTACATTAGACATTAAAAAAGTAAGTTTGTCCTACGTTAATGTTGTCAATTTGCGTCTATAAAATTACTGCATTTGTCTATATAGGTTTGGGAAGACTATCTACTTAAAGACATGGAAAAAACGGGTAACGAAGAAAAAAGAATAGCTCTCGAAAAAGGGAATGTTACTCCAAATGGTACTCCTTACATAACTGTTATTGCTGACGGTGGATGGAGCAAAAGAACATATGGACATGGTTATAATGCTTCATCTGGTGTGGTAAGTCTGTACTCATAAAATTTATTGTAAATTTTACTAACACTAACTAAACAGGGCGTAATAATTGGTGCAGAGACAAAAAAACCATTATATTTGGGAGTAAGAAATAAGCTTTGTTCTGCGTGTGCTTACTACAAAAGAAATAAAGTACCTCCTAAACATCATACATGCTCCTTGAATTTCTCTGGACCATCTACTGCTATGGAACAAGACATAATTGTTGAAGGTTTTTGTCTAAGTTTATCACAGCATGGTATTATTTATAAATATCTTATTGGTAAGAACATCAATATAGAAATAATGTTGGACATGTAGTATTCGATTTTTTTATTGTAGCTGACGGTGACTCGAGTGTTTATGCTCGTATTGTCGAGAAAGTACAATATGGACGAGATGTCGTAAAAATTGAGTGTGCAAATCATATGACCCGATGTGTTAGTGACAAATTATACAAATTGGCAGCTAACACGAGGTACCCACTTCTATCGCGTAAATTGTTAACTGAAAGGGTCGATAATATAACAAGAATTGAAAGACTTGTAAAAGGAGTCAGAACCGCAATAAAAAATAATTGTAACAATCCTACCGCTTTGTCACAAGAACTTTCGAATGCAGCCTCACATGTATTTGGTAGACACACAAACTGCAGGTTTGTATAACATATTTTGTTTTCAAAAGTATACCTTGATTTAAGAAGTACTATTAAATAATAAAAACATTATTGTGACTAGGGCGTTTTGTAAAAAAAAGAATTTAGAGGACGAGAATTTAGTTGCAAATATGGATGACGCAGTTTGGATGGAAATTAAGAAAATTATAGAGCCGTTAATTAATAAATCTGATAGATTATCATACAACGTAACAACTAACCAAGCAGAAAGGTAAATTGCCAATACTAAATTATTAATAACACCCATTTATTTCCATATGTATTACAGATATATGTCACTAATTGCTAAATGTACCGGGGGGAAACGAGTAAATTTTTCTAAGAGATGGTCATATACTACACGGGCGTATGCGGCAGCTATTTCGCATTCCCATGGTCCTGGATGGCATAAAAACACTTGGCGAGGTGCAATAGGCAAATACTTCAACATTCTTTGCGAAAAAAGAAATCGAATTTGCAAGAAGATGCAGGGAAAATCGTCGAAGAAAAGAAAGCGGACGTCTCCTGTATCTGATATACATTATGGACCTAATGCTTCTGCCCCGGATATTAACACAGTAGAAATGATTCAAAAGACAGAACTATTTTTAAATACTCTAAACGTACGAGCCAGTTTACCGGAAAATCGGAACAACATTGAGATATCTACACGAGGACAACACGATAACAGCTACTGGAAAGAATTACGCAAAAGTTACCTAACAGCATCCAATTTTGGGCAAGTCATAAAAAGGAAAGCAGATACCCACTGTCACAATCTTGTAAAAAAATTATTGTATACGAGTAAAGAAATCCTATCACCTGCTATACTCTTTGGACGTACTCATGAACAAGTTGCCATAGACAAATATGAATCATCAACCGATACTGAGGTTCGAAGATGCGGCTTCTTTATAGATGAAGATAACCCATTCCTTGGAGCATCTCCTGACGGACTTGTGGGCAATAATGGATTGATAGAAGTTAAATGTTTATATTCAGTGAATAAGCTAATGGAGAATCACAAAAAGAATGTTTGCTATAACATACGCGACAGCCAAATTCAGTAAGTAGTTTCGCCAAAGCAAGTTATTGAAGTTATTATCTTATTGAAATCAATGTTATTTTTAGGCTTAAAAGGAATCATAACTACTACTACCAAATACAGGGCCAGTTAAACATCACAAAGAAGGAGTTTTGTGATTTTATTATTTTCACTAAGGACGATTTTCACGTGGAAAGAATATTTAAAGACAGAGAACTGTGGCATGAACAAATGTTACCAAAGCTGCAATCTTTTTATAGAGAGTGTATCTTACCGGAAATAATAGATGGAAGGGTACCGAGAGGAATGAAAATCCGAGATCCGAAAGACCTACATTAATTTAATTAAAATTAGTTCCATATTGCTTTTATCTATCACCCCATATATAATTCTACACAAACAATGCGCATTTATTGCTCTCGTGTAGTACCTTTTCTATTAAATATTTAAAACTTTGCTTCGCTATTTAATGTAATTTTAATGTAATTTTAATGTAATAATAATGTTTTGTCTTTGTATGCATTTACCTTTGACAATTTCTATTTAGGAATTATCGAATACCAATCGATTTTAAATATCATCAACAAATATATACCTTTCAAATTAAAGTAATCTCTAATTTTTAAATTTTGAGCTTACGAATATTTATAATACAAAACAATAATTACATATTACTAACTTCAAAACTAATGACAGCAAGTAGTTCATTTGAATTTATGACAATTTATCGGCATATTCTTAACATTGATTTCACTAACAAGTTTAATTGCTTTTGTAATAATCTTTAACTATATTACCAAAATTATACAAATACATAATATCTTTTGAGATTTTGTGTTTATTTACCTAAAATATATAAACAGATTCAAAGTACGTGATATCCACGGCATTATACTTCCTATTTTCGCACGTTAATATTTAAAGAAAATAAAAAATAAGTTTAACAAGGAGAAGGTAGTCGGATTTTTGTAATTTTTGATATTTATGGTACCTACGTGTACTTTATACCTTGAATATTTCAATAGAAAATTTTAATAGAACACTTTAAGAATTTTCCTACATATCGTTATTATATTTCCTTAGTTCAAGATTTTCGAGATAAAAGAGAATAAAAAACTAATAATGAGTTTTGAGGAAAAACAAAAAATGTCGCACGACGAGACTCGTACTACGTTAGAATTAGGTAAGAACGCTATCAACTAGGCTACACGGTCAGCTAAAAATGCGTCATATCTACTGAATTTAGCCGGTAGGTAAAACTTCAATATCGATTATCTCGGTAATTTCTGAATATTGCGTCGAACTACTTCGACATATTCTTATTTGAGGTAGAAACTACACGTACCATAAATATTAAAAATTACAAAAATCCGACTACCTCACATTCTCCTTGTAAGGACAAATTACGCAAAGTATACAAACCAAATATAACATCACAAATTGTGCATGTTGTATTTGTAGTTGTATCTCTACCTATCTATTAGTAATCTATTTATATTATATTTGTCAATTCACCTCGTTCGGGCGATCAGGTACCTAAGATCATTCCGTTGACTGAGAGAGACAGTTCCATCTCTATCAGTTGCATGAACGATACATTAAAATTTTATATATTCAATATTTTCGTATTCCACCAATTACACTTGCGAAGGCGTGTCTATTTTAAATAAATCCGTAATATTGATAGTACAGACATCTATCGGATTTCATTTGTCTCCAATATATACCTTATGGCCGCCGTATGACGTCGTCTTCTTTCGCTGCATGTACCGTATACGCACACGTTTCTTCTTCTTCATCATCTCGGCGTTGCTGTTTTGTTCTCTCGACGGGAAATAAATGCGACCGGTGCGTTCGTTAGATGAGTTTTACTGTTTGTCTTTAGGAACGCGAGAATGTAGGGAATTAGAGGAGGATGAACGCGAAGAATGATTTTATTGCGTAAATAGGTTATCTATTGTATCTCTATTCGAGATCTATACCACGTTCTTGATCTATTCTAGTTTTTTTTTTCTAAAGTTAATCTGTATAAAGAAATGACTTGATTTGATATTGATAGATGTGGTTAGTCGTTTATAGGAATCCCGGTGAAAATTGAAGATTTGATTGTGTTAGGTCATAGAACTTGAATATTGAAAGAAAAAAAATTCCCCGATCATTGTGGTTATGTTAATGATAGAACGTCCAAGCATTTGTCCTGGCAGAAGGACAGCTGTACACGGCGTTTGGGCCTGCTGGAAGGACAACTTCATATCTAAAATCACACATTTTTAGGGCCTGCCAGAAGGACAAACTGTCCTGCCGGCAGGCCCCTTGGACGTTCTATCATTAAGTCGAAAATAATATTAAAAATCAGATTAAAAACAAACCGAAAAAAGGACAACTTTTTAGGTGGAGGGAGGGGGAACGATATAGATTACGTAGAAACTTGAAATAACATTGAACAGCTTTAAAAACTTTAAATTTCGAAAATGGGAGTGTGATCTAGAGCCATCTGGTTTCTTATATTTTTTTGCAAAACTCTGGAACAATGTTAAACAATCTAGAACAACGTTTAAAATTTCAAGCTTAGAAAAAAGAGAGATGACCTAAAAAATACATTTTTTGCTCTAATTTTCAATATTTTTTTGCAACACTTTTGAAGAAAGTAGAACAAATGTAAAACAATCTAGAACTAGTTTAAAAAATTTCAAAAAATAGGAGGGTGGTTTAGAAAAAAACCTGGAACAACTTTAAAAAGTTTTTTTTTCGTCTGGTTTTGAATATTATTTTGCAAAACTTTGGAACAATTTTGAATAACTTTGGACAACTTTTGAAAGTTCAGGTTTAGTTTAATTTTGTCTCCTACATCGAGAGGACTGTAAAATAACAGGTGCAAACGATGCACAAATATGGCCAACGATCCGTATTTTGTTTCCTTTCGCTTGTATTTGTTTTCTAAGGTTGCTAATAAATTGTAAAGTTTGACAAAAATTAAATTTAAAAACACTATGGTGGCTGCAATTTTCAAGGTAAATGATAATTTTTTTGGTATCATTGTAAAGAGAATTTCAAGCTCTTTAAAAAGATTCAAATTTCGAAAATGAGAGGGGGGAGTGACCTAAAAAACGTGTTCTTTTTCTGGTCTGGTGTTGAATATTGTTTTGCAAAACTTTAGAAGAAAGTTCAATAAGTTTGGACAACCTTTAAAAGTTCAAGCTTAGTTTAATTTTATTCCCTAGATCGAGGGGACTCTAAAATAAGACTGCAAATTGCTGGTTTAGTCTCACCACCCCTCAACTTCCTCGAATATGAATTGGTTGGGCAAGAAATTTTTGAAAATGATTTGACATTTTTAATAGCAGACATTTATCAATTTTTGTCTGTAAAAGTTAAGATTTTAGTTGTTTTATAGTAGTTTAGAAGACGAGGGGCTTGAAAATTGCAGCCATCATAGTGTTTTTAAATCTATTTTTTGTCAAACTTTACAATTTATTAGCAACTTTAGAAAACAAATACAAAGAAAAGAAAACAAAATTTAATTTGTGCATATTTGCCTGCATTTTTTTTTTTTTTTTTTTTTTTTTTTTTTTTTCATGTGTGGTGGGTGCTTAGTTGCAGTGACTCCGTAAGCTGTATTACTTGTCTGGCTATCACTGCAACTCTTGCGGTGTAGTTTAGTGTGTGTAAGTTGTGTTTAAATGGCTTTGTGACAGCATCATATCGCCTTTTATGATGCCGCGCTGTTAATCACTTTGCTCCCAACAGCGAATGGCAAGTCGATCCGGGATTAAACTCTCTGAAAAAATGTCACCGTCCCTCCAGAGAATTGAACCCCGGCACCTATCGTCCTCTCACAACAATAGTCAGCCGCCTAACCACTGCGGCCATCGACCCGTTGTTGCAATAGGTATTATTATTATTACACTGAATAACAGTTTGACAGGTGAAAACGATGCACAAATATGACCAACCATCCGTCTTTTGTTTTCTTTCGCTTGTATTTTTTTTTCTAAGATTGCTAATAAATTGTAAAGTTTGACAAAAATTAAATTTAAACACACTATGGTGGTTGCAATTTTCAAGGTAATGATAATTTTTTTGGTATCATTGTAAAGAGAATTTCAAGCTCTTTAAACAGATTCAAATTTCGAGAATGAGGAAGGGGGAGGGTGGCCTAAAAAATGTGTTCTTTTTCTGGTCTGGTGTTGAATATTGTTTTGCAAAACTTTAGAAGAAAGCTCAATAAGTTTGGACAACCTTTAAAAGTTCAAGCTTAGTTTAATTTTATTCCCTAGATCGAGGGGACTCTAAAATAAGACTGCAAATTGCTGGTTTAGTCTCACCACCCCTCAACTTCCTCGAATATGAATTGTTTGGGCAAGAAATTTTTGAAAATGATTTGACATTTTTAATAGTAGAAATTTATCAATTTTTGTCTGTAAAAGTTAAGATTTTAGTTGTTTTATAGTAGTTTAGAAGACGAGGGGCTTGAAAATTGCAGCCATCATAGTGTTTTTAAATCTATTTTTTGTCAAACTTTACAATTTATTACACAACTTTAGAACACAAATACAAACAAAAGAAAACAAAAGGCGGATAGTTGGCCATATTTAATTTGTGCATATTTGCTTGCATTGCAATAGGTATTATTATTATTACACTGAATAACGGTTTGACAGGTGCAAACGATGCACAAATATGGCCAACGATCCGTATTTTGTTTTCCTTTGCTTGTATTTGTTATCTAAGGTTGCTAATAAATTGTAAAGTTTGACAAAAATTAAATTTAAAAACACTATGGTGTCTGCAATTTTCACGGTAAATGACAATTTTTTTGGTATCATTGTAAAGAAAATTTCAAGCTCTTTAAAAAGATTCGAATTTCGAAAATGGGGAGGGCGAGGGTGACCTAGAAAATGTGTTCTTTTTCTGGTCTGGTGTTGAATATTGATTTGCAAAACTTTAGAAGAAAGCTCAATAAGTTTGGACAACTTTTAAACGTTCAAGCTTAGTTTAATTTTATTCCCTAGATCGAGGGGACTCTAAAATAAGACTGCAAATTGCTGGTTTAGTCTCACCACCCCTCAACTTCCTCGAATATGAATTGTTTGGGCAAGAAATTTTTGAAAATGATTTGACATTTTTAATAGCAGAAATTGATCAATTTTTTCTGTAAAAATTAAGGTTTTAGTTCTTAACGATCCGTCTTTTGTTTTCTTTTGTTTGTACATATTTGTGTTCTAAAGTGGCTAATAAATTGTAAAGTTTGATAAAAATTAAATTTAAAAACACTATGGTGCCTGCAATTTTCACGGTAAATGAGAATTTTTTTGGTATCATTGTAAAGAGAATTTCAAGCTCTTTAAAAAGATTCGAATTTCGAAAATGGGGAGGGGGAGGGTGACCTAAAAAATGTGTTCTTTTTCTGATCTGGTGTTGAATATTGATTTGCAAAACTTTAGAAGAAAGTTCAATAAGTTTGGACAACTTTTAAAAGTTCAAGCTTAGTTTAATTTTGTTCCCTAGATCGAGGGGACTCTAAAATAAGACTGCAAATTGCTGGTTCAGTCTTACCACTCCTCAACTCTCTCGAATGTATATAAATTGTTTGGGCAAGAAATTTTCGAAAATGATTTCACATTTTTAATAGCAGAAATTGATCAATAATAGTTTAGACCAACAATAAATCAATTTAAAAAATTTTGGAAAGGGGGGTGGAGATTTAATTAATGAACGACTATCAAGGTAGTAGACGGATCATTGATCACAATCCCGAGACGTGTCAGCTATGGAATAAGCTGTCCTGGGCTGCATCCATCCGAAAAGTACAACAGTGCAATTTTTATGACATATTGTCATTCAGCCTTCTAAGCTCTATGAACGTAGCTTTCCATCTAACCGCTCGGATACGATTTCTGCCTCACGTAATTGAAATACAGTAGAGCAGTAAACAGTTTCGGAACAAAGGGTCGTTTCCACCCTTCGAGTACCTAGAACATTGCAGTAGTGTAGTAACACGATAGTGTTACTACAGCTTTATGTTTTATTTGAACAGCAATTTTTTGTGAGGATATGATTCGTCTTCAAACGAGGATTCAGAACAATGGATCACGGTTGTAGATTACATGAGATTAGATTAGGAATTTGCAGGTCATAGGAATATATGCCTATGCAGTCTGCAATGAACGGTCATCAGATCTACTATCACTTTGACAGTAGGTCTTCAGTAAACTCAGGCCTGTCCTGGTGATCTTTGTGGAACCATCTCCGCTTTTAAAACATTTACACTTATGTATATATATATATACATATGTATAATACATGGTTGTACCATATTTTACAGTACTCCGATCTGCACTGACCAATAAGTAGATGTAAAAATATCAAAAGCAAAGGTGAACCGCATATCGGCATTAATTTATTTATAGTAACGCTATTGATAAATCATTTTAAATAGTCTACATTGGTAATTGGCGTTTCGCTTTGTGTGCTACAGGCACACGTTTAACTCCTTTAAACCGCGTGTAATGTGTAGAGATACATTTATACGTCTGTCCAACTGTGAGAGATCATATTTTTGTTGTTCGTTTTCCTCTATTTAATAAATACGTTTTACAATTTACAATGTTAATACTTTTATATGTATACAGCGTCCACGCAAATATTGACCTATCACGATTTATATCTTTAATTCCTCAGATCATATCTGTATTTTTTAAAACTCGGATTAGAAGAGGGGGAACTGGTGTACTGAGCACTGCAGTATTACAAGCAATATTTTTTTTTCCAGTGTTATAATAGCGCGTATAAATTTTACAAGGTTAAATTATTCCATTCTTGCTGGCCCATTGGCGTAAATACTCAATAATAATGAGTCATACAAAGAAATATGCATATTGTAATTGCTTGCTTATATTAACACGCTATAATGCGCTTTTGTAATAATTAATAACCTATCGGTACACATTAATATTTATGCGGACATTGTTCGAGGCGCCTTTCATTGTGGAATGCATGCTCATATGTATCTAATATATCTCTGTTGTCACCGTTTCGATATTATGAACTCATCATCCTGTATTTTTCAAAAAAATTTTATACGACCAACGATATCTTTTTATAAATCGCCGTGTATGTAAATATTGTTAATAAAACGCCCTTAACATTCGACTCTCTAGATTAAATCGTAGCTTTTTTTCGACGGGCTCAAGGCAGTAATCGAAAAAAACTGTCTTATCGCTGAATGTGTACCCGGTACAACAAGTTCTTTCCTTCAAAGAAATTCGACGTTGTACGGTACCATCGTTTCTTAAAATTCAATACATCTGTTTTTTAATTGGTTTTATTTAGAAATGTCATTAGTGTCAATGTCATTGTTATATATATGAAACGTCAAATTATGTAAGGCTGTCAATTTTTGACAGATAACTCAATATTGACAGGTAACATTATGGCTAGCCAAACGAGGTTCGTCAAAAAGTCCATCTATACGAATGGACATATAACAGGTTCGAGGAATTGTGGAAAAGATCACCCGGACAAAGACAGGCAAAGGAGTTCCTAAGAGACCACAGGCTTGAGTTTACTGAAGACCTACTGAGTAAAGACAAGAAGACTGTCAAAGTGATGTTTGTTGACGGATCATTGCAGATTCTGTCCAGAGGAAGAAGAAACCTCGCTACACTACACTGCACGGCGGTTCATTTTGATCACACATTCTGATCCTAGCTCCTTTCTAAATTGCTCCAGGCTCCAAGGCTGAATTTTGCGTTCTTAAGCCTTTTTATCTCTTATATATAGACCTTTCATCCCTAGTATGATCAGTGGATGTGATGAATAATCAAATCTTCACTGCGTAGGTTGCGACTAATTTTTGTAGGGATTCCAATAGTTGCGCGAAATTGACGTCTGCGGCCTTCTCCACATCGAGGTCCAGTTTTTGCTGGAGTCCGGCGGGGCTTTGAGAGTAAACTGCGAGTAAGGAGTGTTTTGACTGGTTCTGAGTTGGTCGTTCTAGGTTTAGAGTAGCACGAGCAACTCTTGTAGTTCGCTAGATATTCCCAGTTAGAGTTGGCGTACGTTGCTGATTCTGTTTTGGGGCGTTGGCATTTCTCAGGCTGGTGCTCTTCCGCGCAGATAATGCATCTACTGTGATCTCTATTCTCTCTTGTTTTTTTCTTAATTTTTTACCAGCACCAGTGGCATGGGTGCCTTATTTTTGGATCTGCATATTCTTACCAGCCCTTGAGGGGTACAACATCCTCGTTCGACGAAATCATCGATGGTTTCTTTTTCGGTTATTTCTGTTGGTAAACCTCGATTGACTACGTTTAAAAGTTTTAAAGGGCAGCTGGTGAGTGTGGTAAGGCATAAAGAAATCCTCGATGATCTCGTCGAACAAGGATGTTGTACCCCTCAAGGGATGGCAAGGATGTGCAGATCCATGTGGTAAGGTATGCCTTACCACACCCACCAGTTGCTCTTTGGAATTTGAATTCAGGAATTTGAATTGAATTGACGTCGGAGCTGTTTTCAGCGTTGCTCTGCCGATTATTGCCGGCGACAGTGAGGAGTGACATTTCTATAGAATAGAATAGAATAGAATAGAATAAGTTTTATTGCTTTGTGATATCTACATCTTAATCTTAGTACAATAGAAGAAACAAATTCAGTAGCTAACAAAGGAAACATCAAGAGAAAACTAGCTATAACTTAATTAATTAAAAGTTAAAATAAGAAAACCAAGTAAAATTAACTAATATAATCAAAATACTCTTCCACTGAATAAGACTTTATCTGGAGGAGTAGTCGGGTGCATGCCTGTCTAAAGGAGTGTAAGTTTCTTATTTCCTTAATATGATTCGGTAATTTATTGTATATGTATATAATAAGAAGGGGCCAAGTACACTACCCTGCGGCACACCTTGTCTGATAATATAGGTTTGGGGACATAACGGAGGCGGTCCGTGATGATTTTGTTTTTAGATTAGCGACGATTTTTCGTCTTTTGGGGGTGGTTTTCACCCTGGTTGTGACTTTTTCTTGAGGACGTGGAGGTTGGGCGGATTTGAGCTTCTACTACAATGTTGGCGAGAGTTGGGTGGCACACCTCCTTTTCGAGACTATGGAAGCAGTGTTCTGCAACGGCAGAATGCCGATTCTGTCCAGATCAGTGACAACTTTTCGTCTTTTAGTGGTGGTTTTCACCCTGGTTGTGATTTTCTCTTGAGGACCTGGAGGTTGGGTGGATTTGAGCTTCTACTACAATGTTGGCGAGAGTTGGGTGGCACACCTCCTTTTTGAGACTATGGAAGCAGTGTGGTCTGCGACGGCAGAATGTTGATTCTGTATAGATCAGCGACGACCTTTCGTTTCTTGGGGGAGGGGTGAGAGAGGGGGAGGGAGGTGGTTTTCACCCCCAAACGGGTTGTGACTTTTTCTGGAGGACCTGGAGGTTGGGCGGATTTGAGCTTCCACTACAATGTTGGCGAGAGTTGGGTGGCACACCTCCTTTTCGAGACTATGGAAGCAGTGTGGTCTGCGACGGCAGAATGTTGATTCTGTATAGATCAGCGACGACCTTTCGTTTCTTGGGGAGGGGTGAGAGAGGGGGAGGGAGGTGGTTTTCACCCCCAAACGGGTTGTGACTTTTTCTGGAGGACCTGGAGGTTGGGCGGATTTGAGCTTCCACTACAATGTTGGCGAGAGTTGGGTGGCACACCTCCTTTTCGAGACTATGGAAGCAGTGTGGTCTGCGACGGCAGAATATTGATTCTGTATAGATCAGCGATGACCTTTCGTCTCTTGGGGGGAGAGGGGGGAGGGGAGGTGGTTTTCACTCCCAAAAGGGTTGTGACTTTTTCTGGAGGACCTGGAGGTTGGGCGGATTTGAGCTTCCACTACAACGGTGGCGAGAGTGGGGTGGCACACCTCTTTTTATTGGTATTGCCCAAATTAGAATTTTGAGCGTTCACCAGCGAGGAGATCGAGTCAAAGGAGGAATCAACATCAGAATCTGTTTCGGATATATTTTTGAACGATTTTTGCCCTTTCTAAAGTCCACGTTAAGGTGGTGTGTGTTAAGGAGTTCTTCTTCAGAAGAGAAATTATTGAAGTTGAAACCAGCCAGTGAAGGAGTCTGAATTCTGCGCTGGTTAACGTGAAACTCAATGTGAACCAAAAGTTGCATGATATGTTTAGATCTATTCTGAAACTTGGGGATCATTTTAATGGATGGAACTGTGTAAGGATTGTTTTCGTAAAGAATTTATTACAAAACCTACTTTCATCGTAAACATAAAGATATTAACAACAACAAAAATTCGAGATATATCGAAATAACTCAGTTGGTAATTTTCGACGTTGCTGTCACCGTTTCTCAGAAGCACCGCTGAACGATGGGAGGGGAAAAAAATAACAGAACGAAAACGACAACTTGCAAACATGCCAAAAATATAATATAACGAGCTTAGTGAGCTATGTCTACTCTAAATGGTAAGGGTATAGCGGTGTGCGACAGGGTACAGCGTTGGGACCTCTCGTCTACAACATGGCAACAAATGGTCTGGATAACAGGAATAATTGAGATAAATTATTCGCTTAATTTATATCCGATTCGCTAATGCAAAGAGCTTTTAAAGTGTTTTTATTATTATTATTTTTTTACGAAAGTGAATCTCGGCTATATGGTGCGGTGGTCAGATTGACTAAGCACAGGTCACGTACGACTACAGTCTCGCGATAAATGGGTACCTATGCTAATGTAAATTATCTCCCGGTGAATTTATTTAGCATTTTTATTGTTCGTCCGAAAGGTAGATAAAACGTAAATTATCTTTAAAGGGGAATAACTCTTCGAGATAGGAGAGAAGGTAGACATCGCAGAAATGATTTTCAAACTTCGGAATACCTACATAGATGTCGTCATTGTTTTTAAGTTGAATATTTGTACATATTTACCGCAGGTAAATATAAATATAAATCGTATTGGGAGAATGTAGGTATTACGTTTGCATGTTACAATACATCTAATTCTACGATAAATTTAAAAAAGGAAAAAAAAATTAAAGTCAGGTTTCTCAATCTACAATACCATCAGAGACGTGAAAGAAATCGAAACATCCGATCGCGTAGTTTGAACGAGAGTTGAGTGTATAGAATAAGCACAAAAAAAACAAACGAAAACACCTACATGTCAACACATAACCAATAAAAATCGGCAGTCATCTGTTTTTCTATCTGTCATACTACAAACATATACGATCCCGCAATATGAATATGTAGATATATACTATTTGCTTTGTAACTGTAAATCGCAATACCTTAACTAGCGAATAGAAGAAGAAGGAAAAAAAAACAAGCGAGTAACGCTGAAAAAAAAAAAACCGAACCGATCGAAAAGAAAGGTGCACACACGATCTTCATATATGTTTTGTCTGTCCGTTCTTCGTAACAGGAACATCGGCGATAAGCTAACGTGGTCACGAATGTGATGTTTTGATCCATTTGTTCGATCGATCGAGGATCAAGATAGTGTTTTATTGAAAAATTACAAGAAAGTAGTTTAGATGTTCACGTACACCCTTTTAAATTCATTCTTATCAATCATTTTAATTTCGGGACGAAGGTAATTAATTCAAGTGGGCCGTTTAACGGTTATCTATTGTTTCGAACTGTATAATTCCTTTATCAAATTATTAATTCGGAACGATATCAGGTTAGTATAGAAACAAAATAGACGTGAACGTAACGAATCCATAAATAGGAAACAATATCCTCATAAATTTTCAGTAATTTCTTTAGTAACTTTAAACCTACCGATATCGCAACCATATCTCCTGTTGTATTGTATTTGTTAAGTTTCATACACGTATACCCACAATATAGAGAGAACTGATATATACATATGTTTCTTTTTCCTAGTTCATATACAGTCTGGTTTATTTAAGAGTGCACAAACATTTTAAAATTGTAGTACTTCATAAATGTGAAAATCAACTCATTGTAGTGTGGTACAAGTACATTTTCTAAAGCCATTTAGACCAATTAGGAGCCTATTCTTACCGTATACAAGTCGTTAACAGGTTGCGTCAAGCTGAGTCCTTGAAAAGTCTCATTACCTTTAAAAAGGACACACACAAGGACTCCATACATAGATGCCTATTTTAAAATAAAAATATTGCTTATATTGATTGGCGATCGTAGAACAATACGTTGTACGATTGCCAGCTTACTATTTGAGAGATTCAGTTTGAAATTGTGAAACGGTAGTAGCACAATGACGTCAATATAACGTCATATTTTTATGATTGTTTTTTTATGACAAATATGTGTCGCAGTCGCTAGAAAGAATGCCATTTATGAATGGATAATATCAAAATTTGACGTAATACAAATAAAATCTAGACATTACGTACAAGTAACGTCATTTTTAGGGATATATTAGAAGTAGCATCTTTATTTAGTAAATTTAAGCGATGGACGTTAAATTGACCTTTAGAAGAAGAATTTTAAGAAGGCAGGGAAAAATAAACGTTTTTATTACGTCATAAATTGGTCATTTTGACGTTTGCGGGCAATTAGAACCTTGAATTGAGTTGGATATAGTACATTAGCGCTGATTGGGCACTAATTTATCGTTATTAACGTTAACGTTTGATAAAATAGAATAAATAATGAAAATAGATGAAATATTAGGTTTATTTGCTATTTTTTCAAACCAGGAATATGTCTGTCGATAAAATGCGTTTGAGATATTGTTTATTGTATTAAAAAAGAGAAAAATGCGTCAGTTGCAAGTGAAAATTTGTGTAGTGTTATTGGAGGTGGATGGATTGGAGATTAGCTCCCACGGTGGCCAAACCAAATTTGTTAATTTTGACTAAAAAAACAGTGTTAGAATTTGGCCTGATTATCGAGGAAGACTTCTGTTATGGTACCTACTTCAAAGTGATAGAAGTGAGGAAAAAAAAAGTTAATTTCACATTTGCAAATTTCTCTAACAATATATTGAAGCATTGTTCTCGTACAGTAAAGATTTCACTCATCTCATTCGCAAGAGAGCACAACACAATGCTAAGAAGAAAAATATTGCTTATATTGATTGGCGATCGTAGAACAATAGATTGTACGATTGCCAGCTTACTATTTGAGAGATTCAGTTTGAAATTGTGAAACGGTAGTAGCACAATGACGTCAATATAACGTCATATTTTTATGTTTGCTTTTCTTAATGATGGATATGTGTCGCAGGTGTCAGAAAGAGTGCTATTTATGAATAGGTAATGTCAACATTTGACGTAATACAAATAAAATCTAGACATTACGTACAAGTAACGTCATTTTTAGGGATATATTAGAAGTAGCATCTTGTAGACGTGTTGATGACATCCACATACTATAGTAGTATCTTTATCTAGTAAATTTAAGCGAGGGACGTTAAATTGACGTTTAGAAGAAGAATTATATAATAAGAAGGCAAGGAAAAATTAACGTTTTTCTTACGTCATAAATTGATTATTTTGACGTTATTATATTAAAAAAATGCGTTAGCTGCAAGTGAAAACCCAGGCAGCAACATCACGTCACATTAACGTGATTAATTGGTCATAAGTTACGTCATAATAACCAACGTCTTTATGACGTGAGTGGTAAGGGCATTATAACGTGATTATTTTATTTTGTGGTGATTTATTGCAAATAACTTAATAATAATTAAAACGGTTATTTCAGGAACATCTTCATTTATTATTATATTATTATTTATAAGTATTTATAAGTCGCTTGAGAGGAAATCTTTTCCGTTTTTTATCTAATACTGGCTCATCGCTCTGTAAATCTGAGATTACTTCTGTTTTTTTTTTAATTTTTTGCGTGCTTTATTGTAGTCATCTTAACATACAATTCTTTTTTTAGGTTAAAATATGTATTCTAAGCATTCGTACTTACCACATTCACCCTTGTATTGGCATCAAAATGACGTTATAGTAACGTACCATTTTCGTAATATGACGTTTCGACAAAAAAATGACCTTAAATCGACGTGAATATTACGTGATATGACGTCAGTGTGCTACCTGGCTTAATTCAGTTTGGAAGATGAATCTCGTTTCGGGGGATCTACGGAGATTGTCGATGAGTCTTTACGAAGAGGAATTGAACAAAATCACACTCAATAATTCTGGAACATATCCAGAATTTGGATTTTTTTTTGACTTAACGGAACGTGACAGACTGAATGAAACCGATCTATTTTTTGGATTGATTCATTAAAATAATACTGTATGAACAAGAGCGCCAACCCAAATTTGTATTCGATGGGATAAAAAAAAGTCCAGTTTATTATGAACTTCTCTGGCAGGGAGGAACCATTGATTCAACGAAGTATTGGTAGGTAATAATTTACACAGTTAGAGACCTCATACTTCCACCTTCACCCAACAAAAATTGGAAAATCTTTGCTCTGGATATTGCACCTTTGGATTTCGACATCCTCCAAAAAAATTCCACAAATTTGGAAGATGACGTCCAAAATGCCAAAACAGCAACATTATTTCAAGGTGGTATTAACCAGGTAGCCGGCTCAGATCGAGGATTGTTATAAAAACTAAGAAAGAGTGTTAGAATTTGGCCTGATTATCGAGGAAGACTTAGAAAGAGAACAACCACATCTGTTCTTCTGTTATGGTACTTCAAAGTGATAGAAGAAAATGCAAATTTCTTTCTCTTAACAATATATTGAAGGGCAGCCTGGCTGTCAGATAAAATGTCTACCGATCCGTTTACATGTTGGTAGTCTAAAATGGCTTGGAGGATGGCAAAATTATTTCGGCTTGGAAGATGGAAGGTGAGCTCTTCAAGCTGATGGCCACCCCATCTAGTAGATCGATAATCAGAAGAAACCAATCCAATTTATATACCATTCGGCGTTTTAGAAGCATCCACAAACTAGCGGGAACATCTTGGCCTCGAAACTGAAGACGGGCGAGATCTTGTCTGCCCTTATAGACAATGGTGCCGTCTTTTAGATGTAGGTAAAGATGCTGGTATGGTATCCTCCGTTTAGCCTCCGCGTACAATACCAGTTCCACCAAACAAACTTTTCAGCTTATCCAACCTGAATTAGAACGAACCACATCCCAATGCTCTGGTATCGATCACATTCTCTTTTTTGCAACAGCGACCAAAACTAGATTTATCGGCATTGGAAATTAAAATGTGTTGATGTGATTGATATCCTTTTCAAATAATATCCCACATAGAACAAATTGGTTGGGCCAATATTGGTTAAAAATTGAAAAATGCAATATAGGTTCATCATATATAAAATTATTGGTCCAATATTGTTTTCGTTTGTTTGTCGTGGCATAATATTGGGGAAATGTTGATATAATAATATTGGCGTCAGTTACATTAAAAAATATTGACCCAATATTGGCAAAATAAATTTAATATTGGCCCAATGTTTTTATATGCGTCCAATATTGGACCATTATATTTGTTCTCCTTAGGATGCTCTCCTATGGCTGGCGTTGAGGTATCTCTATTTATTGCAAAGCCCAGTTTTAGGCCCAAATTAACTGGTTCAATAGACTCGTTTGCTGTTGCTATTTTTTTAAGATTTCCTGACAGAGTGACTAACAGAATTTCAAACTCTCTTGGAGCTTTCCCTTAGAGACACGCAATTAGATGCATTTAAATAAATCAGCCTATATATATGTATATTTCACAATTATTATATGCGACTACACACATCTACTAACTGTCCATAGTGAGTCCATTTCTAGCGAAACCGCGTTTATAGATACATACAGCTCAAAACCAGGTGGTTTAATTTATATCGTTCAAATAATCATAAATCACAAACCCACTGGATCTAGCTGATACGTTGGACGTCACAACATAACGATTCCTATTGTGAAAAGTCTAAAATATAACCGAGACAAGCCTCCGACGGTATTGGGGATAGTGGATTTGCCCCCTTCAGCTCCCTTTTGGTAAAACGCGAGATAATTAACGTTGCATCTCCGCTTCGATTTTGCTCTGCTTACGTGTAAGTAATTGATGATAGTTAGGATCTTCAAAAATTGGTAATCTATTCAGATAGATATCTAAGCTTTTTATTTTAATCGTTTAGATTTATAATATGTATAAATAATACAAGCCATGTCGTTCTTCGGTGTCTCAATCATTAATCCAACGTATTGCAATACTCAATCACATATGAAATCTATTTATATACTAACGTATGTACGATACATACATATGTAGTATGTAGAGATTATTTCAATGCAAGCCAATGACAATACGTGTAAGAGATACATACGTTAGATAACCATGAAATTGTACCATTATATTATGTGCATATAACATAACTTTCTTTTATTCTTTTTCACCTTTCATAATAGCTTTAGAATTGTCCATAACCTACTTGATACTGGATTAATTGTTGCTGGGGCAACAAACCGGAACTGAAGCAAAAGATTTGTATATTCATATTTTATCGGTTGGCAAAACGTTATATTGCGAAATCGTATTTTACGATAGCTCGGAGTGAACTAGTTTTCACTTTTAACCCATTGTGTATCGCACACACGAAGGTTTATTTATGATTCTCATAAAAAAAAAATATCCATTCGATAACACATCCGAAAGTGTTAAACGACTCTTAAGTATTTGTATTATATATTTTTTTTTAAAGACATGATCGTAACAATAGAAGACGCACAAAATTCTCGAGGAGGACTTCGATGTATAAGCAACGTGATTTCAATTTCATTACGAGAGTTATCCTATCGGTTATTGTTGCATTATGATGTTAAGTAATATCGTGAGAACGTAGAAATATGGATAATTTGTTTAAAATGTTATCTCTAAAATGACACTGTTATTACCATACATAGTCGTTGCATATTTTTTTGGGTCTCTTAGCAGACTTCATTCTCTTTTACAGTTATTATATTCTAGTTATATCTGTTAAAATGAAGAAATCTCATTTTATAGGCTGTAAAAACAAGGTTTTGCATTTTGACAATTGTAAATCATCAGTTTGACAGCTGTCAAATTAGATAAACAATCGTCTTCTACAGTTTCAACGCTTGCACCATTTATGATCTTTATGAAAGCTGTTAAGCTTTAAAAGTAACAGTAATTTGATTCACATTTATCAAGTGTAATTGTAAAATTATATCTGACAGAGTAGTAACTGTCAAAACGAAAAAAAGTTCTTTTTCTAGTTTCTCTTTTACAGTTATTATATTCTATTTGTCACAATAAATCTGTTAAGATGAAAAAATCTGTTGTTATAGGCTGTGGACACAATGTTTTGACAATTTTAAATCATCAGTTTGACAGCTGTCACATTAGATAAACAATCGTCTTCTACAGTTTCAACGCTTGCACGATTTATGATCTTTATGAAAGCTGTCAAGCTTTAAAAGTAACAGTAATTTGATTCAGATTTATCAAGTGTAATTGTAAAATTATATCTGACAGAGTAGTAACTGTCAAAATAAAAAAAAAGTTCTTTTTCTAGTTTCTCTTTTACAGTTATTATATTCTATGTATGTCAAAATATATCTGTTAAAACGAAAAAATCTGGTGTTATAGGCTGTGGACACAAGGTTTTGCGTTTTGACAATTTTAAATCATCAGTTTGACAGCTGTCACATTAGATAAACAATCAACTTTCACAGTTTCAACGCTTGCACGATTTATGATCTTTATGAAAGCTGTTAAGCTTTAAAAGTAACAGTAATTTGATTCACATTTATCAAGTGTAATTGTAAAATTATATCTGACAGAGTAGTAACTGTCAAAACGAAAAAAAAGTTCTTTTTCTAGTTTCTCTTTTACAGTTATTATATTCTATCTGTCAAAATAAATCTGTTAAGATGAAAAAATCTGTTGTTATAGGCTGTGGACACAAGGTTTTGCGTTTTGACAATTTTAAATCATCAGTTTGACAGCTGTCACATTAGATAAACAATCATCTTCCACAGTTTCAACGCTTGCACGATTTATGATGTTTATGAAAGCTGTTAAGCTTTAAAAGTAACTGTAATTTGATTCAGATTTATCAAGTGTAATTGTAAAATTATATCTGATAGAGTAGTAACTGTCAAAATAAAAAAAAAGTTCTTTTTCTAGTTTCTCTTTTACAGTTATTATATTCTATCTATCAAAATAAATCTGTTAAGATGAAAAAATCTGTTGTTATAGGCTGTGGACACAAGGTTTTGCGTTTTGACAATTTTAAATCATCAGTTTGACAGCTGTCACATTAGATAAACAATCACCTTCCACAGTTTCAACGCTTGCACGATTTATGATCTTTATGAAAGCTGTTAAGCTTTAAAAGTAACTGTAATTTGATTCAGATTTATCAAGTGTAATTGTAAAATTATATCTGACAGAGTAGTAACTGTCAAAATAAAAAAAAAGTTATTTTTCTAGTTTCTCTTTTACAGTTATTATATTCTATCTGTCAAAATAAATCTGTTAAGATGAAAAAATCTGTTGTTATAGGCTGTGGACACAAGGTTTTGCGTTGTGACAATTGTAAACCATACATTTGACAGCTGTCAGATTGCAAAAACAATCGCTTCCCGCAATCTAAACTCTTGCACGATTGCACGAGTAATTTGATTCAGATTTATCACGTGCAAGTGTAAAAATATATCTGACGGAATTGTAACTGTAATATTATTTTGACGAGGTGTAATTAGTTAAAATACTTCTGACAGCTGTCAGATTTGACAGTTGTAATTGCCGAAATGGAATTGAGGGTGTTGTAAAATTGTGAAATCGGTTATTGTTTATAGTTTCGGCTTGTGGTTGTAACGATCAAAACGAGGAAAAAGTTGTTTTCGGTAGGTCGTGGAAACAATAGTTTCTTTTTCGTTGTGACAGTTGTAAGCATTGAAATATTCATGACGGTTGTCAGATCCATCCGTTTTTCCACAGTCTCAATGCTTGCATGTCTTATAATTTTTATGGAAGCTGTCTCTCTATAAAAGTGTTTTTATTTTATTATCATATGACAGTTAAAATATTTTTTTGACAGCTGTTAGATCTGATGATTGTATCTATCAAAATAGATCTAAGAGAGTTGCAAAATCGGTTGATTTTTTACAGTTTAGATAACAAGAACAATAGCTGTTTTTCTAGGTTATAAAAATTGTGTCGTACTGTCGTTGTAACAGTTGGAACTATCGCAATACTTGTGAGAGCTGTCAAATTTGTTTCAAACAATCATTGTTCGCCTGTGTTATAATTTTTCTGATGAAAATTGTCTTGCTATAAAGGTGATTTTTAATTTATTATTGTATGGCAGTTGAACCATTTTTTTTGACAGTTGTCAGATCTGATGATTGTAACTGTCAAAATAGATCTAAGAGAGTTGCGGAATTTAAAATTGGTGGTTTGTTTTACAGTTTATATAACGAGAGAGAAAGCTGTTTTTGTAGATTCTAAAAGCTGTGCTGTTTTCTCGTCTATTAAAATATTTGTGACAGCTGTCAAATTTCTCTCAAAACAATGATTTTTCGCATGTATGTGTAAGAGAGTTGCAGCATTCAAAATCGGTGGTTTTAGATAACGAGAGGAAAATCTGTTTTTGTAGGTTATAAAAAGTAAGTTGTGACAGTTAGAACTACTGAAATATTTTTGACAGTTGTTAGATCCGATGATTGTAACTGTCAAAATATGTAGACCCAAGAGAGTTGTAGAAAACACAGTTTAAGTGTTTGGATTCGTTATAAATTTTTCGACAGCTGTCTCGCTGTAAAAGTGATGATTATCGTATGACAATTAAAATATTTCTGACAGATGTCAGATCCGACAAATTTTAACTGTCAAAATATACAGTTATAGTAAGCTGAGAAAAAGCTGTTTTTATAGGTTTGTTTGTAGAAAATGAGTTGTTTTTTCGTTGTGATAGTTGGAACGACTGAAATATTTGTGACAGCTGTCAAATTCGACCATTTTAATGTTTAAAATGCCACCGAGAGAGTTGAAAAATTGTAAAATCGATTAATCTTTGACAGTTCCGATAATTGTAATTATCAATACGAAATAAAAAAAAATTTACAGCGTTTCGTTTCTTCCGACATTTGAGAGCTAATGCAGATCTAACTAGAATCATTCTGGCTGCATTATTTGTAGCTCTCAACTAACACGTCTTGATTCTTCGTCCTCTTCTTCTTCTGATTCTCATTCTACCACTTGGGAGAGCAACAAACGAGCATCGCCAATAAATACTGTATATGGGTAATATTGTTTCTTTATGATAATGGCCTGAATAAGGGTGTTTGTTTAAGCGTCCTTTTTTCATTTTCAGCAATTCGTTACGTCTGTTGCTTTCGCTTTAGTATCATTACACGACCGTATCGTTAAATATTATTTATATTATTGTTTCGGTATTATACGAATAGTTGCGTACCGGTATTTTAACTAAATTGTTTTAATAAATTCATCTGTCCGAGTTTAAATTTTAATCGTATGGATCGTGTCGTACGGATAGGACTCGTTACATCTAATCAAGAAAGAAATATATATATCCTTATATAACTTATCAGGTATTCTCGGAAATGTTCTCAACTGTACGATTCTCAAAATAGCGAAAAATTATTCAACCGATGATGCCATTGTGAAACGTTTTAGTTATTCGTAAGACATCTACAGATTCACGTATAGAATTCAAACTAGATTCAATGTATAGATGGGATTTTTTTCTTCTTTTTTTGGAGAAAAAGAATAAATAACGAAGCTGTGAATAAATAAACAATCAACTGGGTATTTAACGTTCCTTTATCGCGTTTCCAAGTGTTATCTTGAAAGGGGGCCGCATATTCTAGAGATGGCTTAATTAAACTAGATACACTACCGTTCCTCAAATATGGTTCTTCCAATTTTTTTTTTGTTTCCAATATAATATACTTATATATATGTACATAGATGCATAATAAAATCGAGGAAGATTGTGTTATTACCTATGTTGTATTAGATTAACAAACAGTTGGATATCATGGAATTATGACTTGTCATTAACGACACCATTACTAATGAACATGCAATAAAATTCAAACATAAAACGGACCTTCCTGTCCGTACTTCATTGTTTGTGCAATCTCCCATGGTCAACTGCGGGTTATAAAATCTTTAATACGAAATGGCGAAAAATAAAGGAATACCATGTGATGGTTGCAACGCTGTTGTCCTGTTCGTATCTAAGGAATCATTCAACGGATATTAGTATTGCAATTGATATTAGTATTGCAATTATATTGGCTGTATAAGGACTTCACAACACGTGCTTGTACGTACTTTAAATTCACGTTGAACGATAGTTTCTCCTTCTCCCCTCCCTCTTCGGATTCGTTCGGAAACTATAAGTCATAATTTTAGAATTTATATTCAATGAATACCAATTAAATTTTATTGCAGTTATAAATATGGAAAAGGGCAGTAATAATTCTAAAGGCGTTCTAAACTTGATTGATTCCCTTTAAGTACCTACCTCAAAACAATTGCACAAATATCGAAATCGAGTTAAAAAAGAAATTATGTGATGTTTTGTTGGCTGAATGAGGAATGGTGTCTTACACAAGAACTTTTAATTAATCCACAAAGAAACAAAGTTGGTTGCTTTCACCAACATGAAACTCGATGATCTGGGAGGCATTAGACTGTTTGGGCAAGAGTTGCAATTAACCAAGGAGGACGTTTTTACGCTTGATGCAAAACTAAACTGGAGAAATCACTTAATTAAAATAATAATAATTAAAGTCGAAGATGATTCATTGGGTGTACACTATAATGGTGAAGCTAACGATAACCTATGGAGCATTAGTCTGGTGCAGAAGGACAGAAGGTATGCTATGGATAATCAATGGAGCAACTAACAGCACAGGAACTGCATCCTTGGAGACCATTGTCGGCCTCCCTCTGCTGGAGCTTTACGTAAAGGCGGAGGCTATGAAAAAATAAAATATTTCTGACAGCTGTCTTTCTGTTTTGTCAGGTATCGCTATCAAAGTATTATGGTAGCTGTCAATTTTTCTAAAAGTTGTCACGATTATAAAATCACTTTATTTTCTTTCTGTTTTGATGAATTATTGAAATATTTCTGACAGCTGTCGAATTGTAAAAATGGGTTTTATTTTCTGTTCCGTCAAGGTATCGCTATCAAAGTATGATGGTAGCTGTCAAATTTTTCTTAAAGTTATCGCGATTATAAAATCACTTTATTTTCTTTCTGTTTTGATGTATTATTGAAATATTTTTGACAGCTGTCAAATTGTAAAAACAGTTTTTATTTTCCGTTCCGTCAAGATATCGCTATCAAAGTATTATGGTAGCTGTTAAATTTTTCTAAAAGTTGTCGCAATTATAAAATCACTTTATTTTCTTTCTGTTTTGATGAATTATTGAAATATTTCTGACAGCTGTCTTTCTGTTTTATCAGGTATCACTATCAAAGTATTTATGGTAGCTGTCAAAGTTTTGTTAGAGCTTTTAAAATTACCAAAAATCATATACGTTCGTAATAATTAAAATATTTTTAACAGCTGTCAAATTGTAAAAAAAGTTTTTATTTTCTGTTCTGTCAGGTATCGCTATCAAAATAATATGGTAGCTGTCAAATTTTTCTAAAAGTTGTCGCGATTATAAAATCACTTTATTTTCTTTCTGTTTTGATGAATTATTGAAATATTTTTGACAGCTGTCAAATTGTAAAAACAGTTTTTATTTTCCGTTCCGTCAAGATATCGCTATCAAAGTATGATGGTAGCTGTCAAATTTTTCTAAAAGTTGTCGCAATTATAAAATCACTTTATTTTCTATCTGTTTTGATGAATTATTGAAATATTTCTGACAGCTGTCTTTCTCTTTTATCAGGTATCACTATCAAAGTATTTATGGTAGCTGTCAAAGTTTTGTTAGAGCTTTTAAAATTACCAAAAATCACATACGTTTGTAATAATCAGGTAAAATATTTTTAACAGCTGTCAAATTCCAAAAAAGTTTTTATTTTCTGTTCTGTCAGGTAACACTATCAAAGTATTATGATAGCTGTCAAATTTTTCTTAAAGTTATCAGTCGTAAACTATTGGCGTACGGCCACAGTCACTCGACGTGGACACGCTGTATAAGCTGTAGTTTTGACAGCTAAAACCTGTGTAACACCAGCAAATTGTCATAATTATGACAGTTTGACAGGTTTTAGCTGTGAAAACTACAGCTTATATAGCGTGTCCACGTCGAGTGACTGTGGCCGTACGCCCATAGTTTACCTACTGTTATCGCGATTATAAAATCACTTTATTTTCTTTCTGTTTTGATGAATTATTGAAATATTTCTGACAGATGTCAAATTGCAAAAACAGTTTCTCTTTTTCTATTTCGGTGGCTATAACTGTATATGGTTCCCGAAACTATACCAGCATTATTTCATTTCCTTCCTGTTTTGACGTGTATAATGAATAAAATAATTCGGACAGCTGTCAAATTCTAAAAACGGCATTTATTTTCTGTTCTGTCAGTTGTAACTATCAAACTATTCATTGTAGCTGTTAAATTTTTTCTTAGAGTATGTCCTTCCTATTTTAACGTACGTAATAATTAAAATATTTGTGACAGCTGTCAATCTGTAAAAACAATTTTATTTGTTTTTGTTTTGACAGGTGTACTAGATCAAAATATTCCTCCCTTAACAGTTGTTAAACTATACTATACTTATCAGATTTGACATTTGTAACTGATAAAATACATTTGACAGCTGTCAAATTGTCATTTCGGATGATGTTGATGCTGCTTTCTCTTTGACCGCTTGAGTTTGAATGTTACATAAATTTGCAGTCAGTAATCTGACGATTTCGGTGATGATCTTAGTAATAAATAGCGTTACTCTAACCTTTAAGAATGACGTCTAAATGTCTGTAGAATCACGTGATTATGTAACAGACTAGTCATGTGGAAATTGTGTCTCCTACGCGTACAAAATGACGTTTTAGAAATCAACTCTAAACATGCTACGACGTCGAAAAGAGGAAACTGTTTCGTTTTAAAAATCTTAAACCATATTTTTGTCTCCAAAATGGCGTCTACTAATATTACTATATTGATGATATTACCTTAATTTGATAAGATATGTTATTGATTTTTTATTGTTTTATTAATTTATTCGACCTACAAGTGAAAATATCACTAGGATTAAAAGAAACAAAAACGGAAAACAAACAAGAAAATAATAAAAAAAAAGGAAAACAAATGAACGCACGCTTATGTATACTTTAAGTGTAAGTATATATATACTTTGCGGGGGCATAGTCGGAGTGATGTCGAAGCCCCAACGATGGGCGTGTCTTCATCCACGGATCATTATCAACTAATGGTTTACGGGTGACAATTGCAAATCATCTTTATTCATCTGTCCCTTCTCGGCCTACTAGTTTTTTACGTTGTTTCGGCCATATTTTCGTGTACACGCATAACGGCGCATTTTAATCGTTACCTTGTTTTGCTCGATACGACTACGTGTGTCGACGGTTGTAATTCGCTTTTTGTTTTTAATTTTGCTCGTCCCTTTTCTACACCCGTACACAAAATAAAATTTTCAAAAATAAGTGTTTCGAACGTCGTAAAAATCCCACACCTACGCCACTGCTTTCACCAATCAGTCAAAAGCGGACGATATTCTAGTTTTTGCCTTTAACTTGTCATATTTATCGAAGTAGGCTTAGAGAGCGCGCGAGCACGACGGACGTCGTTACATAGTTGCCAAGATTCTTCGTGTTTTCTTACGAAGGTAGAATACAACAAAGTAGGCCATGGGAATCGGACCCGCGGGCCTCCTAGATCCCGATATCGTAAGTTGGCGAGAATGGTATATCACAAATCCTCGAGGGTTATGTCGTATATGTATATACACTACAGTTCAAAACTTTTCTTTTAAATGCTGTTTAGTTTGACCAAAATAAGACTAATTTGTTAAACTCACCAACGTCACCAATTAAGTCGTGTACTATACAACTGACGTGGTAGTGACTGGCCACAATAATTCGCCCGTCACCTATAAAGCGGACACGTTTAGTGACAACATGTTTCGACCAACATAAAACCTTCATCTTAATAAAAGAAATAAAATCGTGGGAGTTTGGTTTCGTTTCTTAGTTGAAAAAAAAAACTTTCCTAATTACCCTTGTAATCTTTCTATATATGTATGCTCATTCGAAATATTAGAACTGAAAACGTAAAATTTCACTTTAATCGAAGCTTGTGAGTTGAGCAGCAGGTCCTATCGTATGCGTTCACATAAATGTCAAATTCGGTGACCGTAAAGAATGCTTCCTGTTACTTTGGAGGTCCTCTCTTCTTCAGCTGTATATGGCGTAAATTTATGGTAATTTAAGTTTTATTTCGTTCAGGTCATCTGTTATTTAGAATTTCGGATACGTGTGGGGGCAACGCATACCTAATTGATTATTAATTTTATAGTTTTTTAATTATTAAACTTTGGTCTTTTATACATACGAAAAAGTCTACCAGAGATGCGAGAGAGAGAGAGAAAAATGCTGCCATAACATAGTACAACACATAAAAATAAATTTCTAATTAATTGAGTAGAAACAATAGTCTACAAGTTATGCTCTTTAAATCTAAATTATTTTTACACAACAACCTTGATAATCGTGGTGACATTCAATAACAAAAAAAAAAGCTATCTCAACACATCTCCTACATCATGAAGTTCGTTTAAAATACGTTTAATTAAATTAGATCGAAAAAAGGATGGGAATACCGTTAATAAGATTAAATAAACAAAAAAATTCGACCTAATAAATTAAGATTCTAATATTTAACGAGCCTGTCAAAACATGTCGTTAACCTTCTATGTTTATTTTTCAAAATAAACAAAAAAAATATCTAATACTGCAAAATAGCGAACGGCATCGGACCTAAATAACCCCCATGCGGCATTCCCGATGCGGGCCAATTAAAATGCATTACATACATACATTCGAACGCGTTATATTCGGTGGAAAATATCGTAAAACCGATTGTAATTGAGCGGTTGGAATTCTGTACGAATCTCTCGCTCTAGACGAGCGAAAAACACTCGAATAACGTTGAAACGAGACAAGTTGAGTCTCTCCGCGAAAACGAAACAGAGGTGCTTAATATTTATTCGGTCTTATTAAAATTCTTGCGCCACTATTATTGACTCAAGTGAAATATTGTTGGAAAAAATAATGAACTCGCAACAGAGGGCGCTACGTACACGGCGTTGAACCGCTGTTTAGCGTTATGGAACGATGAATAAATAGCGGCCCCGTATTATTATAATTGGGGAATATTTTATTCGCGGTTTATAAACGTACAGGGTCACCGAAATATTTATCTATCTAGTGACGACACTATCACGTCATTATTTTGATTAACGATTATGTCGTTGTAATCTTTAAATATGATATCTAAATATTATTACGCCAATAAAACGACGAAATTTTGGTAAATTGACGTGTTTTGGAGAAAAAATGACGTAACTGGGACGTAACTTCAAAATCGACAAGTTATAACGTCAAAAATGTAAAAACTAACGTCTTTATGGCGTATTACTTTATTAAATAGTCGTTTAAAAAAAACCCGTCAACCGTTTGATGAATCTACTTCTCTCTCGGCCAGATAGCTCATCTTGTAAATCTAAACGAGAGGACAAAGTACCAGGAAGGCACATTAACGCGTTTGAGCGCTGTGACCGTTCAAACTTTCATAAATTTTCTGGACAATTTTTTCATCATATAAATATTACCTAGCTCGATAACCGTTTGATGGATCTGCTTCCTCCTCGGCAAGTAGGTTCACCTTGTTAATCTAAACGAGAGGCCAACCTCCCAGCAAGGCACATTAACGGGTTATGGAGATAAATTTTCTCGAGAACCGTTTGATGAATCTACTTCGATCTCGGCCAGATGGTTCATCTTGTTAATCTAAACGAGAGGACAATCCCCCAGGAAGGCACATTAACGCGTTTGAGCGCTGTGACCGTTCAAACTTTCATAAATTTTCTGGACAATTTTTTCATCATATAAATATTACCTAGCTCGATAACCGTTTGATGGATCTGCTTCCCCCTCGGCAAGTAGGTTCACCTTGTTAATCCAAACGACAGGCCAACCTCCCAGCAAGGCACATTAACGGGTTATAGAGATAAATTTTCTCGAGAATCGTTTGATGAATCTACTTCGCTCTCGGCCAGATGGCTCATCTTGTTAATCTAAACGAGAGGACAAAGTACCAGGAAGGCACATTAACGCGTTTGAGCGCTGTGACCGTTCAAACTTTCATACATTTTCTGGACAACTTTTTCATCATATAAATATTACCTAGCTCGATAACCGTTTGATGGATCTGCTTCCTCCTCGGCAAGTAGGTTGACCTTGTTAATCTAAACGAGAGGCCAAACTCCCAGCAAGGCACATTAACGGGTTATAGAGATAAATTTGCTCGAGAACCGTTTGATGAATCTACTTCGCTCTCGGCCAGATGGCTCATCTTGTTAATCTAAACGAGAGGACAAAGTACCAGGAAGGCACATTAACGCGTTTGAGCGCTGTGACCGTTCAAACATTCATAAATTTTCTAGACAATTTTTCATCATATAAATATTACCTAGCTCGATAGCCGTTTGATGGATCTGCTTCCTCCTCGGCAAGTAGGTTCACCTTGTTATTCCAAACGAGAGGCCAACCTCCCAGCAAGGCACATTAACGGGTTATAGAGATAAATTTTCTCGAGAACCGTTTGATGAATCTACTTCGCTCTCGGCCAGATGGCTCATCTTGTTAATCTAAACGAGAGGACAAAGTACCAGGAAGGCACATTAACGCGTTTGAGCGCTGTGACCGTTCAGACTTTCATAAATTTTCTGGACAATTTTTCATTATATAAATATTACCTAGCTCGATAGCCCTTTGATGGATCTGCTTCCTCCTCGGCAAGTAGGTTCACCTTGTTAATCCAAACGAAAGGTCAACCTCCCAGCAAGGCACATTAACGGGTTATAGAGATAAATTTTCTCGAGAACCGTTTGATGAATCTACTTCGCTCTCGGCCAGATGGCTCATCTTGTTAATCTAAACGAGAGGACAAAGTACCAGGAAGGCACATTAACGCGTTTGAGCGCTGTGACCGTTCAGACTTTCATAAATTTTCTGGACAATTTTTCATTATATAAATATTACCTAGCTCGATAGCCGTTTGATGGATCTGCTTCCTCCTCGGCAAGTAGGTTCACCTTGTTAATCCAAACGAAAGGTCAACCTCCCAGCAAGGCACATTAACGGGTTATAGAGATAAATTTTCTCGAGAACCGTTTGATGAATCTACTTCGCTCTCGGCCAGATGGCTCATCTTGTTAATCTAAACGAGAGGACAAAGTACCAGGAAGGCACATTAACGCGTTTGAGCGCTGTGACCGTTCAAACATTCATAAATTTTCTGGACAATTTTTCATTATATAAATATTACCTAGCTCGATAGCCGTTTGATGGATCTGCTTCCTCCTCGGCAAGTAGGTTCACCTTGTTATTCCAAACGAGAGGCCAACCTCCCAGCAAGGCACATTAACGGGTTATAGAGATAAATTTTCTCGAGAACCGTTTGATGAATCTACTTCGCTCTCGGCCAGATGGCTCATCTTGTTAATCTAAACGAGAGGACAAAGTACCAGGAAGGCACATTAACGCGTTTGAGCGCTGTGACCGTTCAAACATTCATAAATTTTCTGGACAATTTTTCATCATATAAATATTACCTAGCTCGATAGCCGTTTGATGGATCTGCTTCCTCCTCGGCAAGTAGGTTCACCTTGTTATTCCAAACGAGAGGCCAACCTCCCAGCAAGGCACATTAACGGGTTATAGAGATAAATTTTCTCGAGAACCGTTTGATGAATCTACTTCGCTCTCGGCCAGATGGCTCATCTTGTTAATCTAAACGAGAGGACAAAGTACCAGGAAGGCACATTAACGCGTTTGAGCGCTGTGACCGTTCAAACTTTCATAAATTTTCAGGACAATTTTTCATTATATAAATATTACCTAGCTCGATAGCCGTTTGATGGATCTGCTTCCTCCTCGGCAAGTAGGTTGACCTTGTTAATCTAAACGAGAGGCCAAACTCCCAGCAAGGCACATTAACGGGTTATAGAGATAAATTTGCTCGAGAACCGTTTGATGAATCTACTTCGCTCTCGGCCAGATGGCTCATCTTGTTAATCTAAACGAGAGGACAAAGTACCAGGAAGGCACATTAACGCGTTTGAGCGCTGTGACCGTTCAGACTTTCATAAATTTTCTGGACAATTTTTCATTATATAAATATTACCTAGCTCGATAGCCCTTTGATGGATCTGCTTCCTCCTCGGCAAGTAGGTTCACCTTGTTAATCCAAACGAAAGGTCAACCTCCCAGCAAGGCACATTAACGGGTTATAGAGATAAATTTTCTCGAGAACCGTTTGATGAATCTACTTCGCTCTCGGCCAGATGGCTCATCTTGTTAATCTAAACGAGAGGACAAAGTACCAGGAAGGCACATTAACGCGTTTGAGCGCTGTGACCGTTCAGACTTTCATAAATTTTCTGGACAATTTTTCATTATATAAATATTACCTAGCTCGATAGCCCTTTGATGGATCTGCTTCCTCCTCGGCAAGTAGGTTCACCTTGTTAATCCAAACGAAAGGTCAACCTCCCAGCAAGGCACATTAACGGGTTATAGAGATAAATTTTCTCGAGAACCGTTTGATGAATCTACTTCGCTCTCGGCCAGATGGCTCATCTTGTTAATCTAAACGAGAGGACAAAGTACCAGGAAGGCACATTAACGCGTTTGAGCGCTGTGACCGTTCAAACATTCATAAATTTTCTGGACAATTTTTCATCATATAAATATTACCTAGCTCGATAGCCGTTTGATGGATCTGCTTCCTCCTCGGCAAGTAGGTTCACCTTGTTATTCCAAACGAGAGGCCAACCTCCCAGCAAGGCACATTAACGGGTTATAGAGATAAATTTTCTCGAGAACCGTTTGATGAATCTACTTCGCTCTCGGCCAGATGGCTCATCTTGTTAATCTAAACGAGAGGACAAAGTACCAGGAAGGCACATTAACGCGTTTGAGCGCTGTGACCGTTCAAACTTTCATAAATTTTCAGGACAATTTTTCATTATATAAATATTACCTAGCTCGATAGCCGTTTGATGGATCTGCTTCCTCCTCGGCAAGTAGGTTCACCTTGTTATTCCAAACGAGAGGCCAACCTCCCAGCAAGGCACATTAACGGGTTATAGAGATAAATTTTCTCGAGAACCGTTTGATGAATCTACTTCGCTCTCGTCCAGATGGCTCATCTTGTTAATCTAAACGAGAGGACAAAGTACCAGGAAGGCACATTAACGCGTTTGAGCGCTGTGACCGTTCAAACTTTCATAAATTTTCTGGACAATTTTTCATTATATAAATATTACCTAGCTCGATAGCCGTTTGATGGATCTGCTTCCTCCTCGGCAAGTAGGTTCACCTTGTTAATCCAAACGAAAGGTCAACCTCCCAGCAAGGCACATTAACGGGTTATAGAGATAAATTTTCTCGAGAACCGTTTGATGAATCTACTTCGCTCTCGGCCAGATGGCTCATCTTGTTAATCTAAACGAGAGGACAAAGTACCAGGAAGGCACATTAACGCGTTTGAACGCTGTGACTGTTCAAACTTTCATAAATTTTCTGGACAATTTTTCATCATATAAATATTACCTAGCTCGATAGCCGTTTGATGGATCTGCTTCCTCCTCGGCAAGTAGGTTCACCTTGTTATTCCAAACGAGAGGCCAACCTCCCAGCAAGGCACATTAACGGGTTATAGAGATAAATTTTCTCGAGAACCGTTTGATGAATCTACTTCGCTCTCGGCCAGATGGCTCATCTTGTTAATCTAAACGAGAGGACAAAGTACCAGGAAGGCACATTAACGCGTTTGAGCGCTGTGACCGTTCAAACATTCATAAATTTTCTGGACAATTTTTCATTATATAAATATTACCTAGCTCGATAGCCGTTTGATGGATCTGCTTCCTCCTCGGCAAGTAGGTTCACCTTGTTAATCCAAACGAAAGGTCAACCTCCCAGCAAGGCACATTAACGGGTTATAGAGATAAATTTTCTCGAGAACCGTTTGATGAATCTACTTCGCTCTCGTCCAGATGGCTCATCTTGTTAATCTAAACGAGAGGACAAAGTACCAGGAAGGCACATTAACGCGTTTGAGCGCTGTGACCGTTCAAGACTTTCATAAATTTTCTGGACAATTTTTCATTATATAAATATTACCTAGCTCGATAGCCGTTTGATGGATCTGCTTCCTCCTCGGCAAGTAGGTTCACCTTGTTAATCCAAACGAAAGGTCAACCTCCCAGCAAGGCACATTAACGGGTTATAGAGATAAATTTTCTCGAGAACCGTTTGATGAATCTACTTCGCTCTCGGCCAGATGGCTCATCTTGTTAATCTAAACGAGAGGACAAAGTACCAGGAAGGCACATTAACGCGTTTGAACGCTGTGACTGTTCAAACTTTCATAAATTTTCTGGACAATTTTTCATCATATAAATATTACCTAGCTCGATAGCCGTTTGATGGATCTGCTTCCTCCTCGGCAAGTAGGTTCACCTTGTTATTCCAAACGAGAGGCCAACCTCCCAGCAAGGCACATTAACGGGTTATAGAGATAAATTTTCTCGAGAACCGTTTGATGAATCTACTTCGCTCTCGGCCAGATGGCTCATCTTGTTAATCTAAACGAGAGGACAAAGTACCAGGAAGGCACATTAACGCGTTTGAGCGCTGTGACCGTTCAAACATTCATAAATTTTCTGGACAATTTTTCATTATATAAATATTACCTAGCTCGATAGCCGTTTGATGGATCTGCTTCCTCCTCGGCAAGTAGGTTCACCTTGTTAATCCAAACGAAAGGTCAACCTCCCAGCAAGGCACATTAACGGGTTATAGAGATAAATTTTCTCGAGAACCGTTTGATGAATCTACTTCGCTCTCGGCCAGATGGCTCATCTTGTTAATCTAAACGAGAGGACAAAGTACCAGGAAGGCACATTAACGCGTTTGAGCGCTGTGACCGTTCAAACATTCATAAATTTTCTGGACAATTTTTCATTATATAAATATTACCTAGCTCGATAGCCGTTTGATGGATCTGCTTCCTCCTCGGCAAGTAGGTTCACCTTGTTAATCCAAACGAAAGGTCAACCTCCCAGCAAGGCACATTAACGGGTTATAGAGATAAATTTTCTCGAGAACCGTTTGATGAATCTACTTCGCTCTCGGCCAGATGGCTCATCTTGTTAATCTAAACGAGAGGACAAAGTACCAGGAAGGCACATTAACGCGTTTGAACGCTGTGACTGTTCAAACTTTCATAAATTTTCTGGACAATTTTTCATCATATAAATATTACCTAGCTCGATAGCCGTTTGATGGATCTGCTTCCTCCTCGGCAAGTAGGTTCACCTTGTTATTCCAAACGAGAGGCCAACCTCCCAGCAAGGCACATTAACGGGTTATAGAGATAAATTTTCTCGAGAACCGTTTGATGAATCTACTTCGCTCTCGGCCAGATGGCTCATCTTGTTAATCTAAACGAGAGGACAAAGTACCAGGAAGGCACATTAACGCGTTTGAGCGCTGTGACCGTTCAAACATTCATAAATTTTCTGGACAATTTTTCATCATATAAATATTACCTAGCTCGATAGCCGTTTGATGGATCTGCTTCCTCCTCGGCAAGTAGGTTCACCTTGTTAATCCAAACGAGAGGCCAACCTCCCAGCAAGGCACATTAACGGGTTATAGAGATAAATTTTCTCGAGAACCGTTTGATGAATCTACTTCGCTCTCGGCCAGATGGCTCATCTTGTTAATCTAAACGAGAGGACAAAGTACCAGGAAGGCACATTAACGCGTTTGAGCGCTGTGACCGTTCAAACATTCATAAATTTTCTGGACAATTTTTCATCATATAAATATTACCTAGCTCGATAGCCGTTTGATGGATCTGCTTCCTCCTCGGCAAGTAGGTTCACCTTGTTAATCCAAACGAAAGGCCAACCTCCCAGCAAGGCACATTAACGGGTTATAGAGATAAATTTTCTCGAGAACCGTTTGATGAATCTACTTCGCTCTCGGCCAGATGGCTCATCTTGTTAATCTAAACGAGAGGACAAAGTACCAGGAAGGCACATTAACGCGTTTGAGCGCTGTGACCGTTCAAACTTTCATAAATTTTCTGGACAATTTTTCATCATATAAATATTACCTAGCTCGATAGCCGTTTGATGGATCTGCTTCCTCCTCGGCAAGTAGGTTCACCTTGTTAATCCAAACGAAAGGCCAACCTCCCAGCAAGGCACATTAACGGGTTATAGAGATAAATTTTCTCGAGAACCGTTTGATGAATCTACTTCGCTCTCGGCCAGGTGGCTCATCTTGTTAATCTAAACGAGAGGACAAAGTACCAGGAAGGCACATTAACGCGTTTGAGCGCTGTGACCGTTCAAACTTTCATAAATTTTCAGGACAATTTTTCATCATATAAATATTACCTAGCTCGATAGCCGATTGATGGATCTGCTTCCTCCTCGGCAAGTAGGTTCACCTTGTTAATCCAAACGAAAGGCCAACCTCCCAGCAAGGCACATTAACGGGTTATAGAGATAAATTTTCTCGAGAACCGTTTGATGAATCTACTTCGCTCTCGGCCAGGTGGCTCATCTTGTTAATCTAAACGAGAGGACAAAGTACCAGGAAGGCACATTAACGCGTTTGAGCGCTGTGACCGTTCAAACTTTCATAAATTTTCAGGACAATTTTTCATCATATAAATATTACCTAGCTCGATAGCCGTTTGATGGATCTGCTTCCTCCTCGGCAAGTAGGTTCACCTTGTTAATCCAAACGAAAGGCCAACCTCCCAGCAAGGCACATTAACGGGTTATAGAGATAAATTTTCTCGAGAACCGTTTGATGAATCTACTTCGCTCTCGGCCAGATGGCTCATCTTGTTAATCTAAACGAGAGGACAAAGTACCAGGAAGGCACATTAACGCGTTTGAGCGCTGTGACCGTTCAAACTTTCATAAATTTTCAGGACAATTTTTCATCATATAAATATTACCTAGCTCGATAGCCGTTTGATGGATCTGCTTCCTCCTCGGCAAGTAGGTTCACCTTGTTAATCCAAACGAAAGGCCAACCTCCCAGCAAGGCACATTAACGGGTTATAGAGATAAATTTTCTCGAGAACCGTTTGATGAATCTACTTCGCTCTCGGCCAGATGGCTCATCTTGTTAATCTAAACGAGAGGACAAAGTACCAGGAAGGCACATTAACGCGTTTGAGCGCTGTGACCGTTCAAACTTTCATAAATTTTCAGGACAATTTTTCATCATATAAATATTACCTAGCTCGATAGCCGTTTGATGGATCTGCTTCCTCCTCGGCAGGTAGGTTCACCTTGTTATTCCAAACGAGTGGCCAACCTCCCAGCAAGGCACATTAACGGGTTATAGAGATAAATTTTTCTCGAGAACCGTTTGATGAATCTACTTCGCTCTCGGCCAGATGGCTCATCTTGTTAATCTAAACGAGAGGACAAAGTACCAGGAAGGCACATTAACGCGTTTGAGCGCTGTGACCGTTCAAACTTTCATAAATTTTCAGGACAATTTTTCATCATATAAATATTACCTAGCTCGATAGCCGTTTGATGGATCTGCTTCCTCCTCGGCAAGTAGGTTCACCTTGTTATTCCAAACGAAAGGCCAACCTCCCAGCAAGGCACATTAACGGGTTATAGAGATAAATTTTCTCGAGAACCGTTTGATGAATCTACTTCGCTCTCGGCCAGATGGCTCATCTTGTTAATCTAAACGAGAGGACAAAGTACCAGGAAGGCACATTAACGCGTTTGAGCGCTGTGACCGTTCAAACTTTCATAAATTTTCAGGACAATTTTTCATCATATAAATATTACCTAGCTCGATAGCCGTTTGATGGATCTGCTTCCTCCTCGGCAAGTAGGTTCACCTTGTTAATCCAAACGAAAGGCCAACCTCCCAGCAAGGCACATTAACGGGTTATAGAGATAAATTTTCTCGAGAACCGTTTGATGAATCTACTTCGCTCTCGGCCAGATGGCTCATCTTGTTAATCTAAACGAGAGGACAAAGTACCAGGAAGGCACATTAACGCGTTTGAGCGCTGTGACCGTTCAAACTTTCATAAATTTTCAGGACAATTTTTCATCATATAAATATTACCTAGCTCGATAGCCGTTTGATGGATCTGCTTCCTCCTCGGCAAGTAGGTTCACCTTGTTATTCCAAACGAGAGGCCAACCTCCCAGCAAGGCACATTAACGGGTTATAGAGATAAATTTTCTCGAGAACCGTTTGATGAATCTACTTCGCTCTCGGCCAGATGGCTCATCTTGTTAATCTAAACGAGAGGACAAAGTACCAGGAAGGCACATTAACGCGTTTGAGCGCTGTGACCGTTCAAACTTTCATAAATTTTCAGGACAATTTTTCATCATATAAATATTACCTAGCTCGATAGCCGTTTGATGGATCTGCTTCCTCCTCGGCAAGTAGGTTCACCTTGTTATTCCAAACGAGAGGCCAACCTCCCAGCAAGGCACATTAACGGGTTATAGAGATAAATTTTCTCGAGAACCGTTTGATGAATCTACTTCGCTCTCGGCCAGATGGCTCATCTTGTTAATCTAAACGAGAGGACAAAGTACCAGGAAGGCACATTAACGCGTTTGAGCGCTGTGACCGTTCAAACTTTCATAAATTTTCAGGACAATTTTTCATCATATAAATATTACCTAGCTCGATAGCCGTTTGATGGATCTGCTTCCTCCTCGGCAAGTAGGTTCACCTTGTTATTCCAAACGAGAGGCCAACCTCCCAGCAAGGCACATTAACGGGTTATAGAGATAAATTTTCTCGAGAACCGTTTGATGAATCTACTTCGCTCTCGGCCAGATGGCTCATCTTGTTAATCTAAACGAGAGGACAAAGTACCAGGAAGGCACATTAACGCGTTTGAGCGCTGTGACCGTTCAAACTTTCATAAATTTTCTGGACAATTTTTCATCATATAAATATTACCTAGCTCGATAGCCGTTTGATGGATCTGCTTCCTCCTCGGCAAGTAGGTTCACCTTGTTATTCCAAACGAGAGGCCAACCTCCCAGCAAGGCACATTAACGGGTTATAGAGATAAATTTTCTCGAGAACCGTTTGATGAATCTACTTCGCTCTCGGCCAGATGGCTCATCTTGTTAATCTAAACGAGAGGACAAAGTACCAGGAAGGCACATTAACGCGTTTGAGCGCTGTGACCGTTCAAACTTTCATAAATTTTCTGGACAATTTTTCATTATATAAATATTACCTAGCTCGATAGCCGTTTGATGGATCTGCTTCCTCCTCGGCAAGTAGGTTCACCTTGTTATTCCAAACGAGAGGCCAACCTCCCAGCAAGGCACATTAACGGGTTATAGAGATAAATTTTCTCGAGAACCGTTTGATGAATCTACTTCGCTCTCGGCCAGATGGCTCATCTTGTTAATCTAAACGAGAGGACAAAGTACCAGGAAGGCACATTAACGCGTTTGAGCGCTGTGACCGTTCAAACTTTCATAAATTTTCTGGACAATTTTTCATCATATAAATATTACCTAGCTCGATAGCCGTTTGATGGATCTGCTTCCTCCTCGGCAAGTAGGTTCACCTTGTTAATCCAAACGAAAGGCCAACCTTCCCAGCAAGGCACATTAACGGGTTATAGAGATAAATTTTCTCGAGAACCGTTTGATGAATCTACTTCGCTCTCGGCCAGATGGCTCATCTTGTTAATCTAAACGAGAGGACAAAGTACCAGGAAGGCACATTAACGCGTTTGAGCGCTGTGACTGTTCAAACTTTCATAAATTTTCAGGACAATTTTTCATCATATAAATATTACCTAGCTCGATAGCCGTTTGATGGATCTGCTTCCTCCTCGGCAAGTAGGTTCACCTTGTTATTCCAAACGAGAGGCCAACCTCCCAGCAAGGCACATTAACGGGTTATAGAGATAAATTTTCTCGAGAACCGTTTGATGAATCTACTTCGCTCTCGGCCAGATGGCTCATCTTGTTAATCTAAACGAGAGGACAAAGTACCAGGAAGGCACATTAACGCGTTTGAGCGCTGTGACCGTTCAAACTTTCATAAATTTTCAGGACAATTTTTCATCATATAAATATTACCTAGCTCGATAGCCGTTTGATGGATCTGCTTCCTCCTCGGCAAGTAGGTTCACCTTGTTAATCCAAACGAAAGGCCAACCTCCCAGCAAGGCACATTAACGGGTTATAGAGATAAATTTTCTCGAGAACCGTTTGATGAATCTACTTCGCTCTCGGCCAGATGGCTCATCTTGTTAATCTAAACGAGAGGACAAAGTACCAGGAAGGCACATTAACGCGTTTGAGCGCTGTGACCGTTCAAACTTTCATAAATTTTCAGGACAATTTTTCATCATATAAATATTACCTAGCTCGATAGCCGTTTGATGGATCTGCTTCCTCCTCGGCAAGTAGGTTCACCTTGTTAATCCAAACGAAAGGCCAACCTCCCAGCAAGGCACATTAACGGGTTATAGAGATAAATTTTCTCGAGAACCGTTTGATGAATCTACTTCGCTCTCGGCCAGATGGCTCATCTTGTTAATCTAAACGAGAGGACAAAGTACCAGGAAGGCACATTAACGCGTTTGAGCGCTGTGACCGTTCAAACTTTCATAAATTTTCAGGACAATTTTTCATCATATAAATATTACCTAGCTCGATAGCCGTTTGATGGATCTGCTTCCTCCTCGGCAAGTAGGTTCACCTTGTTAATCCAAACGAAAGGCCAACCTCCCAGCAAGGCACATTAACGGGTTATAGAGATAAATTTTCTCGAGAACCGTTTGATGAATCTACTTCGCTCTCGGCCAGATGGCTCATCTTGTTAATCTAAACGAGAGGACAAAGTACCAGGAAGGCACATTAACGCGTTTGAGCGCTGTGACCGTTCAAACTTTCATAAATTTTCTGGACAATTTTTCATCATATAAATATTACCTAGCTCGATAGCCGTTTGATGGATCTGCTTCCTCCTCGGCAAGTAGGTTCACCTTGTTAATCCAAACGAAAGGCCAACCTCCCAGCAAGGCACATTAACGGGTTATAGAGATAAATTTTCTCGAGAACCGTTTGATGAATCTACTTCGCTCTCGGCCAGATGGCTCATCTTGTTAATCTAAACGAGAGGACAAAGTACCAGGAAGGCACATTAACGCGTTTGAACGCTGTGACTGTTCAAACTTTCATAAATTTTCTGGACAATTTTTCATTATATAAATATTACCTAGCTCGATAGCCGTTTGATGGATCTGCTTCCTCCTCGGCAAGTAGGTTCACCTTGTTATTCCAAACGAGAGGCCAACCTCCCAGCAAGGCACATTAACGGGTTATAGAGATAAATTTTCTCGAGAACCGTTTGATGAATCTACTTCGCTCTCGGCCAGATGGCTCATCTTGTTAATCTAAACGAGAGGACAAAGTACCAGGAAGGCACATTAACGCGTTTGAGCGCTGTGACCGTTCAAACTTTCATAAATTTTCAGGACAATTTTTCATCATATAAATATTACCTAGCTCGATAGCCGTTTGATGGATCTGCTTCCTCCTCGGCAAGTAGGTTCACCTTGTTAATCCAAACGAAAGGCCAACCTCCCAGCAAGGCACATTAACGGGTTATAGAGATAAATTTTCTCGAGAACCGTTTGATGAATCTACTTCGCTCTCGGCCAGATGGCTCATCTTGTTAATCTAAACGAGAGGACAAAGTACCAGGAAGGCACATTAACGCGTTTGAGCGCTGTGACCGTTCAAACTTTCATAAATTTTCTGGACAATTTTTCATCATATAAATATTACCTAGCTCGATAGCCGTTTGATGGATCTGCTTCCTCCTCGGCAAGTAGGTTCACCTTGTTAATCCAAACGAAAGGCCAACCTCCCAGCAAGGCACATTAACGGGTTATAGAGATAAATTTTCTCGAGAACCGTTTGATGAATCTACTTCGCTCTCGGCCAGATGGCTCATCTTGTTAATCTAAACGAGAGGACAAAGTACCAGGAAGGCACATTAACGCGTTTGAGCGCTGTGACCGTTCAAACTTTCATAAATTTTCAGGACAATTTTTCATCATATAAATATTACCTAGCTCGATAGCCGTTTGATGGATCTGCTTCCTCCTCGGCAAGTAGGTTCACCTTGTTAATCCAAACGCGAGGCCAACCTCCCAGCAAGGCACATTAACGGGTTATAGAGATAAATTTTCTCGAGAACCGTTTGATGAATCTACTTCGCTCTCGGCCAGATGGCTCATCTTGTTAATCTAAACGAGAGGACAAAGTACCAGGAAGGCACATTAACGCGTTTGAACGCTGTGACCGTTCAAACTTTCATAAATTTTCTGGACAATTTTTCATTATATAAATATTACCTAGCTCGATAGCCGTTTGATGGATCTGCTTCCTCCTCGGCAAGTAGGTTCACCTTGTTATTCAAACGAGAGGCCAACCTCCCAGCAAGGCACATTAACGGGTTATAGAGATAAATTTTCTCGAGAACCGTTTGATGAATCTACTTCGCTCTCGGCCAGATGGCTCATCTTGTTAATCTAAACGAGAGGACAAAGTACCAGGAAGGCACATTAACGCGTTTGAGCGCTGTGACCGTTCAAACTTTCATAAATTTTCTGGACAATTTTTCATTATATAAATATTACCTAGCTCGATAGCCGTTTGATGGATCTGCTTCCTCCTCGGCAAGTAGGTTCACCTTGTTATTCCAAACGAGAGGCCAACCTCCCAGCAAGGCACATTAACGGGTTATAGAGATAAATTTTCTCGAGAACCGTTTGATGAATCTACTTCGCTCTCGGCCAGATGGCTCATCTTGTTAATCTAAACGAGAGGACAAAGTACCAGGAAGGCACATTAACGCGTTTGAGCGCTGTGACCGTTCAAACTTTCATAAATTTTCTGGACAATTTTTCATCATATAAATATTACCTAGCTCGATAGCCGTTTGATGGATCTGCTTCCTCCTCGGCAAGTAGGTTCACCTTGTTAATCCAAACGAGAGGCCAACCTCCCAGCAAGGCACATTAACGGGTTATAGAGATAAATTTTCTCGAGAACCGTTTGATGAATCTACTTCGCTCTCGGCCAGATGGCTCATCTTGTTAATCTAAACGAGAGGACAAAGTACCAGGAAGGCACATTAACGCGTTTGAGCGCTGTGACCGTTCAAACTTTCATAAATTTTCAGGACAATTTTTCATCATATAAATATTACCTAGCTCGATAGCCGTTTGATGGATCTGCTTCCTCCTCGGCAAGTAGGTTCACCTTGTTAATCCAAACGAAAGGCCAACCTCCCAGCAAGGCACATTAACGGGTTATAGAGATAAATTTTCTCGAGAACCGTTTGATGAATCTACTTCGCTCTCGGCCAGATGGCTCATCTTGTTAATCTAAACGAGAGGACAAAGTACCAGGAAGGCACATTAACGCGTTTGAGCGCTGTGACCGTTCAAACTTTCAAATTTTCAGGACAATTTTTTCATCATATAAATATTACCTAGCTCGATAGCCGTTTGATGGATCTGCTTCCTCCTCGGCAAGTAGGTTCACCTTGTTAATCCAAACGAGAGGCCAACCTCCCAGCAAGGCACATTAACGGGTTATAGAGATAAATTTTCTCGAGAACCGTTTGATGAATCTACTTCGCTCTCGGCCAGATGGCTCATCTTGTTAATCTAAACGAGAGGACAAAGTACCAGGAAGGCACATTAACGCGTTTGAGCGCTGTGACCGTTCAAACTTTCATAAATTTTCAGGACAATTTTTCATCATATAAATATTACCTAGCTCGATAGCCGTTTGATGGATCTGCTTCCTCCTCGGCAAGTAGGTTCACCTTGTTAATCCAAACGAGAGGCCAACCTCCCAGCAAGGCACATTAACGGGTTATAGAGATAAATTTTCTCGAGAACCGTTTGATGAATCTACTTCGCTCTCGGCCAGATGGCTCATCTTGTTAATCTAAACGAGAGGACAAAGTACCAGGAAGGCACATTAACGCGTTTGAGCGCTGTGACCGTTCAAACTTTCATAAATTTTCAGGACAATTTTCATCATATAAATATTACCTAGCTCGATAGCCGTTTGATGGATCTGCTTCCTCCTCGGCAAGTAGGTTCACCTTGTTAATCAAACGAAAGGCCAACCTCCCAGCAAGGCACATTAACGGGTTATAGAGATAAATTTTCTCGAGAACCGTTTGATGAATCTACTTCGCTCTCGGCCAGATGGCTCATCTTGTTAATCTAAACGAGAGGACAAAGTACCAGGAAGGCACATTAACGCGTTTGAGCGCTGTGACCGTTCAAACTTTCATAAATTTTCAGGACAATTTTTCATCATATAAATATTACCTAGCTCGATAGCCGTTTGATGGATCTGCTTCCTCCTCGGCAAGTAGGTTCACCTTGTTAATCCAAACGAGAGGCCAACCTCCCAGCAAGGCACATTAACGGGTTATAGAGATAAATTTTCTCGAGAACCGTTTGATGAATCTACTTCGCTCTCGGCCAGATGGCTCATCTTGTTAATCTAAACGAGAGGACAAAGTACCAGGAAGGCACATTAACGCGTTTGAGCGCTGTGACCGTTCAAACTTTCATAACTTTTCTGGACAATTTTTCATCATATAAATATTACCTAGCTCGATAGCCGTTTGATGGATCTGCTTCCTCCTCGGCAAGTAGGTTCACCTTGTTAATCCAAACGAGAGGCCAACCTCCCAGCAAGGCACATTAACGGGTTATAGAGATAAATTTTCTCGAGAACCGTTTGATGAATCTACTTCGCTCTCGGCCAGATGGCTCATCTTGTTAATCTAAACGAGAGGACAAAGTACCAGGAAGGCACATTAACGCGTTTGAGCGCTGTGACCGTTCAAACTTTCATAAATTTTCAGGACAATTTTTCATCATATAAATATTACCTAGCTCGATAGCCGTTTGATGGATCTGCTTCCTCCTCGGCAAGTAGGTTCACCTTGTTAATCAAACGAAAGGCCAACCTCCCAGCAAGGCACATTAACGGGTTATAGAGATAAATTTTCTCGAGAACCGTTTGATGAATCTACTTCGCTCTCGGCCAGATGGCTCATCTTGTTAATCTAAACGAGAGGACAAAGTACCAGGAAGGCACATTAACGCGTTTGAGCGCTGTGACCGTTCAAACATTTAAATGGACAATTTTTTTTCATCATATAAATATTACCTAGCTCGATAGCCGTTTGATGGATCTGCTTCCTCCTCGGCAAGTAGGTTCACCTTGTTAATCCAAACGAAGAGGCCAACCTCCCAGCAAGGCACATTAACGGGTTATAGAGATAAATTTTCTCGAGAACTGTTTGATGAATTTACTTCGCTCTCGGCCAGATGGCTCATCTTGTTAATCTAAACGAGAGGACAAAGTACCAGGAAGGCACATTAACGCGTTTGAGCGCTGTGACCGTTCAAACTTTCATAAATTTTCTGGACAATTTTTCATCATATAAATATTACCTAGCTCGATAGCCGTTTGATGGATCTGCTTCCTCCTCGGCAAGTAGGTTCACCTTGTTAATCCAAACAAGAGGCCAACCTCCCAGCAAGGCACATTAACGGGTTATAGAGATAAATTTTCTCGAGAACCGTTTGATGAATCTACTTCGCTCTCGGCCAGATGGCTCATCTTGTTAATCTAAACGAGAGGACAAAGTACCAGGAAGGCACATTAACGCGTTTGAGCGCTGTGACCGTTCAAACTTTCATAACTTTTCAGGACAATTTTTCATCATATAAATATTACCTAGCTCGATAGCCGTTTGATGGATCTGCTTCCTCCTCGGCAAGTAGGTTGACCTTGTTAATCCAAACAAGAGGCCAACCTCCCAGCAAGGCACATTAACGGGTTATAGAGATAAATTTTCTCGAGAACCGTTTGATGAATCTACTTCGCTCTCGGCCAGATGGCTCATCTTGTTAATCTAAACGAGAGGACAAAGTACCAGGAAGGCACATTAACGCGTTTGAGCGCTGTGACCGTTCAAACTTTCATAAATTTTCAGGACAATTTTTCATCATATAAATATTAAGCTCGATAGCCGTTTGATGGATCTGCTTCCTCCTCGGCAAGTAGGTTCACCTTGTTAATCCAAACGAAAGGCCAACCTCCCAGCAAGGCACATTAACGGGTTATAGAGATAAATTTTCTCGAGAACCGTTTGATGAATCTACTTCGCTCTCGGCCAGATGGCTCATCTTGTTAATCTAAACGAGAGGACAAAGTACCAGGAAGGCACATTAACGCGTTTGAGCGCTGTGACCGTTCAAACTTTCATAACTTTTCAGGACAATTTTTCATCATATAAATATTACCTAGCTCGATAGCCGTTTGATGGATCTGCTTCCTCCTCGGCAAGTAGGTTCACCTTGTTAATCCAAACGAGAGGCCAACCTCCCAGCAAGGCACATTAACGGGTTATAGAGATAAATTTTCTCGAGAACCGTTTGATGAATCTACTTCGCTCTCGGCCAGATGGCTCATCTTGTTAATCTAAACGAGAGGACAAAGTACCAGGAAGGCACATTAACGCGTTTGAGCGCTGTGACCGTTCAAACTTTCATAAATTTTCTGGACAATTTTTCATCATATAAATATTACCTAGCTCGATAGCCGTTTGATGGATCTGCTTCCTCCTCGGCAAGTAGGTTCACCTTGTTAATCCAAACGAAAGGCCAACCTCCCAGCAAGGCACATTAACGGGTTATAGAGATAAATTTTCTCGAGAACCGTTTGATGAATCTACTTCGCTCTCGGCCAGATGGCTCATCTTGTTAATCTAAACGAGAGGACAAAGTACCAGGAAGGCATTAACGCGTTTGAGCGCTGTGACCGTTCAAACTTTCATAACTTTTCTGGACAATTTTTCATCATATAAATATTACCTAGCTCGATAGCCGTTTGATGGATCTGCTTCCTCCTCGGCAAGTAGGTTCACCTTGTTAATCCAAACGAGAGGCCAACCTCCCAGCAAGGCACATTAACGGGTTATAGAGATAAATTTTCTCGAGAACCGTTTGATGAATCTACTTCGCTCTCGGCCAGATGGCTCATCTTGTTAATCTAAACGAGAGGACAAAGTACCAGGAAGGCACATTAACGCGTTTGAGCGCTGTGACCGTTCAAACTTTCATAACTTTTCAGGACAATTTTTCATCATATAAATATTACCTAGCTCGATAGCCGTTTGATGGATCTGCTTCCTCCTCGGCAAGTAGGTTCACCTTGTTAATCCAAACGAGAGGCCAACCTCCCAGCAAGGCACATTAACGGGTTATAGAGATAAATTTTCTCGAGAACCGTTTGATGAATCTACTTCGCTCTCGGCCAGATGGCTCATCTTGTTAATCTAAACGAGAGGACAAAGTACCAGGAAGGCACATTAACGCGTTTGAGCGCTGTGACCGTTCAAACTTTCATAAATTTTGTGGACAATTTTTCATCATATAAATATTACCTAGCTCGATAGCCGTTTGATGGATCTGCTTCCTCCTCGGCAAGTAGGTTCACCTTGTTAATCCAAACGAAGAGGCCAACCTCCCAGCAAGGCACATTAACGGGTTATAGAGATAAATTTTCTCGAGAACCGTTTGATGAATCTACTTCGCTCTCGGCCAGATGGCTCATCTTGTTAATCTAAACGAGAGGACAAAGTACCAGGAAGGCACATTAACGCGTTTGAGCGCTGTGACCGTTCAAACTTTCATAACTTTTCAGGACAATTTTTCATCATATAAATATTACCTAGCTCGATAACCGTTTGATGGATCTGCTTCCTCCTCGGCAAGTAGGTTCACCTTGTTAATCCAAACGAGAGGCCAACCTCCCAGCAAGGCACATTAACGGGTTATAGAGATAAATTTTCTCGAGAACCGTTTGATGAATCTACTTCGCTCTCGGCCAGATGGCTCATCTTGTTAATCTAAACGAGAGGACAAAGTACCAGGAAGGCACATTAACGCGTTTGAGCGCTGTGACCGTTCAAACTTTCATAAATTTTGTGGACAATTTTTCATCATATAAATATTACCTAGCTCGATAGCCGTTTGATGGATCTGCTTCCTCCTCGGCAAGTAGGTTCACCTTGTTAATCCAAACGAGAGGCCAACCTCCCAGCAAGGCACATTAACGGGTTATAGAGATAAATTTTCTCGAGAACCGTTTGATGAATCTACTTCGCTCTCGGCCAGATGGCTCATCTTGTTAATCTAAACGAGAGGACAAAGTACCAGGAAGGCACATTAACGCGTTTGAGCGCTGTGACCGTTCAAACTTTCATAAATTTTGTGGACAATTTTTCATCATATAAATATTACCTAGCTCGATAGCCGTTTGATGGATCTGCTTCCTCCTCGGCAAGTAGGTTCACCTTGTTAATCCAAACGAAAGGCCAACCTCCCAGCAAGGCACATTAACGGGTTATAGAGATAAATTTTCTCGAGAACCGTTTGATGAATCTACTTCGCTCTCGGCCAGATGGCTCATCTTGTTAATCTAAACGAGAGGACAAAGTACCAGGAAGGCACATTAACGCGTTTGAGCGCTGTGACCGTTCAAACTTTCATAAATTTTCTGGACAATTTTTCATCATATAAATATTACCTAGCTCGATAGCCGTTTGATGGATCTGCTTCCTCCTCGGCAAGTAGGTTCACCTTGTTAATCCAAACGAAAGGCCAACCTCCCAGCAAGGCACATTAACGGGTTATAGAGATAAATTTTCTCGAGAACCGTTTGATGAATCTACTTCGCTCTCGGCCAGATGGCTCATCTTGTTAATCTAAACGAGAGGACAAAGTACCAGGAAGGCACATTAACGCGTTTGAGCGCTGTGACCGTTCAAACTTTCATAAATTTTGTGGACAATTTTTCATCATATAAATATTACCTAGCTCGATAGCCGTTTGATGGATCTGCTTCCTCCTCGGCAAGTAGGTTCACCTTGTTAATCTAAACGAGAGGCCAACCTCCCAGCAAGGCACATTAACGGGTTATAGAGATAAATTTTCTCGAGAACCGTTTGATGAATCTACTTCGCTCTCGGCCAGATGGCTCATCTTGTTAATCTAAACGAGAGGACAAAGTACCAGGAAGGCACATTAACGCGTTTGAGCGCTGTGACCGTTCAAACTTTCATAAATTTTCTGGACAATTTTTCATCATATAAATATTACCTAGCTCGATAGCCGTTTGATGGATCTGCTTCCTCCTCGGCAAGTAGGTTCACCTTGTTAATCCAAACGAGAGGCCAACCTCCCAGCAAGGCACATTAACGGGTTATAGAGATAAATTTTCTCGAGAACCGTTTGATGAATCTACTTCGCTCTCGGCCAGATGGCTCATCTTGTTAATCTAAACGAGAGGACAAAGTACCAGGAAGGCACATTAACGCGTTTGAGCGCTGTGACCGTTCAAACTTTCATAAATTTTCTGGACAATTTTTCATCATATAAATATTACCTAGCTCGATAGCCGTTTGATGGATCTGCTTCCTCCTCGGCAAGTAGGTTCACCTTGTTAATCCAAACGAAAGGCCAACCTCCCAGCAAGGCACATTAACGGGTTATGGAGATAAATTTTCTCGAGAACCGTTTGATGAATCTACTTCGCTCTCGGCCAGATGGCTCATCTTGTTAATCTAAACGAGAGGACAAAGTACCAGGAAGGCACATTAACGCGTTTGAGCGCTGTGACCGTTCAAACTTTCATAAATTTTCTGGACAATTTTTCATCATATAAATATTACCTAGCTCGATAGCCGTTTGATGGATCTGCTTCCTCCTCGGCAAGTAGGTTCACCTTGTTAATCCAAACGAGAGGCCAACCTCCCAGCAAGGCACATTAACGGGTTATAGAGATAAATTTTCTCGAGAACCGTTTGATGAATCTACTTCGCTCTCGGCCAGATGGCTCATCTTGTTAATCTAAACGAGAGGACAAAGTACCAGGAAGGCACATTAACGCGTTTGAGCGCTGTGACCGTTCAAACTTTCATAAATTTTCAGGACAATTTTTCATCATATAAATATTACCTAGCTCGATAGCCGTTTGATGGATCTGCTTCCTCCTCGGCAAGTAGGTTCACCTTGTTAATCCAAACGAGAGGCCAACCTCCCAGCAAGGCACATTAACGGGTTATAGAGATAAATTTTCTCGAGAACCGTTTGATGAATCTACTTCGCTCTCGGCCAGATGGCTCATCTTGTTAATCTAAACGAGAGGACAAAGTACCAGGAAGGCACATTAACGCGTTTGAGCGCTGTGACCGTTCAAACTTTCATAAATTTTCTGGACAATTTTTCATCATATAAATATTACCTAGCTCGATAGCCGTTTGATGGATCTGCTTCCTCCTCGGCAAGTAGGTTCACCTTGTTAATCCAAACGAGAGGCCAACCTCCCAGCAAGGCACATTAACGGGTTATAGAGATAAATTTTCTCGAGAACCGTTTGATGAATCTACTTCGCTCTCGGCCAGATGGCTCATCTTGTTAATCTAAACGAGAGGACAAAGTACCAGGAAGGCACATTAACGCGTTTGAGCGCTGTGACCGTTCAAACTTTCATAAATTTTGTGGACAATTTTTCATCATATAAATATTACCTAGCTCGATAGCCGTTTGATGGATCTGCTTCCTCCTCGGCAAGTAGGTTCACCTTGTTAATCCAAACGAGAGGCCAACCTCCCAGCAAGGCACATTAACGGGTTATAGAGATAAATTTTCTCGAGAACCGTTTGATGAATCTACTTCGCTCTCGGCCAGATGGCTCATCTTGTTAATCTAAACGAGAGGACAAAGTACCAGGAAGGCACATTAACGCGTTTGAGCGCTGTGACCGTTCAAACTTTCATAAATTTTCTGGACAATTTTTCATCATATAAATATTACCTAGCTCGATAGCCGTTTGATGGATCTGCTTCCTCCTCGGCAAGTAGGTTCACCTTGTTAATCCAAACGAGAGGCCAACCTCCCAGCAAGGCACATTAACGGGTTATAGAGATAAATTTTCTCGAGAACCGTTTGATGAATCTACTTCGCTCTCGGCCAGATGGCTCATCTTGTTAATCTAAACGAGAGGACAAAGTACCAGGAAGGCACATTAACGCGTTTGAGCGCTGTGACCGTTCAAACTTTCATAAATTTTCTGGACAATTTTTCATCATATAAATATTACCTAGCTCGATAGCCGTTTGATGGATCTGCTTCCTCCTCGGCAAGTAGGTTCACCTTGTTAATCCAAACGAGAGGCCAACCTCCCAGCAAGGCACATTAACGGGTTATAGAGATAAATTTTCTCGAGAACCGTTTGATGAATCTACTTCGCTCTCGGCCAGATGGCTCATCTTGTTAATCTAAACGAGAGGACAAAGTACCAGGAAGGCACATTAACGCGTTTGAGCGCTGTGACCGTTCAAACTTTCATAAATTTTCAGGACAATTTTTCATCATATAAATATTACCTAGCTCGATAGCCGTTTGATGGATCTGCTTCCTCCTCGGCAAGTAGGTTCACCTTGTTAATCCAAACGAGAGGCCAACCTCCCAGCAAGGCACATTAACGGGTTATAGAGATAAATTTTCTCGAGAACCGTTTGATGAATCTACTTCGCTCTCGGCCAGATGGCTCATCTTGTTAATCTAAACGAGAGGACAAAGTACCAGGAAGGCACATTAACGCGTTTGAGCGCTGTGACCGTTCAAACTTTCATAAATTTTGTGGACAATTTTTCATCATATAAATATTACCTAGCTCGATAGCCGTTTGATGGATCTGCTTCCTCCTCGGCAAGTAGGTTCACCTTGTTAATCCAAACGAGAGGCCAACCTCCCAGCAAGGCACATTAACGGGTTATAGAGATAAATTTTCTCGAGAACCGTTTGATGAATCTACTTCGCTCTCGGCCAGATGGCTCATCTTGTTAATCTAAACGAGAGGACAAAGTACCAGGAAGGCACATTAACGCGTTTGAGCGCTGTGACCGTTCAAACTTTCATAAATTTTCTGGACAATTTTTCATCATATAAATATTACCTAGCTCGATAGCCGTTTGATGGATCTGCTTCCTCCTCGGCAAGTAGGTTCACCTTGTTAATCCAAACGAGAGGCCAACCTCCCAGCAAGGCACATTAACGGGTTATAGAGATAAATTTTCTCGAGAACCGTTTGATGAATCTACTTCGCTCTCGGCCAGATGGCTCATCTTGTTAATCTAAACGAGAGGACAAAGTACCAGGAAGGCACATTAACGCGTTTGAGCGCTGTGACCGTTCAAACTTTCATAAATTTTCTGGACAATTTTTCATCATATAAATATTACCTAGCTCGATAGCCGTTTGATGGATCTGCTTCCTCCTCGGCAAGTAGGTTCACCTTGTTAATCTAAACGAGAGGCCAACCTCCCAGCAAGGCACATTAACGGGTTATAGAGATAAATTTTCTCGAGAACCGTTTGATGAATCTACTTCGCTCTCGGCCAGATGGCTCATCTTGTTAATCTAAACGAGAGGACAAAGTACCAGGAAGGCACATTAACGCGTTTGAGCGCTGTGACCGTTCAAACTTTCATAAATTTTCTGGACAATTTTTCATCATATAAATATTACCTAGCTCGATAGCCGTTTGATGGATCTGCTTCCTCCTCGGCAAGTAGGTTCACCTTGTTAATCCAAACGAGAGGCCAACCTCCCAGCAAGGCACATTAACGGGTTATAGAGATAAATTTTCTCGAGAACCGTTTGATGAATCTACTTCGCTCTCGGCCAGATGGCTCATCTTGTTAATCTAAACGAGAGGACAAAGTACCAGGAAGGCACATTAACGCGTTTGAGCGCTGTGACCGTTCAAACTTTCATAAATTTTCTGGACAATTTTTCATCATATAAATATTACCTAGCTCGATAGCCGTTTGATGGATCTGCTTCCTCCTCGGCAAGTAGGTTCACCTTGTTAATCTAAACGAGAGGCCAACCTCCCAGCAAGGCACATTAACGGGTTATAGAGATAAATTTTCTCGAGAACCGTTTGATGAATCTACTTCGCTCTCGGCCAGATGGCTCATCTTGTTAATCTAAACGAGAGGACAAAGTACCAGGAAGGCACATTAACGCGTTTGAGCGCTGTGACCGTTCAAACTTTCATAAATTTTCTGGACAATTTTTCATCATATAAATATTACCTAGCTCGATAGCCGTTTGATGGATCTGCTTCCTCCTCGGCAAGTAGGTTCACCTTGTTAATCAAACGAGAGGCCAACCTCCCAGCAAGGCACATTAACGGGTTATAGAGATAAATTTTCTCGAGAACCGTTTGATGAATCTACTTCGCTCTCGGCCAGATGGCTCATCTTGTTAATCTAAACGAGAGGACAAAGTACCAGGAAGGCACATTAACGCGTTTGAGCGCTGTGACCGTTCAAACTTTCATAAATTTTCTGGACAATTTTTCATCATATAAATATTACCTAGCTCGATAGCCGTTTGATGGATCTGCTTCCTCCTCGGCAAGTAGGTTCACCTTGTTAATCCAAACGAGAGGCCAACCTCCCAGCAAGGCACATTAACGGGTTATAGAGATAAATTTTCTCGAGAACCGTTTGATGAATCTACTTCGCTCTCGGCCAGATGGCTCATCTTGTTAATCTAAACGAGAGGACAAAGTACCAGGAAGGCACATTAACGCGTTTGAGCGCTGTGACCGTTCAAACTTTCATAAATTTTCTGGACAATTTTTCATCATATAAATATTACCTAGCTCGATAGCCGTTTGATGGATCTGCTTCCTCCTCGGCAAGTAGGTTCACCTTGTTAATCCAAACGAGAGGCCAACCTCCCAGCAAGGCACATTAACGGGTTATAGAGATAAATTTTCTCGAGAACCGTTTGATGAATCTACTTCGCTCTCGGCCAGATGGCTCATCTTGTTAATCTAAACGAGAGGACAAAGTACCAGGAAGGCACATTAACGCGTTTGAGCGCTGTGACCGTTCAAACTTTCATAAATTTTCTGGACAATTTTTCATCATATAAATATTACCTAGCTCGATAGCCGTTTGATGGATCTGCTTCCTCCTCGGCAAGTAGGTTCACCTTGTTAATCCAAACGAGAGGCCAACCTCCCAGCAAGGCACATTAACGGGTTATAGAGATAAATTTTCTCGAGAACCGTTTGATGAATCTACTTCGCTCTCGGCCAGATGGCTCATCTTGTTAATCTAAACGAGAGGACAAAGTACCAGGAAGGCACATTAACGCGTTTGAGCGCTGTGACCGTTCAAACTTTCATAAATTTTCAGGACAATTTTTCATCATATAAATATTACCTAGCTCGATAGCCGTTTGATGGATCTGCTTCCTCCTCGGCAAGTAGGTTCACCTTGTTAATCCAAACGAGAGGCCAACCGCAAGGCAAGGCACATTAACGGGTTATAGAGATAAATTTTCTCGAGAACCGTTTGATGAATCTACTTCGCTCTCGGCCAGATGGCTCATCTTGTTAATCTAAACGAGAGGACAAAGTACCAGGAAGGCACATTAACGCGTTTGAGCGCTGTGACCGTTCAAACTTTCATAAATTTTCTGGACAATTTTTCATCATATAAATATTACCTAGCTCGATAGCCGTTTGATGGATCTGCTTCCTCCTCGGCAAGTAGGTTCACCTTGTTAATCCAAACGAGAGGCCAACCTCCCAGCAAGGCACATTAACGGGTTATAGAGATAAATTTTCTCGAGAACCGTTTGATGAATCTACTTCGCTCTCGGCCAGATGGCTCATCTTGTTAATCTAAACGAGAGGACAAAGTACCAGGAAGGCACATTAACGCGTTTGAGCGCTGTGACCGTTCAAACTTTCATAAATTTTCTGGACAATTTTTCATCATATAAATATTACCTAGCTCGATAGCCGTTTGATGGATCTGCTTCCTCCTCGGCAAGTAGGTTCACCTTGTTAATCCAAACGAGAGGCCAACCTCCCAGCAAGGCACATTAACGGGTTATAGAGATAAATTTTCTCGAGAACCGTTTGATGAATCTACTTCGCTCTCGGCCAGATGGCTCATCTTGTTAATCTAAACGAGAGGACAAAGTACCAGGAAGGCACATTAACGCGTTTGAGCGCTGTGACCGTTCAAACTTTCATAAATTTTCAGGACAATTTTTCATCATATAAATATTACCTAGCTCGATAGCCGTTTGATGGATCTGCTTCCTCCTCGGCAAGTAGGTTCACCTTGTTAATCCAAACGAGAGGCCAACCTCCCAGCAAGGCACATTAACGGGTTATAGAGATAAATTTTCTCGAGAACCGTTTGATGAATCTACTTCGCTCTCGGCCAGATGGCTCATCTTGTTAATCTAAACGAGAGGACAAAGTACCAGGAAGGCACATTAACGCGTTTGAGCGCTGTGACCGTTCAAACTTTCATAAATTTTCTGGACAATTTTTCATCATATAAATATTACCTAGCTCGATAGCCGTTTGATGGATCTGCTTCCTCCTCGGCAAGTAGGTTCACCTTGTTAATCCAAACGAGAGGCCAACCTCCCAGCAAGGCACATTAACGGGTTATAGAGATAAATTTTCTCGAGAACCGTTTGATGAATCTACTTCGCTCTCGGCCAGATGGCTCATCTTGTTAATCTAAACGAGAGGACAAAGTACCAGGAAGGCACATTAACGCGTTTGAGCGCTGTGACCGTTCAAACTTTCATAAATTTTCTGGACAATTTTTCATCATATAAATATTACCTAGCTCGATAGCCGTTTGATGGATCTGCTTCCTCCTCGGCAAGTAGGTTCACCTTGTTAATCCAAACGAGAGGCCAACCTCCCAGCAAGGCACATTAACGGGTTATAGAGATAAATTTTCTCGAGAACCGTTTGATGAATCTACTTCGCTCTCGGCCAGATGGCTCATCTTGTTAATCTAAACGAGAGGACAAAGTACCAGGAAGGCACATTAACGCGTTTGAGCGCTGTGACCGTTCAAACTTTCATAAATTTTCAGGACAATTTTTCATCATATAAATATTACCTAGCTCGATAGCCGTTTGATGGATCTGCTTCCTCCTCGGCAAGTAGGTTCACCTTGTTAATCCAAACGAGAGGCCAACCTCCCAGCAAGGCACATTAACGGGTTATAGAGATAAATTTTCTCGAGAACCGTTTGATGAATCTACTTCGCTCTCGGCCAGATGGCTCATCTTGTTAATCTAAACGAGAGGACAAAGTACCAGGAAGGCACATTAACGCGTTTGAGCGCTGTGACCGTTCAAACTTTCATAAATTTTCTGGACAATTTTTCATCATATAAATATTACCTAGCTCGATAGCCGTTTGATGGATCTGCTTCCTCCTCGGCAAGTAGGTTCACCTTGTTAATCCAAACGAGAGGCCAACCTCCCAGCAAGGCACATTAACGGGTTATAGAGATAAATTTTCTCGAGAACCGTTTGATGAATCTACTTCGCTCTCGGCCAGATGGCTCATCTTGTTAATCTAAACGAGAGGACAAAGTACCAGGAAGGCACATTAACGCGTTTGAGCGCTGTGACCGTTCAAACTTTCATAAATTTTCAGGACAATTTTTCATCATATAAATATTACCTAGCTCGATAGCCGTTTGATGGATCTGCTTCCTCCTCGGCAAGTAGGTTCACCTTGTTAATCCAAACGAGAGGCCAACCTCCCAGCAAGGCACATTAACGGGTTATAGAGATAAATTTTCTCGAGAACCGTTTGATGAATCTACTTCGCTCTCGGCCAGATGGCTCATCTTGTTAATCTAAACGAGAGGACAAAGTACCAGGAAGGCACATTAACGCGTTTGAGCGCTGTGACCGTTCAAACTTTCATAAATTTTCAGGACAATTTTTCATCATATAAATATTACCTAGCTCGATAGCCGTTTGATGGATCTGCTTCCTCCTCGGCAAGTAGGTTCACCTTGTTAATCCAAACGAGAGGCCAACCTCCCAGCAAGGCACATTAACGGGTTATAGAGATAAATTTTCTCGAGAACCGTTTGATGAATCTACTTCGCTCTCGGCCAGATGGCTCATCTTGTTAATCTAAACGAGAGGACAAAGTACCAGGAAGGCACATTAACGCGTTTGAGCGCTGTGACCGTTCAAACTTTCATAAATTTTCTGGACAATTTTTCATCATATAAATATTACCTAGCTCGATAGCCGTTTGATGGATCTGCTTCCTCCTCGGCAAGTAGGTTCACCTTGTTAATCCAAACGAGAGGCCAACCTCCCAGCAAGGCACATTAACGGGTTATAGAGATAAATTTTCTCGAGAACCGTTTGATGAATCTACTTCGCTCTCGGCCAGATGGCTCATCTTGTTAATCTAAACGAGAGGACAAAGTACCAGGAAGGCACATTAACGCGTTTGAGCGCTGTGACCGTTCAAACTTTCATAAATTTTCTGGACAATTTTTCATCATATAAATATTACCTAGCTCGATAGCCGTTTGATGGATCTGCTTCCTCCTCGGCAAGTAGGTTCACCTTGTTAATCCAAACGAGAGGCCAACCTCCCAGCAAGGCACATTAACGGGTTATAGAGATAAATTTTCTCGAGAACCGTTTGATGAATCTACTTCGCTCTCGGCCAGATGGCTCATCTTGTTAATCTAAACGAGAGGACAAAGTACCAGGAAGGCACATTAACGCGTTTGAGCGCTGTGACCGTTCAAACTTTCATAAATTTTCAGGACAATTTTTCATCATATAAATATTACCTAGCTCGATAGCCGTTTGATGGATCTGCTTCCTCCTCGGCAAGTAGGTTCACCTTGTTAATCCAAACGAGAGGCCAACCTTCCAGCAAGGCACATTAACGGGTTATAGAGATAAATTTTCTCGAGAACCGTTTGATGAATCTACTTCGCTCTCGGCCAGATGGCTCATCTTGTTAATCTAAACGAGAGGACAAAGTACCAGGAAGGCACATTAACGCGTTTGAGCGCTGTGACCGTTCAAACTTTCATAAATTTTCTGGACAATTTTTCATCATATAAATATTACCTAGCTCGATAGCCGTTTGATGGATCTGCTTCCTCCTCGGCAAGTAGGTTCACCTTGTTAATCCAAACGAGAGGCCAACCTCCCAGCAAGGCACATTAACGGGTTATAGAGATAAATTTTCTCGAGAACCGTTTGATGAATCTACTTCGCTCTCGGCCAGATGGCTCATCTTGTTAATCTAAACGAGAGGACAAAGTACCAGGAAGGCACATTAACGCGTTTGAGCGCTGTGACCGTTCAAACTTTCATAAATTTTCAGGACAATTTTTCATCATATAAATATTACCTAGCTCGATAGCCGTTTGATGGATCTGCTTCCTCCTCGGCAAGTAGGTTCACCTTGTTAATCCAAACGAGAGGCCAACCTCCCAGCAAGGCACATTAACGGGTTATAGAGATAAATTTTCTCGAGAACCGTTTGATGAATCTACTTCGCTCTCGGCCAGATGGCTCATCTTGTTAATCTAAACGAGAGGACAAAGTACCAGGAAGGCACATTAACGCGTTTGAGCGCTGTGACCGTTCAAACTTTCATAAATTTTCTGGACAATTTTTCATCATATAAATATTACCTAGCTCGATAGCCGTTTGATGGATCTGCTTCCTCCTCGGCAAGTAGGTTCACCTTGTTAATCCAAACGAGAGGCCAACCTCCCAGCAAGGCACATTAACGGGTTATAGAGATAAATTTTCTCGAGAACCGTTTGATGAATCTACTTCGCTCTCGGCCAGATGGCTCATCTTGTTAATCTAAACGAGAGGACAAAGTACCAGGAAGGCACATTAACGCGTTTGAGCGCTGTGACCGTTCAAACTTTCATAAATTTTCTGGACAATTTTTCATCATATAAATATTACCTAGCTCGATAGCCGTTTGATGGATCTGCTTCCTCCTCGGCAAGTAGGTTCACCTTGTTAATCCAAACGAGAGGCCAACCTCCCAGCAAGGCACATTAACGGGTTATAGAGATAAATTTTCTCGAGAACCGTTTGATGAATCTACTTCGCTCTCGGCCAGATGGCTCATCTTGTTAATCTAAACGAGAGGACAAAGTACCAGGAAGGCACATTAACGCGTTTGAGCGCTGTGACCGTTCAAACTTTCATAAATTTTCTGGACAATTTTTCATCATATAAATATTACCTAGCTCGATAGCCGTTTGATGGATCTGCTTCCTCCTCGGCAAGTAGGTTCACCTTGTTAATCCAAACGAGAGGCCAACCTCCCAGCAAGGCACATTAACGGGTTATAGAGATAAATTTTCTCGAGAACCGTTTGATGAATCTACTTCGCTCTCGGCCAGATGGCTCATCTTGTTAATCTAAACGAGAGGACAAAGTACCAGGAAGGCACATTAACGCGTTTGAGAGCTGTGACCGTTCAAACTTTCATAAATTTTCAGGACAATTTTTCATCATATAAATATTACCTAGCTCGATAGCCGTTTGATGGATCTGCTTCCTCCTCGGCAAGTAGGTTCACCTTGTTAATCCAAACGAGAGGCCAACCTCCCAGCAAGGCACATTAACGGGTTATAGAGATAAATTTTCTCGAGAACCGTTTGATGAATCTACTTCGCTCTCGGCCAGATGGCTCATCTTGTTAATCTAAACGAGAGGACAAAGTACCAGGAAGGCACATTAACGCGTTTGAGCGCTGTGACCGTTCAAACATTCATAAATTTTCTGGACAATTTTTCATCATATAAATATTACCTAGCTCGATAGCCGTTTGATGGATCTGCTTCCTCCTCGGCAAGTAGGTTCACCTTGTTAATCCAAACGAGAGGCCAACCTCCCAGCAAGGCACATTAACGGGTTATAGAGATAAATTTTCTCGAGAACCGTTTGATGAATCTACTTCGCTCTCGGCCAGATGGCTCATCTTGTTAATCTAAACGAGAGGACAAAGTACCAGGAAGGCACATTAACGCGTTTGAGCGCTGTGACCGTTCAAACTTTCATAAATTTTCTGGACAATTTTTCATCATATAAATATTACCTAGCTCGATAGCCGTTTGATGGATCTGCTTCCTCCTCGGCAAGTAGGTTCACCTTGTTAATCCAAACGAGAGGCCAACCTCCCAGCAAGGCACATTAACGGGTTATAGAGATAAATTTTCTCGAGAACCGTTTGATGAATCTACTTCGCTCTCGGCCAGATGGCTCATCTTGTTAATCTAAACGAGAGGACAAAGTACCAGGAAGGCACATTAACGCGTTTGAGCGCTGTGACCGTTCAAACTTTCATAAATTTTCAGGACAATTTTTTCATCATATAAATATTACCTAGCTCGATAGCCGTTTGATGGATCTGCTTCCCCCTCGGCAAGTAGGTAGGTTATGATTCGTCGGAGACGTCATAAATTGTAGTAATTGACGTATATATGACGTAATTTTTGCAGAACTAGAATTTAATTTCTTCCCAAATCCAAACCTGTAAATACCACCATCACTATAGCACTATAGAAACAAAGATTATAGCTAGAGATATAATTACAAATCGTTCCGAACAAGGGTAATAATAATTATTATTATTCAGAACTTACATATAATTACTCGCCATTTCGCAATTGAAAATGTCATCTATTTTTATCGATATTTATCCATTGGCAGGCGATGTGGTCATAAACGACGTTGTGTACGCGTACACCGATATCGTACAGCCGCAGAACAGGAAAAGTGAACGATGAAGTAAGAAACGAATAAAAAGAAGGATCGTGAAAACGCACCGCATTATCATAAGTTATAACATTTTTCTTAGCCGAGTAGAAAGAGGTTCGAGCGGCGAGCTTGTTCGGTATTTTTATGCCTTTCAGACATTACCTTTTGATTGTTTCGTACGTACGCATTCAGTAGAATAAAAAGAATTTATCGTTCCACTTTGAATACACCTTTATATATATTTATTGAATCGAAAATAAATTGCGATCAAATTTGCGTTTAATTATTATTAACAAATATATATGCACTACATAATACATACATTGTTTGTGTGTTATGCACACGTTAAAACGTGTTCATCTCTCCACAACAATATTAAAATCTGATAGGGAAACAACGCAACGTCTACAATTCTTGCCGGGTTGAGAGATAAAAAAAAAGAGAGGCTTGAAGAAGTATGTAGGTTGAAGCAGTGGCTTTGATATTCTGTACTTATCGGCTAGCTATTTGTAAGATGCGAGTACCGATGTCGGTCTTGAAATTTATAAACTACTACCATATCTACTAAGACCCGCTCTTTTCATCGCTTATCTTCGCCTTGCTGTTCTTCTTCTCTTGTGTTCCTGTCATTTTTTCTTCAACATTTCTTGTGCCCCGTGGTCGTCGGTTGTTTTATCGCGTTAAAGCGCGTAACTTTTTAATTTTGTTATATTAAAAAGGATGCAGAAAGTGTTTTAAAAGTTGTTCTGAGCGATATGAGGACATTCTTAAAACGCACGCATATAAAAACTTAATTTAACGAATCGGGTCAATAAATCAATAATTTTGCAGATAGTCGATTGGGAATCCCAAAAAAACGATCGAATATGACATTTACAAACCGGCCGATGGAACGGTATCTGATTCGCCCGGAAAAATCTACTGTTTCGATTGTTTGACATTTGAGATTAGACTAAGTTATTGGATTACCTATTGGTTTAATTAAATAGCGTTATAAAATTTTCTTCTTTTAAATAGAACACCCTATATATTATTACATTTTCAGATTCCTCGTTATAAATTAAAATAGTTTTGTATGACAAACCTAGCACTAAAAATTAACTGTTTCCGAAATATTTTAATTTTAAAAGAAAAAAGGTCATTTTCATACCTAGTTGTCTATGAAAATTAATTCCGTCTGTACTAATATTTGTTTTGCAACGATTCTTCGCCATAATTATGACATTACCTTAAGTTAAACATTCCATGCCAAATATCTTCGGTATAGTATACAGGGGGTTTCAAAATTGAAAATTAATAATTGCATTTTTAATATGGTAAAACTCGTTTTTTTTTAAATTAATACTTTTTGAGATATAGGTAATTTACGACAAAATCCGTAAACATTTATTGATAACACTAAGATGAAGTCAACAGTGCTGTGGCAGCTCTAGTAATAGGTAGATATAAAACGATTTCTACTTTAATAAAAACAGAAATAGAAAAATAAAATCTTATTAACTACAAACAATTTTGCGTAAATGTGGTTTGTACTTAACTGAACCGCAGTTTACAAATCTTGTTAATCGTTCAAAAGCTGCCATTTTAGGATATACATATACAGGGTGTTTCCTAAGTAATCTAAAATATTATATGGGTCGCTTCGTCACTCAATTTTAAGACAAAAAGTTCATATAAACATATGTGATAAGTCTTGTCGTTAATGAGATACAGGGTGTTTTATTATTTTATTAGAAGCAACAACATGTGTTAAAATATATATATAAAAAAAATATTATATTTCAGAGCATATGTTCAAAATGTCCAATTGCAGCTAAAACGCAAGCATCTGCTCGATGTCTAATTGATTGCTGAATACGTTCGAAGATAAATTTTGTTACGAATAAGATTACAGCCTTGTATGATACGATTTTGAAGATCTTGTACGTTTAATATTGGGGTTGTGTAAATGAGCGATTTTAAATATCCCCACACTCAAAAATCCAGAGGATTGTGTCCCGATGATCTAGGGGGCCATGGGTGTGGAGATTCTCGTCCGATCCAATGGTCTGGAAAAACGTTATTTAAAAACTCGCGAACAATCAATGAAAAATGTGGAGGAGTCCGTCACATGAACCACAAATCTAATAATAAGAGGTACATTTTCTAAAAGAAGTGGAAGTTCATTTTCTAGAAAATGAAGGTATGTCGCACCGGTCAACCGTGCAGGAAGGAAAACCACCCTGTATCTCATTAACGACAAGACTTATCACACATGTTTATATGAACTTTTCGTCTTAAAATTGAGTGACAAAGCGCCCCATATAATATTTTAGATTACTTAGGAAACACCCTGTATATACAGAGTGGTTGATTTTTCATTGTGCACTCATTATTTCCGTTAGGGACAAAATATTTAAAAAAATGAAATATTAATCTTTTGCAATTTTGTGTGCTCTCTCTAATTACGTAAAATACAATGCCATACTTTAAAAAACAAAAGAGGAGCGAATGACAGTACGGTTTTTTTAAATTGAACGCCCTGTATTTTTTTGGTTATTCAGATAGTGTATTAAATTTTGAATACGACCTTGTTAGCTACGAATAGAAGTTTGAATTTGAATTTAACGGTTTTCGCGCCATTTAAGGGAATACGGGGATTGGCAAAAGAAAACATGTGAGAAGACAGTCGATGTTTGGTAATAGTGCAGCGAGGACGTTTTTTTTATTTATATTAATGGCGTTATATTATTTTTAATTGTTGGTTTCGTTATTTTTTGAGTAATAAAAGTATTACTATAACCTCATTTTTATTTTACCTCTTTAGGCAATAAATGGCCTCATTATGATGAAAACGCAAATTACTCAAGTAGGCTTTGGAAATGAGATTGTTACCGATCAATCTCCCAATATCCCATAATAACAAAAATACATATTGCATAATAATAATAATAATAATAATAATAATAATCCATGCCTTAGCATCCCCCAACAGCTTGCGCCAATTACAGGGGGGGCATCGGCTGGCCATGAGTTATTATTACGCCTGCGGCTGTAGACCGACTTAAGATGTTACCTTTCCGCATTTGCCGTGGAATTTGGAAAACTACAGAAAACCAAACTCAGAAAGGAAGCACCGGGGTTCGAACCCGGTACTGCCGGACTGCTAGTCAAGTGTGCAAGCCACTAAGCCACCAGCCCGCATAAGTAGGTTATCAATTTATTGCACAAAAAACATCAAATATTTTGTCCCTAACGGAAATAATGAGTGCGCAATGAAAAATCAACCACTCTGTATATATATATATATATATATATATAGCATCTGTATATAGGTATAATGGAATGTTCGCTCTTTAAAAAAATATATTACACAGACTTTTTCAAAAAATTTTCATTGCAACATGAAAAAATATTAGGGGGTTAGACAATGACTATTTGCTACCACCCAAAACAAAACTGACCAAGATCCAGAAAACAGTTTTGTGCCAGTGTTTGAAGATATATAATGCACTACCAACTTCTGTTAAAAACTTACCTGAAATTCAATTTAAGAAAAAAAATTAAACAATAGCTTTTGAATGCAACTTTGTATGTAATCAATGATTTCTTCCTAGAAAGCATATGGTGATACCATATTGTTATTATTGCGTCTTTTTTCTATATTTGTTTGTTAAACGACTAATTTAAGTTCCTTACTTTCAAAGTGTTTTACATGATGTTTATAGCTACGAGGGAGCGTTTTTATATTCGCGGAATGGGGGATAAGGGGTGGAAATAAAAAAACCAAATTATTTTTCTTTTTCAATATATTCACCTGCAAGACGGATACATTTTTCACATCTTTGAATTAATTTATTTATACCCTCATAAAAAAATGATTTCTCTTTATCTGCAAAATACGCCGAAACTGCCTCCTTGACTTCATCATCGGCAGTAAATTTTTTACCCCGCAGCTCTTTTTTCATTTTTGGATACAGGCAATAATCACTCGGGGCCAGGTCTGGGCTGTACATGGGTGATTCACAATTTCGAAGCCCACCTTATGCAGGGCAGCTAACGCAACGCGGCTCTTGTGGACGGTCGCGTTGTCGTGCAAAAGCAGCACACCTTTCGTCAATTTTCCCCGTCTTTCCTCTTTAATGGCTTCTTTCAGTCGCTCTAATATTGAAGCTTAATATTCTCCGGTTATAGAAACACCTTTATCTTTATATTCAATCAACAATATTCCTTCCGAGTCCCAAAATACCGTTGCCATGAGTTTCCCAGCTGATTGTGACACTTTAAATTTCTTGGGAGGTGCTGTGCCCTTTTTATGCCACTGCATGGAGTCTTGTTTGGACTCAGGTTCATAATGATGAACCCAAGTAACAATTCGACTCAATACACCATCCTTGTCTTCATTACAGAGGTCCAAAAATGCACGCGAACACTCTACGCGCTGTTGTTTTTGCGGCGGCGTGAGCATTCTCAGCACCCATCTTGCGCTGACCTTAGACATGCCGAGATGATCGTGTAGGATTTTAAAAATTGTTGTATCGGATACTCCAACCATTTCTGCGAGTTGTTTCTTCTTTAGTCGAGCATCTTCGAGTACAATTTTTTCAACTTTTTGGATAAGTGCTGGCGTGGTCACCTCAATGCTCCTGCCCGGCCTCGGGTCGTCTTCAAGGGATTCCCTTCCTTGTTTAAATAAACTATGCCACTTGTACACCATGCTGATTTTTCCTGGACAAGAGTCGCCGTAAACCAATGACATCTCATTCATTATGGTCGCGACTGATTTTCTTTGCCTGGTAAGGAACTTTATAACGGCACGATATTCGATTTTTTCCATATTTCACTTTTCACTCCTGATTATGTTACTTGATTGACGATAGCTCAAAGACTAACTGTCTAATAACAATGAAACTTCGTATTTATACTAATTATGAGTCGCTGCACAGGCCACGCCACCAATGAGCCTAATCACTCCCCTACAACCCGCTCATTCCGCGAATATAAAAACGCTCCCTCGTATATATAACATTAACATTCAATTACCAGATTATCTCAAAAACATCCTGTCAATAAGACCTAATTTTGCAAATTCATATAAAAATTCTAAAATTCCAACCGATACCATTATAGCAGGAATTGAATCATCAATAGTAGATTTACATTTAGACACCAAAGACAAGATTAGAACAAGAGTTTCACATACCATTTATAATTTTAAAAATAAATACAAACATCAAAATTTTCAAGACAAAATTATCGAAACACAAATCAATCAAACTAAAAATTTTATTAAAAGGAATTCGCAGATTATGATTTTGAAACCTGATAAATCTAACTGCACAGTAGTAATGAACACCATAGATTATGAACATAAATTAAACCAACTAGTAAATAATCCATCCAGTGAACTTAAAAACGACCCCACCAGTAAATTTCAAAAATAAAACAATAATTTAATCTATTAAACTTCACAATGCTTAACCTTCAAAAATATATGGTTTACCAAAACTCCATAAAACAAACATTCCCTTACGTCCTATAATCTCGTGCATTCAAAGCCCCTTCTTTATATTATATTTATCAAAACACCTATCTGATCTTTTAAAACCTACTGTATTTAAAAATAAATTAACAAAGACTCTATCTTGCCTATAATAGATCCAATCAACACACTGACAAAAATAATCCAAACTACATTAAAATATTATCCGTTAAAAATCTATGTGAAAAATTAAATAAAATCTTTGATCTTGTTATTTTAATTGTTTTGCAGTTTCATACAATGTAGGATCTAAATAAAATTATCCTTTTGATAATGGTCGGATCGGACCGAAACGTCAAGGGAAAATACCAAACTCCAAAGTTTTTTTTTGTCAATTGATAGGGCCTAAATAATCCAAGAAAAAAATTCCTTCCTAAAACATTAAGTATACATATTTTAACTTTTAACTTGACGTGTTAGCATGCTGAAGCACAATGGTTCTAATAAAACTTATTTACTTACTTCAACTTCAATCGGCAATCGCTGTAGTATTGCCCCATGATCGTCCTTCCCTTTTCCCAGATAGTCGATGAAGATCACACCTTGAGAATCCCAAAAAATTGTCGCAATGACCTTTCGGGCCGATGGAACGGAAAAGTCCAGTGCTTCGATTGTTCCTTGGTCTCCAATATGTAGTGGTGGATCCAAGTCTCATCCACGGTTAAGAAAGGCATGAAGAAATCTCTTGGATTGTGTTGATACTCCTCCAAAACTATCAACCGATTTTTGCTTCGGTGTGAGCAAACGCTGTACTTTCGCGGCGAAAGCTTTTTCATAGCCACAATGTCGTGTTAGGATATGACCAACGAGTTCCTCTGAGATGCCTGTTGTCTCTTTTAGCTTCAATCATCATTAATCTTGTCGACCATTTCATTGTTGGTAGCGTTCGTTACTTGTGCTTGTGCGGACACGTTTGAACTCGCTCACCTAGAAAATGATGGAGTAGATTCGAGATGAGCAAAATATTTCCCATTTTCGTCACCGTTTTCCCAGCCATCTAGGAGTGTTTTATCACTGCACGAAATTCGATTTTATCCATTTTCTTGCTACACAAAACACACTCTTAAACAACAATTATTGACAGTAGAAATTTGAACCCTCAAAAAAGCGCACGTAGATTCGGCTGACATCCCACGAACATCCTAGACTTCTTCAGAAGTCTGGAGATCAATTGGGAAATTATGGTAGAAGGCAAACATTTAGTTAAGTTAGATTGACTCAAAAGATTAATTTTGAACATTATAGAACAACAACAACCAACGAATTATCAACCTTAAAACGAGTAGCTTCCTATAGTAGACGCATACCACAAAACCAACCATCGCATCGTACAGTTTAAGTTCGTTATTCACTGCAAGTGGCCACTGAAACAATCATTTTATAACACCCAAAAGCATAAATTCAAGAAGAAATATTCCGACAAAGTTGTATTTACCCATTGTGTCCGGGTCCTGTGCGTCCAGCATTTTAATTTAATAGGAGAAATTTGACACCGACCATGTGGGTTATGCGTTGTATAAATTCATGGTATCTGCCCCTTTCTTTACAGTTCTGTATTTACATGCATATAACTATATACAATATAGAACGATGTAGAGATATTTGTTTCTGCCGCCTTTACTATTTAATAGCGCAAACCCACGCTACTGCGTTTACAATTTTTGAAACTATTACACTAGCGAGCATAAAAAAGGGATACTCATATAGAGTGGTAAATTACTTCATCATATTTATGATTATTATTATTATTATTTAACTGAATATGTAATAAACGCCCCTGTTAAAACTATCACAATAAAATCATCCTTAAATAGGTTTACACCCGCCCACACGAGGGTACCCCCCAACTAGCTACCTCTGTCCTGTCCACGACAAGCAATACTCTCCTCTTGAAATGCGGCAATAAAATTTCTTTGGCTATAAACCAGTCCATCGCTAATGATCTATGGATTTCCTCTATACGAAACTCGTCTATACGTGATGCATATGAAGGGGATTTTTTGCTACGAATTTTTTCCGAATTATAAATTCTATTGCTTAGAGTATAACGTTTAATTCCGATTTTAATGTCCTAAAGCCCCGTACGCGCACACGAGATTGTAACTTGTAATATTAATAGAGGGGTGCAGTGGATTTTATTACCTTTTGAAAATTTATGATACGATACGTGCATATATGATGTGTCAATCAATGTTCTCAGTGCACCCCCTTCAGCTGTGCAGATAATAAAATTTCGAATCGCAAATCGGACGTTCGTGATTTATTCATCGTTTACTAATCGTAAGAATTACGAAGAACACGGGTCCTAAATCACGAGCATGCGGCACTCCTGTTATATATTTCCCGTTAGACGTCGCTAGTGTAGGTTCGAGTTTTAACAAGAGATAATTCCGCCCGTGATAAAGCGAGAGGGGAGAAAAAACGAACGTTGTATTAAAAGAAATGATCCACCATTAAACAAACGCTAAACGGGTAATATCGTCATTTGTCATTTTTCATTATTAATTGGACGCAGTTTAACCGAACAACGTCCGTTCGAACTATGTAGGATAAAGCAATTGAAGATGGACCTCTCTCAACTATGGTGTGTACTTGTAGTTCGGATGTTTTTCGACCTTGAAATGTTGTAGATACTGAGACGGGACGTCGAATGAAACGAGAAGCACAAAATGATCATATCTTCGTTCAATGTTTATTCAGTGAGTTATACAGAATTATTACTTAAAGATCCTATATAGTCTGGTAAATTGATTTGGTTATTTTTATTTTATTGTTTTAATATTGGCATCGTTTAATTCATCAGTTTTTTTTTTGAGAAGATCAAGCGAGCTTTGCCGCAAACCTTAACCTTAAGATTTTGACAATAAGACAATTTTGAAACCTTCAGAGATATCGAGTTCTTACCGGCCTCTGTGCCTACTCACTGTTATTGCAGAAATAAGTCCACCGTCCATCCCACAAAGACATTGGGCCAATATTAAATTTATTTTAGCAATATTGGGTCACCAATATTTTGGAGGTTACCAAATGCCAATATTGTCAAAACAACATCGACCCAATGTTCCACCATTGTCAGTTTCACTATATTGGCTGGACAAATAGCCTTTAGGCACCAGTATTTTCCAAAAAATTCCTGGTACATAATGGTCCAATCTTATCAAATGCAGTTGAATATATATTTTAACAATATTAGAAACAATATCGGGCTAATAATTTTCTTCAGAATGGCTAATATTAGACATGCCAATATTTTACCAATAACACAAACAATATTGGGCCAAGAATTTTATATATGATGGATCTATATTGCAAAATTTTGACAAAAAAATTTGTCACCAATATATTTTTCAATTTTTAACCAATATTGGCCCAATCAATTTATTCTACGTGGGATATTATTTGAAAAGGATATCAATCATATCAACACATTTTAATTTCCAATGCCGATAAATCTAGTTTTGGTCGCTGTTGATAAAAAGAGAATGTGTTGAGGTCTACAAAGTCTAAAAAAGGATTTTACGAAAGAATTTTGAGTAAAAGAAAGCCAATCCACAACAATATTTATTTAAAAAAATCGATACCAGAGCATTGGGATGTGGTTCGTTCTAATTCAGGTTGGATAAGCTGAAAAGTTTGTTTGGTGGAACTGGTATTGTACGCGGAGGCTAAACGGAGGATACCATACCAGCATCTTTACCTACATCTAAAAGACGGCACCATTATCTATAAGGGCAGACTAGATCTCGCCCGTCTTCAGTTTCGAGGCCAAGGTGTTCCCACTAGTTTGTGGATGCTTCTAAAACGCCGAATGGCACGGAAATTGGATTGATTTCCTCTGATTATCGATCGACTAGATGGAGGATCGGATGGGGTGGCCATCAGCTTGAAGAGCTCACCTTCCATCTTCCAAGCCGAAATAATTGTCATCCACCAAGCCATTTTAGACTACCAACATGAAAACGGATCGGTAGAAATTTTATCTGACAGCCAGGCTGCCCTTGGGATCGTATTTATAGTTCCTGCTTGATATTATTGACTCTTTTTTTCTTTTCACTTTGAAGTATGTACCATAATAGAAGAACAAATGTGGTTGTTTTCTTTCAAAGTCTTCCTCGATAATCAGGCCAAATTCTAACACTGTTTTTTGTTTGTAGTTTTTATAACAATCCTCTATCTGAGTTGGCTACCTGGTTAATACCACCTTGAAATAATATTGCTGTTTTGGCATTTTGGACGTCATCTTCCAAATTTGGGGATTAATTATTAATTTGTTTTACGTGTGGTATTAGAGTATGTGGCGTGCTCTGTTGACTATTGACGTCAAAAACGCTTTTAATACTGCTTGCCACAGGCTAATAATTGACAAACTGAAAAACAGATACCTCACCAGCTACTTGATCACTTTTACACTCAATTATATTACTCGCAGGAAGATTTTTATTCGCGTGAAACAATGGCAGTGGGTGCTAGTGTTCTGCAAGGGTCAGTTTTGGGTCCCACGTTGTGAAATATTTTATATGATGGGGTGTTGGGGTTGGATATGACGGTGGATGCTAAGTGTGTTGGTTTTGGGTACGACTTCGCCCTTTTTTTCCGCTGGAAACGAGGCCGTTTCTCCTTTAATAGTGCAGATACTCGATGATGATCACACCTTGAGTATCCCAAAAAATGATTGCCATGACCTTTCGGGCCGATGCCACAGTGGTCCAATACCTTAAAATCCTGGTCAAAATCGAAAAATATAAAAATTCGTTTCTAAGTATTTTAACGATTGTGTCAGATAAGCAAACAACCCAGCTAATTATTTGAAAAATTAGAGGCTTGCACTGGTAACGGTTGTGAAAAAACAATTTAGAACTTATATGTAAATGGGGATGTGATGGCAGTTCGGGGCAAAGCGTGTAGAAACAGACCTTTGTTGAAGATAACATTTCAGACACAAATGTTTTCTTTAGTTCGATAGTGCCCCTACAATTGCTTGTTAAGAACGTCAACAAGGAGAATATAATTGTAGTTTGGAAGAATCCAAAACCGTCTTCAACTAGATTTTGCCGACCTATACGGCCACACTTCTTGCACGAAGCAGCAGAGCCAACTTGATGGTTCCTTTACAAACTACACTCGCTAATAGAAGTGCGAAAGTTTATTACAAAATGATTCTTACAATGATAGACGGTAAGATTTGTAATGCCATAACCTCTACGAAGTCATCTCAACGCTCATCTCAACATTTGTGGATGCACAAACAAAGATTTTAATAACAATTGAAAAAATTATACAAAAACCAGTAACCGAAGAAAATTTGAAATTGGGTTTATCTATCCTACACGCATGGTTAAGATTTTTCGAGTGTTGCCTCCATTTATCTTACAAACTGGAACTGAAAAAATGACAAGCACTCAGCATCGAAGGAAACGCAACTGTTGAAAGTAAATTTAAAACACAATTCGGATTACTTGTTGACCGCCCAAAACAAGGTTATGGAAGTAGTAATGACGGCAACACCGCTCGCTGATTTTTCGAGAAAGCAAATATTTCTGCCGAAATCACAGGCATTGAACTAAGAATAATAAAACGCTTTTATGTTATTCTACAAACTCTATCTAGTGGACATGATATCGAGACTCGAACTGCAGAGGAATTTGTTCAATTATATCCATGGGGGGAAATACAAAAACCAAATTATTTTTCTTTTTCAATATATTCACCTGCAAGACGGATACATTTTTCACATCTTTGAATTAATTTATTTATATCCTCATAAAAAAATGATTTCTCTTTATCTGCAAAATACGCCGAAACTGCCTCCTTGACTTCATCATCGGCAGTAAATTTTTTACCCCGCAGCTCTTTTTTCATTTTCGGAAACAGGTAATAATCACTCGGGGCCAGGTCTGGGCTGTAGGGTGGGTGATTCACAATTTCGAAGCCCACCTCATGCAGGGCAGCTAACGCAACGCGGCTCTTGTGGACGGGCGCGTTGTCGTGCAAAATCAGCACAGCTTTCGTCAATTTTCCCCGGCTTCTTTTAGTCGCTCTAATATTGAAGCGTAATATTCTCCGGTTATAGAAACACCTTTATCTTTATAATCAATCAACAATATTCCTTCCGAGTCTCAAAATACCGTTACCATGAGTTTCCCAGCTGATTGTGACACTTTAAATTTCTTGGGAGGTGCTGTGCCCATTTTATGCCACTGCATGGAGTCTTGTTTGGACTCAGGTTCATAATGATGAACCCAAGTTTCGTTTCCAGTAACAATTCGACTCAATACACTATCCTTGTCTTCATTACAGAGGTCCAAAAATGCACGCGAACATTCTACGCGCAGTTGTTTTTGCGGCGGCCGGCGTGAGCATTGTCGGCACCCATCCTGCGCTGATCTTAGACATGCCGAGATGATCGTGTAGGATTTTAAAAATTGTTGTATCGGATACTCCAACCATTTCTGCGAGTTGTTTCTTCTTTAGTCGAGCATCTTCGAGTACAATTTTTTCAACTTTTTGGATAAGTGCTGGCGTGGTCACCTCAATGCTCCTGCCCGGCCTCGGGTCGTCTTCAAGGGATTCCCTTCCTTGTTTAAATAAACTATGCCACTTGTCCACCATGGTTTTTCCTGGACAAGAGTCGCCGTAAACCAATGACATCTCATTTATTATGGTCGCGACTGATTTTCCTTGCCTGGTAAGGAACTTTATAACGGCACGATAATAATAATGAATAATAGAGGAAGCGCTTTCACCTCTAAGACAATTGTCCGAAGAAGCTGAGGAAGTACGAAACAAGGATATAAAAAAATATCGGTTCGATTTTTCCAGAAAGACGTTGAGATTATTAGTATCCTCCGATCCGTATGTGTCAAGTATTAGAAAACTTCCACAGAAAAAACTGAAACAGTTCTCTCCAGAAGTTCTCCAAGTTTTAGTTTCCAGTTCTCCCACAACTAGAAAATCTAGCGAGAACATTGAAATAGTGGAGAGTGATTCTGATGTTAATGTTTCAGAATGCGATTCAGAGTGAATGTAAATTTAGATTTTGTTTATCTGTCGTGTATTATCTTATCCATTATTATGGAAATTCATGTTTTTTGTGTTAAAATAATTTCTTTTTACATTGTTTATTGAATATAAATGTTCGTTGGAAATTATTAATAAATTAATTTATATTTTTTGCCATCCTGATTTTCTTGAACTTCCGATTCGAAACCAGTGACCTTCAAAGCCCTTATATGCACAGGTTCAAACAATATTCTTAAAGTTTAAACTTTTGGCCAGCTTTTTGGGATTTGGAACCACGATGCGATGGAACGGTCTCAGATTCGCCCACTGTTTCGACTGTTCCTTGGTCTCCTCGTCCAAGGTTACGAAAAGGGTTGCGTTGAATCCTGGCCAGACACTCCTCCGAAACGAACACCCGATTTCGATTTTGCTCCGTGTGAGCAAACGCTGTACCCATCGCCCCGATAGCTTTTTCATGCCCAAAATTTCCTGGAGGATAAGGCCAACGCATTCCTCTGAGATGCTTGTTGTCTTGCTATCTCTTTCAGCTTCAATCGTCGATTGGCTAACACGACATCATGAGTCTTGTCGATCATTTCATTGTTGATAGCGGTTTTTGGTCGTTCGTCACTGGTGACGAACTGGTTCACCCAGAAGCTGATGAGCGAAAATGATGGAATAAATTCTCTAGCAAAATATTTCGAATTTCCAGGGCATTGAGAGGCGAGCAATAAAATAAACAACAATAATACAGAACGTTTAGTTCTAATATTGATATAAAAAAAAACGAATTCGAAGTCAGATTTTAAAGTGAGTGTAAACGAACCAAATCCATAATAACTGTTAAAGCTTACACCTAAACAAAAAGAACATTAACTTTGTCTTCCGTTATTTGAATATAATACTGTTAGACTGCGGTTGTGTTGTGGCTCCCGTCTATGGTCTATTGTTATGATAATCTTGAATTGAAAATAATTTTCTTTAAACATTACATATATATATATATATATATATACAGGATGTTTGTGTAAATTAAAAATCATTTCGAATTCGTGCAATTAATATTCTAGATTACAATCTATTAACGTATATTTGTATAATATAAACTAATAAAATTATATATTTTATATTAGATTTAACGAAACATAACAGGAACAACCGGTAATTATACTAATTTAAACCGAAATAATAATATTCGAGATAGATCTTACGTAATCGTTTATTCAAATAAACTGTGTTAATTTGGAGTTGGGGAATTTGCTATTCGCTAAATAGTCTAGTGACATCTTTATAAATATGCGTCGGTTGGACAAGAACGGAAGATAACAACAACATACCAGATCGTTATCTTGTAAAATTGACGGTGGATTCTTCGCTTGGAAATTAGTGTTCTTACAAGATGGAAATATTCGGGCGGATCGGAATTTGCGAAACAAATCTATATAAAATTTAGTCCTGTATAATTTTAAACGTGTATAGTTTTTTTTGCGTTTACACAACGACAATTCTTTTGTAATAAATTCTAACAAATTCTGTTTCTTTTATTAATCCATAAATTGCAAGTCCATAAAAAATTACACAACGAACTTCATATGTAGTGAAGAAAAGGCCTATTTCAATTTATTTATCATCCTCTTGTTCCGGTTTGCTTCCAAATCAAGAAACTATATTAACGTATGAAAATAATAGTTTTGTCCTGCATGATAAGTCATTGATAGCTCTGATGTTTGACGATATGTTTCTGATATTCAAACTAATGCAGCTGGTGTAGACGATATGACCATCAAGATGCTTAGACTCTGCTTACCTGAAATTATTGACTGAAACCAATGTTTTGAAAAACAAGTCAACAATCCGGTTTTCGGAAACATTTACTACAGCTCTTATTAAGATGATCAACGACATCATCTCTGCCATGGATGAAGGCAAGATTTCTGTATTGACCTTACTAGATTGCTCCAAGCCATTTGATATGTTAAACCATGAATTATTAATTACCAAACTAAAATATTTTGGATTCTATTTACTCTGTCAGTCAGGCAGCACTTAAAGCAATCAGTTCCGTAAGTGCTGGCTCAACGCTAGTTTGGAATTGCGTAAGAGTCCTAAATGAGGTGGCCACCCAAAGGAAATTAACTTTGGCTTAGGCCCCCAACCACACGGGCGTGAAGGGAAACGAGGCGGCGGATGAGCTGGTCCTTCCTTCGGTATTACCAAATCGCAAATTAAAAAGTCCATCTACGAATGGTGAAAAAGATCACCAGGTCAAAGACACACACAGAACACAGGCTTGAGATTAACATCAGCCTGGCAGATGATGCCCTCTGCAGATTCTGTCAAGAGGAAGAAGAAACCCCAGTTCAGATTTTGTGCCACTGCGATGGCCTAGCGAGGACAGGGTTTTAGCAACGAGCGTAGAGAACCCACAGCTAACGGCTACATAAAATTAAACTAAGTTTGAACTTTTAAAAGTTGTCCAAACTTATTGAAAGTTTTGCAAAACAATATTCAAAAGCAGACCAGAAAAAGAAAACATGTTTTAGGTCGGCCCCCTATTTTCGAAATATGAATCTTTTTAAAGTTGTTTCAGGTTGTTTTTTAAGCCACCCTCCTATTTTTTGAAAATTTTTTAAACTAGTTTTACGTCGTTTTACATTTGTTCTGCATTCTTCAAAAGTTTTGCAAACAAATTAGACAAAAAAATGTATTTTTTAGATCAATTTTCCTTTTTCTAAACTTGACATTTTAAAGATTGTTATTCCAGAGTTTTGCAAAATAATATTTAAAACCAGATGGTTTTAGATCATCCTCCCATTTTCGAAATTTTGAAGTTTTTAAAACTGATTTTTAGTCGTTGCTACGTCCCAGCGACTGTTGTTGGGAATTGTGACGGGAAGTTTGTTTCCAACGATCAAAATGGGGAACATTTTGAAGGTGATAGCTACGTAAAAATTACTACCCCGCTACGTCGCACTTACGTTCCAACTAAGTGGCGGGGACGTAGCGGCGTGGTCATCGCTACTTTATAAGGTTTCGTTTCTTTGCTTGTCATTTTCATCGTTCATTCATCCATCCATCCATTCGCCATCTCAAAATATATGTTTTACAATTTTTTTTTCGGGAAGACAATAAAAAAATGCATAAAGTTGGTGAAAGGTGCTGAAATTTAATTTATCTTTTTCTTATGATATTTTGAGGATACTCTAATTGTTGTACAATAAGGAAATTGAAATTAATGTAATGGTGTCTTACATTTTGTCAGTAAATATGGCACATTTTACCGAAATTACTGCAAAGTAGTATTGGCAGAGTGGAAAGTAAAAATTACTGTGAAGTAGTTTTCGTGAGTAAAGTAGTTTAAGCGAGATAAATATTGCTACACAGTTCCATAACTTTGAAGGAATTTCAACAGTGGAAACGACGTCGTAGCTACTTTCAACGCTACTATAAAGTAATAAAAACTTTGAAGTGAAATATTAGTAACAAAACAACATTATAGGGACTATCGAATATCACTTTAAAGTTTGTGCGACCTTAAAGTTATTTTATATAGTAACAGTCCCATTCCAGAAACTTCAAAAGCTATCTAGAAGTACTGAAACTATTAAGCTCCAAATTTTAGTAATAATAACTACATAATTACCAAAAAAGTTTGAATAAAAGTAGGAAAAAAACTAGAAAGTTGTTTTTTTAGTGATATTAACTTGTCTGAAGTTCCGAGCTCGGTTACCGATACTTTGATGCTGCTTGGGTATCATTCCAGAATTTTACAAAGCTTTACAAGGAAAACCTCCCAGATTTTTTCCTTAAAATTTCGGAACGATCGACTAAAAAGTTTTTTTCTCATAAATATGGAGAATTTCATGTTCATCTAATGCAATCCTGTCTAACTCTCCTTTTCATTTGTTTTTATTTATTTTAAACATTTTCCTTTTATAATTTTGTCTTCTGAATGAATTTTTCTAAACAATAAATCAACGATAAACGATAGAATATTAAACGGGTTTTAACGAGAAACTAATTTCCTACGACTATCCCTCTGAAATGACTCATACATGAAACAATCTTCAAGAACAATTAATAAATGCAAATAATACAGCCTACTTTAACGTCTAGTCTTTATTTCGAGATAATCGCTTACATTTACACTAATAACTTCGTATTAAGTAATTCTAATCCTAACATGAGGTTCTATGTACTTCGCCGTAGACCTAGTAAGCGGAGTAATCAGAATACCTATTCAATGTAAATGATATATTGTTTAAAAATGATACCCAACACACATATTAGGGACATACAAGAGAGAGAGAGAAACAAGGTGTCGTAATCTTTCATTTTTTTCCTTTTCCTAACGATTGATCTCCCTTATTCGATTAAAATCAAACTACCCACATTATAAAACATGATTTTATAAACTACGAGAACCTCTAAATGAATTGCGCGACCCTGCGGAAGACCCGCAAACCTCGCCACGAACTTGTCATCTCGACCAACATCTCCTACATATTTCTGTTCTGTGTTGCTTATATTCTTGGACGTGGAAGGAGCGAGCGTATAGAGGAGTCTAGGGCAGTTCTTAGCTCGATCGTTCCGAGTGAAACAAATCAGAAACGGTGCGGAACGTGACTTCCGTCATGGCTAGTCTCGCGATCTCCCGTACAATATTTCGAAACATAAGAAACACGAAAATGTATCTATATCTATATATATATATACAGTAACGTTTGTGCTAGTTCGAACGCTGATTCGTTTAAAATTCGATTAAAAATTTATATTAACGTTTCATCGCTGATGATATTGAGCATCTTCAGCGATAATATTTATTTGTAGCTATACACAATATTAAATAGTTTATTCGTTCGATACGAGATGTCGCTTCGATCTAACGAGATTATAACGATGAGAGATTTTTCGTCTTGCTCTAACGGAGCTGGATCTGCATGAGAACGAGCGAAATTATTCGATTAAATGGCGGATTTATACAGGGTGACACATATTTAAGATCTTTTGGTTGGAGTATGTTAGATACAGGGTGTTTCATTTAAAATAAGCAAGTTATTGAGCATTAATGGTACCCACAATTAGAGGTAAGATTTTAAGCACCCTGTATAATTTTTAGAAAGCATCTTTATTTTGGCATTACATGAAATGGTGTTTCATTAAAATTTGGGTAACTTTGATATGTAACTTTCTTTTGGGACACCCTGTATGTTTCAAAATAATTTTAAAACGTGCTCTCAATAGACCTACACATGCTCCAACAAAAAGATTTTAAATATGTGTTACCGTAAATTGGGGTGAAGTCGTACACTTTTTGTTTTGCATCAAAATTTTTTTCCGAAATATTCAATCCGTTTTTTAAAAAGACGAATGGTGTACGACTTCACCCCATTGCGTGGGGTGAAGTCATACATTGGTTATTTTTGCTGTTTTTACGACTCCTAGTTGTACGCTGGGTCGAATGGTACTCTAAAATAAAATAAAAAAGAATACGATGGATTGGGGATAGTCCCAATTGTTTTAATTGCAATTAAGTACTTGTCAGTATCAAAATTTTTATTTTTTGTAGTAAAATATTTTTAAGAATCACAATAATTGAGTCATTAAAACAAATCAACTAGTAAAAACTAATGCACAAAATAAAACAATTAGAAGCCTTACTGAAGGCTTATTAGAAAAATGAAATAAAATTGTCGGAGGTTAATCAGTCAACTCGAATCTTATCCTCAAAACATTATCCTTATAAAATTAAAATTGCAGTTATATAACATGATTAAACGACCTTGAAAAATTAAAAATCCTCAACAATCTTACAATTAAGTCCCCTTACTTGACGTAATATTCATCAACACTACAAAAAGTCAACATTCAGTTGGTCAAAGGAAACATCCGCTATGTCTTCAATATTCGGAAACACGAAATATGTTTCCTTCTTTCCTTGTTTCTTCCGAATGAACTTGACGCGGAGTTTAGGCCCTCCATCGTCTTCCTCGTGGTCTACAATATCTACGATCTCACCCACGTAGAAGCGGTCTTTATTGGTCCTCGTCCGTGGTAAATCTTGCGATAATGAAGTCGTCGCCCTTTACAGGAGGAGACTCGGCTATTGAAGAATACGATCTAACTGGTTTGAGCCCTCTCTCATCTCCAGGTCTAGATTATTATCTGAATCCGCATCTTCTACCGTTTCCTCTTCAATATCTTCGTTTTCTTCCAAGAGATCGCTCAGGTGTTGGTCTTCTTACGAGCCAGACCTTTTTGCTCAGGAGAACAGAGCTTGCTTAAATGTTCGCTGATTGACGAGGTCCACGAATCTTCCATTTCACTGATCTCATCGGCATGTTGGTTAAAACTGCCTCTCTGTTAAGGGGGTAAAGCCCGGCTGCGTTGAAGCTAAATTTAGCGTTAACAGCCTTTTTTTCCGGTCAAATATTTTCCAAGGCTTTTTTTTAGAAGCCGCCTTGGAAGAACGCCTCGATTTTTCATCTTCCAGTCCTCAAGACATTTTTTTCCAGCTACGTTTAAGAGGTCGAAAAAATGCCAAGTCCAGCGGCTGGCACAGGTGAGTGGCGTTTGGAGGTAGCATCACAAAAGAAATGTTGTATTTGTCACATAGTCTGACCACCTCTGCTGAAAAGTGGCTTGACAAATTGTCTCCGGTAACAACGACGCGACCCGAACATTTTCTGGCATAAGGTAACATTGCTGATTTGAACGGTCGATGGCCGCAGTGGTTAGGCGGCTGACTATTGTTGTGAGAGGACGATAGGTGCCGGGGTTCAATTCTCTGGAGAGACGGTGACATTTTTTCAGAGAGTTTAATCCCGGATCGACTTGCCATTCGCTGTTGGGAGCAAAGTGATTAACAGCGCGGCATCATAAAAGGCGATATGATGCTGTCACAAAGCCATTTAAACACAACTTACACACACTAAACTACACCGCAAGAGTTGCAGTGATAGCCAGACAAGTAATACAGCTTACGGAGTCACTGCAACTAAGCACCCACCACACATTAAAAAAAAACACTCCTCAAAACATTTTTGGTCGAACCAGCCGGACGAGCTTGTGTTGTAGCCTGCGCCTTGAACTCCACCTTCAATCCAAGTGTCGTATAAATACTTGGCTTTATACACTCCATAGGGTGTATGGAGGAAATACGTGTCCGTCAGCTGTCGCCGCCATCATAACGCTAGTGCTTGACTTCGATGCGTCGATGATCCCGCGTGCACTCCTGGGTCGTCACAAAAATTTGTTTCATCAAAATTGATTATGTTTTGTGGAGGGACATTAGCAAGAGTTTTTTTTTCCATTTCGTCGAAGTATTCATTCATAGACGCCCGAGTAACACCCGCCCTCACACGTTTAATGTTTTCGCAAACTGTAACGGTGAGATCCTGGTGTCTCCTGAGGAAACTGATGACCCAGTCATTGCCAGGGCAATTATTCTTAAATATTTTTCCCCGTTCTACCTAGTTGATTTAGATATCCTTGCACCACCAGCTGAATGTACGGTGAAGAGGCTGACCCCACTCCGAGCAAGTCAGTAATACCTTTTTGAGTTTAATTTTTTCTTCTGCGCTTAGGGCAGCTGCAGGGTGTTTTCCTTTAAGATGGTCCGATATGGTCATTATAGGGGCCCCGTAGGGTTAACTTGCCACTTTTCGCTGCTGTCGTAGCCATTTTTAGGTTATGTTCCGAATATTTTCGGTTTTTTTCGGATTACATCAGACCTGTACGTTCTTGGCATGGTGTACGACTTCACCCTTGGAAATGACAATTTTGCACTTAAAAATTTATAACAAATTCAGTTTTTGTATATCAACCGAGGCGAATGTGGTGCCCCACCCTGTATATTACAAAATCCCTGCTTTGATACTTTTTTTTTGATCGAAAATTTAAAACCCTGCCTAGTCACTCCTGCTTTTGTTTGTTTTGACAACTGTTTGAATGAATTTTTCTAAACAATTTTTTGTTTGAAGTTATGTTTAAGTCTGTCTTAAGAAAAATTATATACGTAGCAAGTTCGTGCTGATATGCCGTTCACTATTGAACAAGACACCTTCATTCTGATGGCCTACTTTCGTAGTGGTGTTCAAGATGAGGATGGGCAATGGATCTATTCCACTAAATCCAATCTTGTATAGATCAATTTACTACTCAGTTCCCTGAGGTGAGAAAATTTGTGCTGCCACCAATTTTCTTCGTTTCAACTTGCTCGCACTGTATGAGTACTCTACGATAACTATAGTGATAAAATTTAGGAATCAATCGAGAAAGATTCACCCATTTAACTAAACAATCCGATTCGTTGGTACTCCTATTCTTGTCCACAAATCTTTCGCACGTCATTGCCAGACACGACCTAACCCCGACCCAAATCAAGAAGATCGGTCTTTCTCGAATAATACCACGGTAATGTGCAGCATGCCTTGATACACACAACCTTTAAACCTAATCCACAATTGACCAAGCGTGGCCCCGGTCATACTATGTAGACAAGACTACTATAGCTAGTTTGACTATGAATAAATTTCTAAACAATTATATTTTGCTCCGCTTGCGGAGATCGCGATTCACCTCTCTTATATCCTCTTTCGGCTTCTACACTAGTTCCCGTTGAATTTAGAACGTTAATCTAACGATATTAATATCGGTTAACGGCTGTAGAAACTCGATCTCGGATCGAAACTGAACTTGGCATCGTTCTTCAGTATCTGGTTACGAAAAAATTCTTTTAAACGTTAATGTAGCTTTAAAAAATATACAGATATTATTATGTACAAAACAACATGGTAGGTATATGAAGCAAGAAGAGTATGCCCGTCTACATTACATCTTCCTCTTTTTTTTTTTTTATTGTTCAAGCTGTACCGTGTTCACGTACACAAGCTATACCAACCAACCTATTGGTAATTTATTGATGAAATATGAGTAGGACTTACTAGTTGGACATTAACAACGTAAGCTATTAGCATATATAATAAATGTTTTAATAAAATATATGGACTATCATTCTCGCGGACGTATGTTCTTCTTCTACTTTGGAAAAGTGATTGAAGAAGTAGAAACTCAAACTACGTTGTAAATTATACTGTCTGGATTATTGAGACGAACGCCTGCTTGTGTTTTGTCTTTTTTTTTGCTTTTGTTAAATAAATTTGTTTTCGTAGATTTAAAAGCAGTTACCTATCGATTATTTTAAACGTGTATCCTTCAGTTAGTAATAATTTCGTTCGACCATCAGAAGATGATGATAGTATTGTAGAAATAATTATTTACAGATCCAAGATGGAACATGCAAGCAAACTGTGCGTAAAAAGGCTATGATAGCCATTCATGGTGCAACTAAAGGTCGTCTGAACAGGATTGTGCAACATTTAAAACAAAACCTCACACCATCTCTTGATGGTCGTGGTAAGCATATGAATAGACCAAACAGAGTGACCTTAGAAGTACAAAATCAAATACGAGAACAGATTCTTTTTTTTTTTTTTTGGTTATGATGAGACCACAGGTGCAAAAGGTCAAAACGAAATTGTAAGCATGTTATGGCATTTTTTTTTTTTTGACAAAATACTCAGATCTGAAATGATTGACATATACATCTAGGTACTCTGACAACTGCTCATCTCAGAATTATGGTGGAATTTCTTTACAGTCTTGTACAGATAGGAAAATTTATTTACCATTTCGAAGTTATCAAAGTAAATCAAGATATGTTTCTACACTTCAAAGATCGTTACTCCTCTTTGTTCGTAAAAAATGCCAGCACCAAGCAAAATAAGTTTACAATATCTAAATACAGGATTTTTAAATATCAGAATAAAATACCAAAATTTTCATGTAGCGAATCTGTGTCGATGCAAGTGTTTTAAGAATTTACTCTAGAAAAAAGGACACCCATGGCTAAATGTGATAGGGCAGCTGTAGACCAAATAGTTTATATTTAAAACGATCCTTGGACATAGCTTCAGACACTAAAGAATTGTGAGTATTTGGGCTATTCTCCGAATACATTCTGCGATGAGGTACAGGATTATATCCGCCCAAAAGGTGTATTCCAAAAAAAGCACGGATTTCTTCTGCAGAAATATTCAATGGTTTATTTTTTTATGCAGCATATATGTTACGAAAAGGTTTATTACGTCATCGTTAAAAAAATCGAAAACGGATTGGCGATAAATTAGCTTTGACAGCATTAAATGAAAGAAATGTGTTAGTATCCAAATCCAAGTCTCTTTCTTCCCATGTATAATTTTTTTTCAACGCAATTTTATAAGATGCCAAAGCAAGATCGTCTTTTTCTTCGTCTTCTTCACATTCTGTATTTTCATTTTCAGCATTGTCTTGAGCATCTAAGGCCTTTCCAAACAATTCTGCTGGTGCTCTAAGCTGAGAAAAAAAAATCATCATCCTCTTCTAAACTTGTTAAAAGTTCATCCAAACTATAATTGCTAAAAATACAATTTTATACCTTTATGCCTAACTTCCTTTTTTAAGTACCTACACCCAAGTTGCCCAAGAGTGCGGTTGTCAATTTTTTGCCAGAGCAAGCTATGTTGAAAAATTCCACTTGACATTTCACTACGAACACACCGTGGAAATTTCCTTCTGAATCCTTCTTCAATACCTAAACTATTCCTCTGGTGTTTGTGGTAGCTGTAACAAAGATATAATCATTTCATGATTTTTTTATCGTTTCAGCCTCTTCAGAATGACAGTACTTCCAACGATGGTGATACCATGCTTCGAAGGCCATCACAAGAAGCAGAGATGGAAAGTTCACGGAAAGGTCCCAATACAGCAACCAAATCTAATCCAAGGAAAAGAAATATAGACCATGTCACCAATGAAGCCGACAAAAAAATTAATGACAGTTTTGCAACTCAAAGCCGCGTATTGGAGATAACGATAATAGAGGAAGACGACTGTGATATATATGCTAAACTATTACCAAAAAAGTTAAGGAGATATCCAGAAAGAATCTTCTTCTGGATAATCCATCTCCATGACGAGCGACCATCAATTGCTTCTACATCATAATAATCGCATATGTATTCAACACCATCTCCATTTCCATCTCCACAAGCCTCGAATCCATCTCCACAAGCCCCAAGTCCATCTCCACCTGTTTATAATATACGTCCAGCTCCAGACTGCGTTCCGATACATAGGTATCCCAGAAGAAAATATAGCTATACAAGATGTCCAAACGTTGCAGCCTTTATTAAAATGAAGACCATTCTTAAGAGTTTGTAATTCTTTTCTTTAATAAAAATTGTAATATTTTACCTACATAGTTTTCTTACCTTTATTTTATCCTTCAAAACTGTGTTAAGAGCTTTACATACTTCAGGGACTACCAGTAAAATAGTCGGTGTTGAAACCTTAAATAAGTCGTGTAGACTTCGGGAACTATCTCCGGTTGCTAGATATCTTCGCTAATTGCGCTAACATTTTAGAATCAGACATTGAAGGATGAAAACATGAACTGGAGAATCCCAAAAAATTAAAAATTCCTATACCAACCCACCCCCAATTAACCACAAAACCGGGGGCATCAGCTAGCCATCAGTTATTACTACGCCTGTGGCTGTAGACCGAGTTATGATGTTACCTTTCCCAATTTGCCGCGTAATTTGGAAACCAAACTCAGAAAGAAAGCACCGGAGTTCGAATCCGGTACCGCTGGACTACGAAGCAAATGTGGTTATCACTAGGTCACCACGAATAGGTCCAAGGAATGGTGGAAGGGATCAGCAGGGGAGTTTAGTGAAGACCTACTGAATAAAGACAGGAAGAGTGTGAAAGTGAGTAGGTCTGATGACCGGTCATTGCAGACTGAATATGTTTAACATCGACCTGGCAGATTCCGTTAAGAGGAAGAAAAAACCCCAGTTCATGTTGTGTGCCACTGCGATGGCCTAGCGAGGACAAGGTTTCTAGCAATGGGCGTAGAGAACCCCACAGCTAACGGCTACATAAAAGAATTGCTCTCAAAAATGATACGCCTAATTAAGAAGGTAAAACTAGAGAACGTTATCTAAGCAAAAAGGGGATCACAATAGACCCTAGGAACACTAGACCGACATGGAAGAAGGCTTTGATAGTATCGGTACCTAAAAAGAGTTCCGTAAGCAGAACGTAAAGAAACATGTTTCTAAAAACAACCTCTCTCAGTAAATGCAGTCAAGTAGCTGCACAAGGATCAGAATTTTCGTGAGGCTCTGATCTGTCACTGTGTTAAACAGCTTACAGACAATAAGATCGATTCTACCACTTGTCGTCTACAAGTTGACAAGTTAACTCGTCCAAATTGAATTTAATTTTGAGTTTAATGTAATGCCATTTGCATCCAGAATTTTGAATACATTTTCCAGTATTTTGTCATGCTCTTTTTGCTCACTTCCAAATATTATAATGTCATCCATATAGACTAAAACTCCTGCATTTTCTGGCTCTTTGCCAGATACTGATCAAGTTCTGTTTAATGGGCCTGTTCAACATAAACTATGTTTTTTTTCTCAAAAAGTACAAACTGTAAAAGCATCGAACAAACACGAAAAGTAAGCGTAATGCTTGACAAAAAAATTTTGTTCTTTTAATAGACTGTGTGATAAAACGTTTTTCTTCTCTCATGAAAACTTTGTTTAATTGGACTTGTCCACTTATTACATTGACCCCCTCAACTGTCAAATGCTTCTGGATTTAACATATGCCAACAAAGTAGACGTACAAATTTGAAAATTCGAAATAGTTATTTACGAACCAAGTGCGTGAAATCATATTTCGCGAATGAGTGACCAGTTTTCGAACGAATTCGCGAAATGTTTCACGCACGAAGTTTGTACAATATTTTTTGTACGAGAACTATAATAATAATACATATTGTTAAATACCTACGTTATCGTTTATGACACACTACTAATCTCTTGATATTAATTAAAAAAATTGAGTTGGCAGTATTGATTATTTGAAGTGACATTTAATTTAAAATTATCAAATTCAAAATGGTAATTTATATAATATTTGTTGCTGTTCTGACATTGACATTGACATACCTTCCAAATATAACAATTTCTATTTCATTTCCTTTTATTTTCATAGAAAAACAACGAACTTGGTAGCATATTATTAAGGTTAGGGATTTATGATTTTAAAATGTCACTAAATTAATCAAGTTCCAGGAAGTACCAACTTTACTTTTACGCACTCGGGTTTAAAGTGACTTTTTACGCACGCAAATTGAATCGTGAAATGACAGGTTTTGATAAGCGAGTACAAAAGCATCTTTTGGACAACGCTATAGTCAAGTTTTTTTACAGATTTCTTGATTTTCAGAGTAAGTTCGTCGGTAGTTTTGGCTTCTCATCCTTTCTTGTATACCTCTTGGCACAATAAATTCGAAAAATCCTCAATTGGCCTAGCTTAGAATTGTTGTGTGTTAGGAATTGTCGGTGGATTTGCTTCCTTCAGGACAAATGGGATATTATTTTCTGTCAGTGTGTTGTCAGAGGTCATCGCAATATTATCTGAATAAAAAGCCCTATTTTGTTCGCCTTTACACCATCCAAGTGTAAAATATTTTTCATCGTCAATAATTAACGAAAGGCTGTTCTGACAAATTCAGGAAACGTCATGGAATTACCTACAAAAGCACTTCTGGAGAGGCTGCAGATGTGAATCCTGTAGATGTTGAAAACTTTCTTGATAAGTTATCTACACAATAATGGCAGGCTACAGCAAGCTTCGTAAAGAAAAATGCACTGGAGGGAAATTGTAAACATAGAGGGAGACTGTTCATCGGAAAATCTAAACGACCGCCCAAATTGGCTTCAAGAGGTTGACAGGAAAATGCGTGTTCAGAAAAAAGATCTTGCTTTTTTTTAGATAATGCTGCACCCCATCCGAAAAATATTCGGCGTCAAATATGATTGTCTGCCAACTTTTAGATCAAGGCATAATAAGAAATTTGAATTCATTTTTATAGATCTATGGTTTTAAACGCAATTGTTAATCGGATATTGATGATGCCAAATCTGCAATTTATTTTTTAAATACTGCTTGGAATCGGCAATAACAATAAGAAACTGTTTCCGAAAATCTGGCAGAAGACAATTTACCTCTCTCACAACTTGCAACAATGTTAGAATTACTTCAGAGATGCAATTCTGATGCTAGACCTGAAGACTTCATTCTTCTTGACGAAAACGTGTGCACTGGTATGAAATGCGTTTTTGTTTTCTACTTTTGCCATATGTGAAGAAGGGTCAGTGATCATCGGAAAATCTAAACGACCGCCCAAATTGGCTTCAAGAGGTTGACAGGAAAATGGGTGTTCAGAAAAAGAAGATCTTGCTTATTTTTAGATAATGTTGCACCCCATCCGAAAAATATTCGGCGTCAAATATGATTGTCTGCCTACTTTTAGATCAAGGCATAATAAGAAATTTGAATTCATTTTTATAGATCTATGGTTTTAAACGCAATTGTTAATCGGATATTGATGATGGCAAATCTGCAATTTATTTTTTAAATACTGCTTGGAATCGGCAATAACAATAAGAAACTGTTTCCGAAAATCTGGAAGAAGACAATTTACCTCTCTCACAACTTGCAACAATGTTAGAATTACTTCAGAGATGCAATTCTGATGCTAGACCTGAAGACTTCATTCTTCTTGACGAAAACGTGTGTACTAGTATGAAATGCGTTTTTTTTTCTACTTTTGCCGTATGTGAAGAAGGGTCACTGATCATCGGAAAATCTAAACGACCGCCCAAATTGGCTTCAAGAGGTTGACAGGAAAATGCGTGTTCAGAAAAAGAAGATCTTGCTTTTTTTTAGATAATGCTGCACCCCATCCGAAAAATATTCGGCTTGAAATATGATTGTCTGCCAACTTTTAGATCAAGGCATAATAAGAAATTTGAATTTTTTTTATAGATCTATGGTTTTAAACACAATTGTTAATCGGATATTGATGATGCCAAATCTGCAATTTATTTTTTAAATACTGCTTGGAATCGGCAATAACAATAAGAAACTGTTTCCGAAAATCTGGAAGAAGACAATTTACCTCTCTCACAACTTGCAACAATGTTAGAATTACTTCAGAGATGCAATTTTGATGCTAGACCTGAAGACTTCATTCTTCTTGACGAAAACGTGTGTACTAGTATGAAATGCGTTTTTTTTCTCTACTTTTGCCGTATGTGAAGAAGGGTCACTGATCATCGGAAAATCTAAACGACCGCCCAAATTGGCTTCAAGAGGTTGATAGGAAAATGCGTGTTCAGAAAAAGAAGATCTTGCTTTTTTTTAGATAATGCTGCACCTCATCCGAAAAATATTCGGCTTGAAATATGATTGCCAACTTTTAGATCAAGGCATAATAAGAAATTTGAATTCTTTTTTATAGATCTATGGTTTTAAACACAATTGTTAATCGGATATTGATGATGCCAAATCTGCAATTTATTATTTAAATACTGCTTGGAATCGGCAATAACAATAAGAAACTGTTTCCGAAAATCTGGAAGAAGACAATTTACTCTCTCACAACTTGCAACAATGTTAGAATTACTTCAGAGATGCAATTCTGATGCTAGACCTGAAGACTTCATTCTTCTTGACGAAAACGTGTGTACTAGTATGAAATGCGTCTTTTTCTCTACTTTTGCCGTATGTGAAGAAGGGTCACTGATCATCGGAAAATCTAAACGACCGCCCAAATTGGCTTCAAGAGGTTGACAGGAAAATGCGTGTTCAGAAAAAGAAGATCTTGCTATTTCTTTAGATAATGCTGCACCTCATCCGAAAAATATTCGGCTTGAAATATGATTGTCTGCCAACTTTTAGATCAAGGCATAATAAGAAATTTGAATTCTTTTTTTATAGATCTATGGTTTTAAACGCAATTGTTAATCGGATATTGATGATGCCAAATCTGCAATTTATTTTTTAAATACTGCTTGGAATCGGCAATAACAATAAGAAACTGTTTCCGAAAATCTGGAAGAAGACAATTTACCTCTCTCACAACTTGCAACAATGTTAGAATTACTTCAGAGATGCAATTCTGATGCTAGACCTGAAGACTTCATTCTTCTTGACGAAAACGTGTGTACTAGTATGAAATGCGTTTTTTTTTCTACTTTTGCCGTATGTGAAGAAGGGTCACTGATCATCGGAAAATCTAAACGACCGCCCAAATTGGCATCAAGAGGTTGACAGGAAAATGCGTGTTCAGAAAAAGAAGATCTTGCTTTTTTTTTAGATAATGCTGCACCCCATCCGAAAAATATTCGGCTTGAAATATGATTGTCTGCCAACTTTTAGATCAAGGCATAATAAGACATTTGAATTCTTTTTTTATAGATCTATGGTTTTAAACACAATTGTTAATCGGATATTGATGCTGCCAAATCTGCAATTTATTGTTTAAATACTGCTTGGAATCGGCAATAACAATAAAAAACTGTTTCCGAAAATCTGGAAGAAGACAATTTACCTCTCTCACAACTTGCAACAATGTTAGAATTACTTCAGAGATGCAATTCTGATGCTAGACCTGAAGACTTCATTCTTCTTGACGAAAACGTGTGTACTAGTATGAAATGCGTTTTTTTTCTCTACTTTTGCCGTATGTGAAGAAGGGTCACTGATCATCGGAAAATCTAAACGACCGCCCAAATTGGCTTCAAGAGGTTGACAGGAAAATGCGTGTTCAGAAAAAGAAGATCTTGCTATTTCTTTAGATAATGCTGCACCTCATCCGAAAAATATTCGGCTTGAAATATGATTGTCTGCCAACTTTTAGATCAAGGCATAATAAGACATTTGAATTCTTTTTTTATAGATCTATGGTTTTAAACGCAATTGTTAATCGGATATTGATGATGCCAAATCTGCAATTTATTTTTTAAATACTGCTTGGAATCGGCAATAACAATAAGAAACTGTTTCCGAAAATCTGGAAGAAGACAATTTACCTCTCTCACAACTTGCAACAATGTTAGAATTACTTCAGAGATGCAATTCTGATGTTAGACCTGAAGACTTCATTCTTCTTGACGAAAACGTGTGTACTAGTATGAAATGCGGTTTTTTTTCTAGTTTTGCCGTATGATGGAGCATTGTCATGCAGAAAAATGATTTTGTGTTGCCTTTATTGATATTTCGGTCGTTTTTTGATCAGAGAACGGTTCAAGTCCATTAATTGTTGTTGGTGTTGCTTCTGTGTTTGTCCATCGTCTTCGTCCAACAATTCTGCATCTTCGTACCTTTTCGGTGTACCTTGTTTGCACATCGAACATCGAATTGATTCAGCAGCACTTTTCTTCAAATGAAAACAAAAAATTAATGCTGTTCGCGAATGCTCTTTGTTTGGCACAAATTTCGACATAATCAACACTGAAAAGCAGCTCAACAAAATCTTTTTGCAGCACACTACATTGGTGCGTCATCTGTTGACACAAATCCGAATGTCCTGCTTGTAGACCTGGTTGGTGACAACGAAGCTCAGCTTTCAATTGAAATTTCGATGGAAAAGCATTGATTCTTCTCGTAGAACTTCAGACACATTTTTAGGTGAAATCCACAATTGTAGAGAATAAAACAATTAAAGATTTAAACTATGTTGGACATCTGCCTTGAATAGACGAAAATGTTGTCACCGTCGCTGTCAGCCTAAAGGGAGATTTCATACATACCATCTGTTACATAGTATTAAAAAAATCTTTTTAAAAAGAATCATAATTTCAATCACATAACACACAAAGAAAAGGATAAAGATATTCCTTTATAATAGGTACGATTCGTAATTTCCAAGTTTACCATATTATTAAGTGATATATTACACATTTATTCTGTAACCTTTCCTCGAATAATAATTACATAGAATAGTACCTACACACAATAATACAAGCCTCACCATATCCATTTCCCCATTCATACAAATTTAAAATTATAAGCCTTTGTTGTGTAGTATCCGCATCAATTTGACGTCGTCGTCGTCTTTTTTTAAAATTTTATTTTAATGTGACGAAGTTGGTGCCATCTGGACGAAACAGCTCTCTCAGCAATGTCACCGGAGAGAACACAAGAGAATTGATCTCTCCTCTATTATTAGTAATGAAACACGGTCTAAGGGTACACACTATATTACCTTATGTATTACGATGATATCCACTTCCTAGTTGCGAAGTTATATAAGGATTGTATCGTGTAATATTATGGAATTATCGCGAAGGATTCGAAAAAGGGAAAATTATATTATACACAAAAAAAAATAAAATAAAAATGAGGATGATTATTGCTTTGTGGGATAACAACTTAAAAGCTTTTTTTTTTTTTTTTTTTTTTTTTTTTTTTTTTTTTTTTGTGGACGTGTGTACATATAAGAGTAACAATTGAACTTCTTAGAATGACTAACCCGAACCATTTAGGAGATAAGACTTATGGTTGGGAGATAAATGTGTTTTTCGTTTTAAGACTTACCTGTTATTTTTGTTGTTATGTATGGATATGAGAAAAATAAATTTTAAAATATTTTAAATTAATTTTATTTTTTTTTACAAATATTTACAAAAAAAAAATAATAATAAATATATACAAATTATTTGGTCTAACAAGACTGGTCACATATTTAAATAAATTGAGATAATATAGAAATCTTGGCAAGATTTTTATTTAATTTAACAGATTTATTTCAAATTATCACAAGTTCTAATTTAATTTAAATTCAAAATACAAAAACAATCACACTCATCAAAATAAATTAATTAATTAGAAGGGGGAATGGGGACCATTTAATTTAATTTAATTTAAATTAAAAAATATCATCACAGCTTTTGTTTTCTCAAGTAAAATTCCTAAAATTCTCATATACATATATATTAAAAAAAAAAAAAATAAAATTAAGTCTCCACTCACGTAACTTTATCAGAAAATTGTGACGAGCATTTCATGATCTGTTCATGCACTCTATCGATGCGTTCGTTTAAAATTTTAACACTTTTATCGGGTAAAGTCGGCAGCACATCTTTAATTTTTGCACTGTTACGTTTTTCGAACATGTCTTTTAATAAATCACCAACGTTGCCGTCTTGTTTTAAACGTTTTATAACATCCGCCGTCTGTTTTCGGAAAACGCACAAATTCTCTAATAAAATCGAATGGTATCTCTCGTATTTTTGCAAGAGTCTGTAGCCGTGTAATAAACCAGATTCATTATCTAAAAATACTAATAAATTAGTGTCCAAATTTTTAGCTAAATTATGCGCCGGAGCGTCCATTATATTGATATTCCATTGATAATTAAAAAGATTATTCACGATACGATCCAAATTGGCGGTTAAATAATCGAAAATTATCAAATCCGACCATTGAGCCAACTCGACTAAATTATTCAATAATTCACCGTTATCGATTGATATCTCCGTCATATTCACGACGTCATTCTTATTCAAATGTCTCTCGTTCGGCTTGAAGATCGCCGGTATATTGGCCGAATCTAAATTCGCGATGAATTTAGTCAAAACTATCGGCCTGTTCGAATTCCATTGGGCGGAAGCGATATCGTGAGCGATATTTTCCCAAAGCGGCGATTTGAGATTGACGACACTCACGACAGATGGGGCTAGATTCTCTAATTTTAATATTTGCGCTAAATAAAAACTGAATAGTTCCCCTTGGATTTGATCGATGTTCTGTCGATATCTAGCGCAACCTTTAGAACCATCTTGGAAGGTTACCAAACGGTTTTGCATCCGACCACAGCCTTGCTCCAATTTGACAGCTGCGTTGTTATCGACGTAATTCGACCAGGAAATGTGAGTTTGTTGATCGTATCCGATCGGAAGGAGGTCCTCGACTTTCTTACCCCAATACACCCCATCAACCAAGAGGGGATTTAACGAATTCTCCACTAAATATTTATCGATAAACGATACTGTTGGGTACTCGTTAATATTGCTATCTTTCCCCGTCAAATTTTTATAACCGTAACTATTATTAACGAAGATGTTCTTGATTGCTTCGGCTGCTGGGGATAACATCACTGGAATATCTGTCGTCGTGCGATTTTCCTGCTGATTTTGATCGCCGAAATAGATCAGAGGGATGAGGATGCCAACGAAAAGTCCGATCGAAAAGGCGAAAACGACACTCAAAAGACATAAGTTCCTGTACACTGGCTTCAATTTGTTCGTTTTGTCTTCGTACCAAATTGGCAAGACCTTCCTGTCACCGAAATTGCTGTAGTTAACCATGTTTATCGTTGATAAATTCTGCTCGCATCCATTCACCGAAATCACACAATCACTTTTTTAAAATCAATTTTCATCATTTTATCGAACAAATACGACTTGAATTCGACTTGAACCGCTTTAGAAAACGCATCCGTTACCACCGGAGTACAAGAAGCAACTGTTCCCAACATCTACGGCGCTCATATTCTTGAAGTGTTCCTCTAACAATGATCGCACTCACGAGAGAGAGAGATAGCCGAAACATACTTGACATATTTCGTTGGAAAGAGACGCACGTTTAACTCTAAGTTGGTTATCAAGAGAGATGGGGGATCCCACTGTAGTACAGCGGTGACCAACAGAGGTCTCCCTCGAAACTAAATGGACGTTGTGTAGGTATGGGTTTTCAATGGGTGAAAATGGATTTATTGATGCTGCATTGAGTGAGAACGAGATGGCTGTATCCCTCTAGAAGAAACAGGTATATATGCCTCTTTTCTCATTGTGAACTGTGTTCTTCTGCTTCTTCTTATGTTGGTCTCTTCTTCGAAGGTCAATCTGATGATGGAATATGCTTAAAAGATTTCAGAAGTGTGTCTGCATGCGTATAAAATGTGTGTGTGTGTGTGTGTGTACCTGTAGTAATATAATTAATAATATTATAATGATTATAAATATTTTTATTTTTGAACAGAATTTGTATCTGAAATGATTCTATAATAATTCTATTTACGGACGAAGCATTTTTTCAAAAATATAAATCTAAATTTGTCATCTTACCTCGGATATTGGTCTTGTTTAAATAAGGTCCCCTTTTCCTTTTCTTGTTTTAAAACCGCAGCGCGGTTTGTTGAATGTTTTTCGGATGGGAGTTGATGTCCGACATGATCTTAACATGTTTATACAAGCGTTAGGGGATAGTTTACAGTGTTTGCTCGGTGTATATCAACAACCTTTAGTGTAAATATTTAAAATAAGTTATACATGAAGTCGTTTGTTTCGACATAAAATATATGTCCAAGGAAATTCGACCATAACAATTCATTTCTTCAATGGAAGAAAATTTACGACCATTTTTTCTCCTTAATTTTTCTCGTAGAATGGCCAATAAGGTCTTATCCAGATCAATCAATCAATCGGCTTGACTCACCCGGCCCGCACAAAATTTTATCTGTTTTTTTGGTAGGAAATTTAACTAAAATAAAAGTTCCAACTGCAATTTCTGTTGGCTCATTTATATCCATTTATATTCGCCAACAATATCAACTTCGTCCGAATCGACAAGCGATAAACTTTCGACGCTACTTTCGCTATCGCTACTGCTACTGTCAGGCATTTTAGGGTTTATATTCTCTTGTTCAGAAACTAAAGGACATATTTTTTTTCGGGTAGAATTCTTTACCTTTCTTATGCTTTGTGTTCTGCGTTCTTTTGCAAGCTCTTGCTCCTCTATATCTTTAAATACTGGGGTGCTGGTTAATATTTCCGTGGTTTTTTTTTTGCCTTTTTTGTCTGTTTGTATTTTTCAGATTTCCTTTAGGGTACGGGCGCAGAACATCTGGATTTATAATTTGATGTGGTGGAGTTGTCTTTTCCTTGGGTTCATTATTGCTATGACTTGCTGGTGCCTCTTCTATTTGGTAAGATAAAATCCTTGATTCTGCTGTCTGAGAATTGCTTGGTCCTGCCTCTTCTGCTTCGTTGTTGAGCATATCTGTAACTTGCGCCGGCAAAAAATCATCATCAATAAAAATATTATTATTGAAGGGATAAATTCCTGTAACTTTAAAACCCGATACGCAGTTGTTTGTTGAGAATGCAATATTATAAATCTAAGCAATGTCATAGATAGTTATACGTTGACCGGGATGATTCATTAACCACGACTTGCAGGCATTATTATAATGAGCCTTTAAAGGGACATAGACAGCTCTATCTAGAGGCTGAAGCCTATGGCTTGTATGGGGAGGCAAAGTTAGTAAGGTAATGTGAATCTCTCGTCCCTTTTTTATAGAATGGTATGAAATGTGGCTAACATGATTGTCAAATATCAGCAGTACAGGTAATAACGATATAAAATGCTGAAGCCACTGTTCAAATATCTCCGATGTCATCCAACCTGAAGGTGATGCCACGCCAATAGTTCTATTAGGAGCACCGTTTACCAAACTTTCTGGGAAATACCAGTAAGGGTGGGATACTGTTGGCATTTGCATTAATTGCGCCGCACATTGTAACAAGAGTTCCTCTCTCAGTCGAAGTTACTTGGCCCACTTGTCGTTGACCTTTCATTGCAATAACTTTTCCTGTCTCTTGAACTGTGGTAAGTGCAGTTTCATGAACGTTATATATTTTATCACTTCTAAATTCGTGAATGTCAAAGACTTTCTTCAAGTTTGCAAAAAACTTTTGAACGACTGGTTTATTAAAACCCATAGTACGTCCAAGGGAAGTAGCTTCGGCTTTTCGAATAGAAAGTGGATTCCGCTAAAGAAAATTAGTCATCCAGTACTTTCCTGCCATTTTATGTTCGTGCCAAGATTGAGGAAGTCGCTTTTGGTTTGCTACCGCTAAAGAATACGCAAACCTCCTCACATATCTTTTGGAGAAAGTCCATAGTGTAATTTTGCGCAAATCTGCAAGTAATTGCACAATTCTTCTTCTTCTGCAGAAGAAAATATTTTATTGATCGTATAGTTAGGTGATAATCCTGTTACGTCTTCAATATTTTCAAATTTTGGTTTATACCTCCTTAAAGTAGTTCTAGGTATATTGTGACGTTTTGCAGCAGCTTTTGTGGAAAGCGTTCTGGAGAAATTTTTCCAATTCCCGTCTTTTTCGGCTTTGTTCGTGGCATTTTGTTTCTGAAATAAAAAGAATTCATTATTTAGGAACAGTCGCCACCCCTCTTTCTTTCAAAAACGAGTGGCCACTGTTGCTTACGTACAATGTGACCACTGTACCAAAATGACGTTGTAAAATAATTTACATAACCTTGAAAGAAATGTTCATGAAACATTAACTTTATCACTGGTATTAAATTATTATATCACAAACAATCCCAAAGAAAGTAAATTGAGAGCAATTTACTTACCAAGAATGAAAACAAACACTGGCAAAATTGGTAAGAAACGTAACTTTTCAAGAGGAAAAACACGTGTGATGCAACCCTAACATTAGATAGTGCTCGACTCACATTTAACTTTCGTATTTCCCTTCAGGCATTAATATGCATCTTTTGACATAGATGGCGCGAGTGTTATTAGTTTTAACACAAATTTATTAACGGGTGACCACTGTACCTGCTGTGGCCACTGTTGGCGGACCTCCCCTACTCTATGGTGATCCCAAAAAAAAAAAAAAAAAAAACTGAAGCAAGAATCTTCCGAGCAGATTTTTGACAGTGTCTCCATTCCATCGACTGATGCTTTGTTTGTGGATCGTAGAAATATACCCAAGTTTCATCCATAATAAAAATCCGGCTCAAGAAGCCGTACGCTTCCGATCAACATTCAAACATTTGAGACAAGGAAGGGATAATAATGAAACACCTACTGACAAGAGAGGGAAACATTCTAAAGGAAATGTTCTTCATTCTAAAGGGATGTTATAAATTTGATCAGAAATCACATTTCTTTATATCCTGTAAAGGAATCGCATGTTATTCAATTTCTAAATAAAATTTTTATTATTGGAAATTTATATAGACCTCCTAGAGCAAACCTAAATGCTTTAATTCCTGATTTTGATAATTTCAACTTTGTAAATCACATGAAAATTGGTCTAGGTATAAACGTCTCAGAAACTTTGCAGTCAAAATGCTTAGAATGGAAAAAAGAAATTATTTGGATTCTGTCTCAAATTCTCGTAATTCTTCGAGATTGTGGTCTTCTCTTAGATCTTTGAATATTAAAACATCATCTGATTATACTTTGCCCGAACATTTGACTGACGTTTCTGAGATGAATCAATACTTTGCTACATTCATACAGTCAGCAAATATTAATTCCTGTATTGAACACTCGTATTTTCCTATGATCTGGAAGGCAGCTTTAGGACTTCCACTGCCAAAATTAGCTAATCCTAGGGATTTTTCTGATTTGAGGATAATCAGTATTTTGCCTGTTCTCTCCAAAGTACTGGAGAGAATACTTTATAATCAAGTGTATGATTCTCTGATTATCAATCTGGTTTTAGGAAGAGTTTTAATACTGCGACTGTTCTCTCGTCTCCGTATTAAATGATATTATGACTGCAGTAGATTCCGGCTTGAATAGTGTGCTTAAGCTTTTGACACTGTGTGTCATCAGCTATTCGTAGCAAAACTTAAATATTATGGATTTACTTCAAATTCTTTGTCACTAATTACTTCATATCTGTCTGATAGAACTCAAAAAATTTCATATCAAGATGTGGTTTCTGATGAATTACGCGTTTTGTCTGGAGTACCTCAAGGATCCATTCTTGGTCCTCTACTCTTTATTATTTATACTATTGATATTTTAAACTCAATTAAAAACTGTAATATGCTGATGATACCCAATTAATTCACTCGTTTCCTTCTATTGATTATGAACGAGCGATGGATACTATTGATGGTGATCTCGATCTAATTCAAAAAAGAACCAACGTTTTACAATTTTGGCTCAAGGAATCGGGTCGAGTTCTTGAAGAGAAATCTTAAATTACATATTTCTGCCTCTGTTTTGTCCCATAGACTTCGCCAGGTATTCATTTTTGGTCTTCTCAATAAAGGCAATTATTATTATTATTAATATTATTCAGAAAGAGAATTCCAATATCTTGATGCCAAACTGAATGTAAAGATAATGCATGAAATGTTTTGTACAAAATATCCCGATACAAAAGTCAATTACTATTTTTATTTAAAATTCTTCCACGATAATTTTAATTTGCACTTTGGACGACTCCAGGTAGATACTTGCAATAAATGCGAAGAATTGAGTTTAAAAATAAGAAGTACTTCTCTAGGGGATGCAGCCAAGAAGGCTGCCGTTGTTGAAAAGATGGTTCACGAACGCCGTGCAAAAAAATTCTCTAAAGCCATTCAAATTGCTACTAAAGAGTGCAAAGATAATCAAGAACTTGAAGCAATCTCATTCGATCTCTGTATTTGGTATTCATAATCTAAAAACTAACGAAGCTTTCTTTTACGTATATCCAGAAAATGTTGCCAATAAGGGTCCAAATGAGGTAGCATCATTCTTAATAGATTACATTAAAAATGATGTACCAGATGAAATTAAAAGTACTGCAACTCTTTTCCGATAACTGTCCTGGGCAGAACAAAAATCATTGCATTGTCAGATTATGTATGTTTTCCACGGAAACAGAAAGCGAGAAACGAGTGCATTTCGTTCAAAACCTGGTTTTAAAAGTTGAGTTGATTGTTTTCTACGTTTTTTAAGAAATCCCAGGAGGACAGACGAATATCCAGAAGTGAGGGCCTCAAACGCCGTTCCATAACGCCCAGATAGCATTTTAGCAAATAAAGACATTGTCTCTCTCTGTTTAATGTCAACCTCAGCAGACTAATTAAAAAATGTTTCTCATGTGTTAGCAAAATAGTTTTTTTTATTTACTGTCTCACCTTCTAGCGAAAAAATTTCGAGATGTCTAAACAACATCGCAGTAATCGCCAAAAAAAAATCATCACCTTCATTTTTGATGGAGTCTGACGTGCTTTTTTCGGTTTCGACTCAGCAATATTGAAGGTATCATTCCGAAGCCTGATTGATTGGTTTGCATGTCAAACTCGAGTGATAAACCCATGTCTCGTCATCATCGCAGTGTGGGAACACTTTGGAATCGATTGACACTTGGTTTCTAACATGTATTTTTGCACAAAATTCCAAAAGGTTTTAAGGATTGGATCTCTAGTCGAGCGGCAACGCACCTCCATAGTTTGGTGACATTTTAATTCTTGAAATTTAAGAACCTAAACAATTGTTTAAAATTGTACGGATTGATTCGTGAGACGGCTATTCAACTGACGATAATTTGAATCGTATCAGTCAGACTTAAATCACTTTGATCCAAAGGCTCCAAAAAAAATACAACAGCTCGACATTTGAGGGTGGTCCGATTCTATCGAATTATCGATCAATAGCAGAATTTTTAAATTACAGGTTTATTGATTTTCAAAAATAATCTTCGATGTCTTTAATGAAGCAGTTGTTGAAGCAGCCAGTAAAGAGCTTCGCTGTAATGATTCAAGCGGTTTTCTTAGGTATCATTGAGTTGATTGGTTTGCGTTAGTCTATCTTTAGCAGCCTTGAAATCAGATGCAAGTTTTTTCATTGTTTTTAGTCTCATAACAAACGCTTAAAAATACAACGTCGATAGCATTATCGATCGCAGTGGTTATGGCGGCAGTTGTTGAGTATCGTTGTGGCAGGATGATAGGAGCCGGGCAATTTTTGAATTCTCAGGAAGGACGGTGACATTTTTTCAGAGAATTTAAATCCGGAGAAAGGCGATATAATGCTGTCACAAAGCGATATGAACACAATTATACACATAGCTGACGTAGTTTTATTAACAAATTTGACGTAATAATAAAAATTTTGGAACCACCCTTGATTGCTGCTTCGATCCTCGATCCACACAAATTTTTTCTAGTTTAATATCCCGTAAAACACTTCTTTGCATCGGATAGAACACAATCACGTGCATATCTTTCGTTCGCTCTTGATTCGTTCATGACGTACTCATATCGTTAATCTTGTTTCTCACAATTATATTTGTATCTCTTTCAATTTCTTGATAACTCAATTTGCCTCACCCCAAGCGAGCTTGGGATCTTTCACTATACACCACTGTATCAATTCGATTATGCGAGTTTTGATTATCTCAACACCGGAGCTCTTTACACAATGTCGTCGGTTCGTCCCCTGCTAGTGGTACAAACTGGATGAACATCTTTATATCGTATATAACACAAGCACACAATCTTATTTCTCATTTCCCTCAATGAATTTTCGTTTTATTTCCTTTCTTATTAATAAGTCCGCGTTTTACCTTTCGATTTCGCGATCGTTGTGCCCGTCTCCTTACCCCGATATGGTCAAGCATTTCAACGACGTAGAACAACAATAGCTACGCAGAAATGACGTTCTAAGAATAGTTAGGTAAGTCCTTGATCGGTTTTCAACTCAAGTTGAGTTGTTGAAAATTTTAAAATGCGTTTAATGAGTTTAAGAATCCGCAATGTTTCTTAATTGGTTACTCTGTAATGATGATGATAATAATATCCACAGGAAATAAATATAAAAAAAATAGAGGGATAATAAAGCGCTTATGACCTCGATTCGTAATTGAACTATTAAACCGCCACAACACACACATCAAATTATGGAGATTTTTACCTGAAGATGAGAGGATGACAATTTTAAAACTTCAACGCACAGGTGGATTTGTGGTTAAGCGAAGGAAGTGCTTTTACAACTTTCCAGAATTTCTGTAATTGCTTTTTATAATTTCAACAATAATAAAAAAAGAATGCATTTAATGTAGCCGCTCCATTCCTTATCTACACTCCCAAGAAAGGTAATTCTTGATAAGGAGAGAGGACAATTAAAAAAGGAAAAGATTAAATAGGAATTTTTACACAGTATAATTGAATCGTAAAATTTTAAATTGTCGTTGTTTAGTCCATTATATTTACTCGAAGGAGTTCGCATAAGTTGAAATTAATTTCTAAAATTTAAATATATTTATTCATCCATTCCGAAACATAGAATTTAAAACTTGAACCTGAAGATGTTACGGAATCGCTGGTATCCACATATATTTCGTTACTTGCCTCGTATATCTGGACTGTTACAAAACTTCCACAAAAATATGTATTTGAAATTAATCAAGTGTTCGATGTTTTTAAACGGGGAAAAAAAATACACGATGGAACCGTGAATGTTGAATAAGGAAAACAACACTAAACGGTTAGGCATTTCTGTAATAACATAAACTAGACGGACGACAATAACAACAGATTAACATAAAATACAATTTAAAATGACATAAATATTGAATGGAAACGCGCATACCTATAGTAAAAGGGAAAATAATTTAAATGGATTCTTCTATGTGAGGTTGGCAAGTTTACTATTACTGTATTTGAAGGAAATATTGATAATTTCTCTTTTCCTTTTTTTGTGCTACAATTTACAATTTAGTTAATCATTAATAAACCTTTTGATCTTTCGACTTTATTAAATGAAACTTTACTTTTTTTTTTTTTTAAATGTGTGGCGGGTGCTTAGTTGCAGTGACTCCGTAAGCTGTATTACTTGTCTGACTATCACTGCAACTCTTGCGGTGTAGTTTAGTGTGTGTAAGTTGTGTTTAAATGGCTTTGTGACAGCATCATATCGCCTTTTATGATGCCGCGCTGTTAATCACTTTGCTCCCAACAGCGAATGGCAAGTCGATCCGGGATTAAACTCTCTGAAAAAATGTCACCGTCCCTCCAGAGAATTGAACCCCGGCACCTACCGTCCTCTCACAACAATAGTCAGCCGCCTAACCACTGCGGCCATCGACCCCGACGACTAAAATAAATCATTAAAAATGTGTAATTAATCTCGTTAAATTTAAACGGGGGGACTATCGTTGTGGCAGGACGATAGGACCCCCATTTCAATTCTCTGGAGGGAAGGTGACATTTTTTCAGAGGGTTGATATCCGGATCGACTTACCATTACCAACATACAGCTTACGAAGTCTGCCTGTTACCCATGGATCAGCGCCTATACCTTTTCCATTAGATAGCAAAGGAAAAATCAATCTTCTGAACCACTTTCTCAGGTTTGCTTTGAGCTGCAATTGAATCGGTGAGTGGAAAAATGATATAACTACCACCAAAGGTCTCGCTTTCAATGTAAGATAGACAAAATTATATATAAACCAAGAGGCATAAAAACAGGATAACAATCAAAACATGTACGTTTCCACATAATCATGTAATTTGACGTTGAAATTTTATCTTTAAAGCTTCCAATACTCACTTCAATCTTTGGAGTGTTATATTCTGAATTAAAAACGTCGAGCAGTGACAGTTCTGATAACGAAAACGTTGAAAATAAAGGGAAAAAAAAGGTGTTCTGAAAAATGGTTGCCAAATGAAAGAAAAAGGGCTCGTCTCCTTGGACACCAGTACACAAGTAAAACTGAAAAATAATTGACAAAAAGTCTGTCGGAGAAGACTGCATGTAAGTATTCTTACGATGGAACAAAAAGAAGCAATTTTTAGAAAGTAGAAGTAGCAAAAAAAAATCGGGAAGTACCTTTTTATATCACATTCGAAATAATGTAGGGAGGCAACAAGTTGTTTGTAAAATTGAACCCAGACTTAAAAAATGTTGTAAAATCTGAAATTGTTCAAAGAGAATTTCGACTTAAAATTTGGGAGGCCTCAAGTGGACGTGTGTGTACAATGCGAAGGGGTGAAGAAAAAAATTAAGGATGAAAATTTGAACGACAATGCTGATGGTCCACAAACGCAGGGCTAACATGTTTTACTCTAAACTTAAAGAAATAACTGCTCTGTGTCAAGAACGTGAAGATGTTGGAGGAATAGTTTTTGACTATATTCAAAATATACAACTGCCTGTTGTATCTGTCCAAGAAATGTTTTATTTGAGACAATTGTGGATGTATGGCTTCGAAATACATGATTTGAAAAATGACACCGGCGACTTTTATACATATCATGAAGGACAAGCTGCAAAAGGTACCAATGAGGTTTTATCAACGAATATGTGCAGAAAATGCCTGCAGAGATTCAAGAGCTTCACATATTTTCAGACAGTTGCTCTGGCCATTCATTTTGGAAATTTACTATCACATCACTTCATGAGATCAAATTAACATATATTAAAGATAAGTTCAAAATGAGTGGAAAAACAATATAACTTCAACGTCCTTTTTTTAATTCTTTAAGATCGCTTAAGAAACTGTAGAAGAAAACATACAACACATGTATTTGTCCATCAACCTCCAGCAGATTTCTCCAGGTTTGCTCTGAGTTTTGTAATGTTTAGCAATAACTAATTCAATCAACTAGCATTGGTTCAGATATTGGTGGTGCTTTAATAGATTGTTAACCAATTTCCTCACATTTTCTCTAAGTTTTGTGTTGTCTTTCTTTATGTATAGGTTTAGACATAGATTAGACAAAGAATTTAGTAATTTTTTCTTGCTTTGCCGCTGTTAAAAAGAATTTGTCTTTTAAAAATAAGGCTTCTCTCCACAGACGGATCAGCATTTATTAAGAAATCGCTCAAGAAGCTCATTTGCCAACTTTAAACCTTCACGCAGAGTTTTCACGTTTAATGTGGTCTTCTCAGTGCTTCTTGATGCTTCCTCGTCTTCAATGGGATGGAGATTAAGCATCTCCTCCTTAGATCTTCATATTGTGATTCAAGCAACTCTTAAAAGTCACCTGATTCTATTTGTTCAAAGCCATCTCGTCTTGAGCTATATCTTCAGCTAAAGTTTGAATTTGCACGGATTCTTCGTCATCATCTACAGTTAGATCAGGCCATAGTTTCTTCCAGCATGATTTCAATGTGCACAGTTTCAATTCTTGTAGCGACTCTTTTATGTTAACAATGCACATTGCTATGTCAAAATTTCTTCCAGCATTGCATAACCAGTATAATTTTAAAAGTTCTTCTAATGTAATACAACTTAAAAGCTTGATCTATAGGTTGAAGCAAAGCCATCGTATTAGCTTCAAGCTCACAAGGGTGACCTGAAGCATTGTCCAAAACTAAAACTGCATTGAAGTCTAAATTATTCTTCAAACACACACGCACAGTTCTGGAACCAGTCACAGAAAATATCACCCACGCCTTCTTGTTTTAACGCCAAAACACTGGCAGGTTGTCCTTACTTTTAGTTTTTAAAGCACGAGAATTTAATGATCTGTAAAGCATTAAGGGTTTAATTAAGCAATTTCCTCACGCATTAGAACAGAGAAGCACCATCAGTAATTAACTTTAAGAATTCTCCTGGATATCTTGTTGCCGCTGCAACATCTGCCGATGCAACTTCTCCAACAATTTTGATGTTATGTAAAGATTGTCGCATCTTGAATTTATTGAACCAGCCTTCTGATGCTTGAAATTTTCCATCTGTAGGTTCACCGCCAGGTTCTTTAAAATGAGCGCTTTCTCACGGATTAAAGGACCACTTAGGGGCACTCTTTTTTGATTACATTTTTTCAATTGCTTCAAAATGATTACTTCAGATCAATCTCCACCAGTAAAGCCTATGATGCCCCTCGCCTCTCCTCTCCACCGTCGTTTATTAGTCCTCTCTACCATTGCACCAAATTGAGACTAAAAGGTTCGCAATTTAGTCGAGAGATCGTCAGCAAAGTATATCTGCTACTGGGCAGTCTACAAAGAGATAAACTGTAGTTTCCTCCACACTCTCGCAGTTGATATTTGACCTCAATTAATACAATTATCTTAAAGTCGAAAATGGTCGGATGTTAGAGTTTGAGAGTTTCCTTCTTCGCCAGTTTGGGTACGACTTGGATATCAAGTGACTCAAAGACGGTTTCAGCAGTCGGAAAGGTCATGGCAACCATTGTTTGGGACTCCCAAGGTGTGATCCTCATCGATAATGCCAGCCACCAATTGGTGGCTGGCAGATCTGTCTGCATTTTTAGATATGTAAGTTTTGTTTGGCATTCTTTTCTAAAACAAGCCAGTTTCGTCAGCATTAAACACTTGTTAAGGTCTGTAACCACCATCAGTAATTAACGTTAAGAATTGTCCTGGATATTTTATTGCCGATGCAACTTCTCCAACAATTTTGATGTTATGTAAAGATGGTCGCATCTTGAATTTATTGAACCAGCCTTCTGATGTTTGAAATTTTCCATCGGTAGGTTCACCGCCAGGTTCTTTAAAATGAGAGCTTTCTCACGGATTAAAGGACCACTTAGGAGCACTATTTTCTGATTACGGTCTTCGATCCATAATAATAACGCAACTTCCATTTTTTCAATTGCTTCAAAATGATTACTTCAGATCGATCTCCACCAGTAATGCCTATCCTGCCCCTCGCCTCCCCTCTCCACCATCGTTTATTAGTCCTCTCTACCATTGCACCAAATTGAGACTAAAAGGTTCGCAATTTAGTCGAGAGATCGCTCCCAAAGTATATCTGCTGCTGGGCAGTCGGCAAAGAGATGAACTGGAGTTTCCTCCACACTCTCGCAATTGGTATTTGACCTTAATCAATACAATTATCTTAAAGCCGAAAATGGTCGGATGTTAGAGTTTGGAGAGCTTCCTTCTTCGCCAGTTTGGGTACGACTTGGATACCACCCCCTCAAAGACGGTTTCAGCAGTCGGAAAGGGCAACAATTTTTTGGGATGGTGGATCCTCATCGAGATCTGTCAGTTGCCCCTTTTTCTAATTTTCCATATTGAATTACCAGTTAAGAATTTACAATCAAAATTAATGGATTAAAAAAATATCCATTAAGAAACAAATTAACTCTTCATCAACATGGTTTTAAGAAGGAAGAATATCCAGTACAAACGAGACCATCAATAAAGGGGCAAGTAGAAGCAGAATTACTTAAATATTTCATAATCTTCGAAGACAAAAAAAAAAAAAATAAATAAATACCGCTTGTGTCTTGCAGCATACTTGCACCATCAACTTGCCGAGGATATTGTTTGCTTTTCATTTACGTTTAGCAAATAAAATATCGAAATGAATTAGTAGCGGTATTAACATTAATTAGAATATGTAAGCAGAGAGGATTGGAAAACGAGCTTAGTTGCGATGCTACGACCGGTACGACAGAGTTTAGATGGATCGCTAAGTGTTAAGTCAACAAGAACTCTATGGTGTGATGATTGGTGTTAAAATATCGGTGATAGATCCAAAAAAAAAAAAATTAAGCAAGGAAATAAGTTGTCGTAAATTGTGTAAGGTTACAGTAACATTTCGCTTCAAATTTCATACCAACTAAATATAATATCGCGACATTCCATCCTCTTAACAATTACCACCAAGTCTCCAACAAACGGTTTCCTTCATATTTAACAACCTGACGGTATATCTGTATATATATAGTAGCGACGAAATAAAAAAAAAACGATGCAATAAAACGAGAAAGAATTATATCGCTAGTTCACGAGGTATGCCGTGGAGGTATTTCTAGCAATGAAAATCAAGTAGTCCGGTTGTTTGGCGTAAATTCTAATACTTATATAGTTATATAAGAATATCTCAGACGGCTGTGCATGATCGTGAGAAGCTCGAATGACAGATGAATATTGTGAAAAACGAGCACGGGATTTTAACACGGCTACCACATTATATTTATACCCGTCTAGAGTTTATATAGTATGGAAGGTTTCTTCCATTTCAATTAAAATTTAGTACACAGCTACAATTACAGATTTATCTCCTAGATAAGATTAAATTATGACTATTGGTGATGTCATCCTTGTACACTCACACAATTATTATTATTTTTTAATTCCTTTTAATTCTATTTCGACTTGTAGGTCAATAAAATAAGATTCAATTTATTCCAAAGTAGACTTTAAATGGTACAATTTCCACTTCTGTTGCTCTAGTCATCAATTCATCTCCACCACAGTTCTTTGCAATTGTTGAAAAATATTTCCGAACAAACCTTGTATATTAAACTAATATTTCGAGATAGGTAAATAGAAATATTAAAGAGAATGACTCAGCTGTAAGTACACGAGAAGATACTAACACACATCGATAAATACTCCCTTGTTGATGTATCGGATCTTCCAACGTAATTTAACCGCTGAATATTTTAGAATAATATTTGTTTAAAGACTCCGTTATCAATAGATTCCCGGCTTTTTTTTTGCAATTATCATCGTTAAATAGCAATTTTGTGCTAACGAGTTTCTCGATTTATTTACCTAAGTCAATCCCTGAATATGATATTGTGGACATAACGATTCCTCTTCTTTTTGTGTTAATTCTCGAAAATAAAACTCCGGAGAGTGAAAGAGAGAAAAAAAAAGAGCTTTCGCGTTACATATATGTACACGCGGGCGCACTAAGGAGGATATTGTTACGTCTTAAGGTAAGGTAGATGCGGTCCACGCACTTCTCAGTCATATGTAGCATGAACACTGAATGTGGCATACACAAAGCGTGCCCAAGCCGTGAAGCAGAAATTTATTACTCTCAATGCAACAACATAGAATTTTTTTACATTGGTTCTGTGTGCTGCATAATCACCGGGACACCTCGATGAAATGGCTGAAACTCTATGTTTGTCAGTTGGTTTTCAAAATTCTACCGCTTAATTTTCGACGACCAATTGTAGGTTGGCAACAAAAAAAAGTTACATATCTAATGTCAAAATTATATTGTCAACATCTGTCAATTCTTATCTATTAATTATCCTAACCTAATCGCCAATTACACGGTACTGCCATATTAAAATCAGGGTGGCTAACTAACTAAAAAATTGACATTTCATAAATGTCAAATAATATTAACTTGGTGCTAACTTCACACTCCGCGGAGCGGAGATATTCTGGACAAAAGAGGTACAACAAAACCCAGACAGGCAGAGTAAGTGGCAACGCTGCTGAAACGAAGAGATGGAAACAGCCAATATGGACTAAGACTTAGATTTGACACCATGGATCGAATGCAAACATACGAGGACAGATTATTACTTCACGCAATTTCTCACTGGGCATGGACGTTTTCCAGTGTGTGTGTGTGTTTGCTGCGGATCTATTGATTCAATCGAACATGCTGTATTAGTCGCCACAGGTCAGAACAGGAAAGGTGTAGGCTGTCGCTGGATGAACTGCTGACCTGTGAAGACCAAGATTAAATCAGAAAAGAGCTGGAACAGAGTTCATGCTTCCATCATTGGGGTAATGAGAGTTAAAAAGGTCTACAGACGATACGATCGGCTGTACAATCTGTTGTAACATCAGACAAATCGTAGAACCCATCGTATCATCTGTAGGTCGCTTCGATAGAGAACCAACAGAATCAATCGAATAACTAAAGACCAAAGCTGGTAAAAATATGACATCCAAATGTAGAGGTAGTACACTAAACACTTCAACTCACTAAACGCCAAAAACTTTAAACACCGACACGTTTCGACAGCAAAACCTTGTCATTATCAAGGCTTTATTGAAGTGTTTACTGTTCTACTTCTGCACCAAGAGATCCAGTGCAACACTTTGTAGAGACAGCGTTTTTATCATCGAATCGATGTTGCAGATTTTGGATCAACGTGTAGTTGCTGCTTTTAAAGCGTACAATCTGAAGATGTCGCTATCAGGCTGGAACGAAATATGATCTTCAAATCAGGACATATACAGGGCCATCTTCAAATTTTATAAGAATTGGGAGTGGTGACGAAACTAAAACTATATGACACCTAGGTTTGACTTTGAAAAACAGTTTGAAGTGGTTATATAAGAACGCCAAACCTGGGAGTTCGGAATAGACATCCGTGGGCCGAGATGCAATGTCTCGTTGGTCTTCGGTGCAAGTCTAACCATTTTTCAGGCAGAAATACATGCCATTGAACAATATGGCCAGGAATGTTTAAAAAGACGTTATCAAGGTGCACGAGGCTAACCTAGGACTGTCTGCTGACCCTCAAAATTCTGGTCCAAATGAACACAGTTACACTGATGTGGTGTACTAAGACGTTGGGGGTGCGGAGGGAACGAGACTGCCGACGGTCTTGCAAAGAAAGGCGTAGAATGTCAATTTACTAGACCAGAGCCATTTCGTGGCCTTACCAAAAGTCATAGAAGAGCTCATCTTCAACAAAAAATCTCCCATTACTGTTTCAGCCACTAAGGCTAAATCTCTGCTGGATCTCAATAAAACAGACCTTAGCACCATCACGACTTTATTCACTGGCCACCTCAAGAGGATGAGCAAGGCAGACACCGATTCTGCTCCGAATATAGTGAAACGGTGGACCACTATGTGCGACTGCGGGGCCATAGTCCGACGAAGGCACCGTCACCTCGAACAGGCGCACTTAGAACTGGCTGGCATCAGAGTCATAGCCCTCCAGAAGATCCTGAATTTCTTTAGAAGTTTGGAGATCAATTGGGACTAAAAGATTAAGGGTGTTCACAATAGATCTCATTGGTCGCAGTAAAGAAAGGCAAAAAAGCCTTAACGACCCACCAGTAATCTAAACTAATTTAATAGGGGGTGGTTGCGGCGGCACGTGTGAGAAGAAAAAGGTGTTTCTGGTGGGTGGACGATGCTTTGCAGACACCAGAAAGAATTTTGCGATGGGCAAGGTAGACACCGATTCTGCTCCGAATATAGTGAAACGGTGGACCACTATGTGCGACTGCGGGGCCATAGTCCGACGAAGGCACCGTCACCTCGAACAGGCGCACTTAGAACTGGCCGACATTAGAGTCATAGCCCTCCAGAAAATCCTGAATTTCTTTAGAAGTTTGGAGATCAATTGGGACTAAAAGATTAAAGGTGTTCACAATAGATCTCATTGGTCGCAGTGAAGAAAGGCAAAAAAGCCTTAACGACCCACCAGTAATCTAAACTAATTTAATAGGGGGTGGTTGCGGCGGCACGTGTGAGAAGAAAAAGGTGTTTTTGGTGGGTGAACGATGCTTTGCAGACACCAGAAAGAATTTTGCGCTGGGCAAGGTAGACACCGATTCTGCTCCGAATATAGTGAAACGGTGGACCACTATGTGCGACTGCGGGGCCATAGTCCGACGAAGGCACCGTCACCTCGAACAAGCACACTTAGAACTGGCTGGCATCAGAGTCATAGCCCTCCAGAAAATCCTGAATTTCTTTAGAAGTTTGGAGATCAATTGGGACTAAAATATTAAGGGTGTTCACAATAGATCTCATTGGTTAAAGAAAGGCAAAAATGCCTTAACGACCCACCAGTAATCTAAACTAATTTAATAGGGGGTGGTTGCGGCGGCACGTGTGAGAAGAAAAAGGTGTTTCTGGTGGGTGGACGATGCTTTGCAGACACCAGAAAGAATTTTGCGATGTCGGTTTTTTCGTCCCTATCCTTCCATTTATACATCTAATTTTTTGTTTCATCTTTTTCGATTCATAATTTTTAACCCATTTTTTACCCACAATTTTTCGATTCAAGTTCACATTTTTTAGGGGATTGGGTGATTCATTTAGTCATTTTTTTTTCATATATTTTTTTACAGGTTTCTAGTGACTGATGTCATTCTGTCATCCTATTTTGATTCTGCGTCTCCAAATTATTCAGCTGTATTACGGAAATCAGCGCGCTCTGTAGGAAAAGGTTTTCATGGACTTCGAGTAACATATGGTGTGCATCATCGACCTTTTGCGAGTACTATTGCCAATACCATCCGCAAATTTGAGTCTCAGTATACGCTATCGAATGACAGGAGACCGAATAGGCCACATCCAGCCCGTAATGAGGAGAATATTGCTACTGTAGCTGAAGATCGTGAGGAATCAATTCGACGCCGATCTCAACATTTGGGTCTGTTGTATTCGACAATTTTCGCGAATTTTACGTGAGGATCTTGCTAATCCAGCTTGTTCAAGACTTGAAGCAATTTTTGCTTAAATTTCTGTCAATGTTTTGGACCTGTCAACTGGCCGCCTAGATCGTGTGATATGACACCTTTGGACTTTTTCCTTTGGGGATACGTGAAGTCCAAGGTCTTTATCGATAAGCCAGCTAGAATTCAGGACTTGGAAGCTGACATTGCTCGCGTAATTGGGCAAATTCCGGTCGCAATGCTGGAAGGAGTGATCCAAAATTGGATTTTCCGAATGGACCACCTACGCCGTAGTCGCGACCAGCTTTTAAATGAAATTATTTAAAAAAAGTAAATGTCAAAGATTGTTCTTTCAAGTTATAATAAAGATTTTGCCGTCCAACTTCTTTAATGCATATTTTTCGACCCGTAATTTTTTGAATTCGTTCGTTTTTTTTCGAATTTCTTGTGACTTATTTGTCAACGCAAACTTCAGGACCCACATGTATGGTTGACCTTAGATTATATTAGATTTAGATTTAATTAAGGGTGATATTACATTGCGACCTATTGATTCCTTCTACTTCACTTGCATGAGCTGTAAAAGCTGCTGTGGTTTACTGTGATGGTTTCAGAGATAGTTAGTCTTTGCAGAGATAATTATCTCGGGTTTCCCTGATGGCGGTGCAGTTAGATATCAGGTGTTCCTCAAGGTAATGATGTCTTGCAAGAAACTTAGTTCCAAGTCCAAAGTTTTTGCTCTATCTTGAAACATCTCCGATCAAGGAGGTTCTCCCAGAGAGCGAGTTGAAGAAATAATTTCTTTTGATTTTGATTGGAATAAGTTAGGTATCTAAGTGGAAGAGCTGCCATTTAATGGAACTCCTCGAGTACTGTTTGACCGTATAGGAAAACTGAACGACGTAAAGTCCTAGTTTAATTGTATGTGACACATAGTGATTTAGTACTAAAGCGAACGTGTTTCAACTATTTTTATATAGCTACATAACCGCTATGTTTTTGTCAGCTAACGCAACGAACATTATGCTATAGAAGCGAATATAAAAAAGGCGACTAGATTCAATTATATTTTTATTTAAATGCGTCCGTATAATGTTTGTTGTTTTGTCATTTTTCTTTCGGATATAATTTGTTAGGTTATGTTAATATGATGTGGGTAAAATATGGGCCACGACCAAACAGATTTTTATCGTAACAATACAATGTAGGAATTTAAATTTAAGTGCGAAAATATCGTTTTTTCCACGTATTTCAAAACTTTTTTTCTAAACAATAGAAGGACGAGCTCGGAATAAACTAGAAACGAATACGACTTAACGAAAAAAAAAAAAAAAAGAAGGACAACGCAACAAAAGAATTGTCAGTTGATAATCTATGTTAAACGTGAGTTTAGTAGGTACTACCATTGTTTTAAAACGCTACGAGTTAGCTTACGAAACACAATTTCGTATAAGAATATGACGATAAATCTAATCGACTAAAACTTCTTAAAAGGTAATGTATTACGAGGTGAACTTAGGAGAAATCGATATCTTCTCTTTCTTTTATTTCAATTGCTGGTAAGAAATCTTTTGCAGTTCACCTCGTATAATTGTAAATGTAGGTGAGTGCTATTGTTAGGGGTATTGACTTTTTACGGAATTCAACTTGATAACCATAGAGGAATACGCTTTTAGTTCTTGACTTTTAAATTAATAAAAATTTTTTAACAGATTGAAACGTCAAACTCTAAAAGTATTACGCTTATTTATTTTGAGCCCACATATCCTCGACCAGGAAGAAAAAAATGAAATATTTATTTATATGTACACTATTGTCGTTTTGAATCATCTGTGTAATAATAATAATGATTTAATGTTGTAAAATCATTACGGAGTTTAGATTTATACTGAAAGATTAAATGGTAATTTTGTGAATTAAAATTCCATAGCATTCTTTAATATAAACGCATATCTAATTGGGCAATCTGTTAATACATAAATCTTCTACGATAGAATGGTCATAAATTAGGAGAGATCTTTCTCAAAGAGTGACCACTTCGTTTTTGTTTTTTTATGGTTTTTAAAATAATGTCACTCTGACTTTACTGTTGATTGTAATTGTGCAGGGGTGAATGCATGTCCTCGTTGAGTCCCCGTTTTTCTTCTTGATGAGTTATGTTAGCTAATGCTTGTTTGTCTCTCTCTATTACTTGAACTGACTTAGTAATTATTGTCCCATTTATGTTAGAGTCTCTTATCACTCCGTCTAAAGTCTACTACCTTGTCATGTTACAAGTTATTGAAAAAAATAAATAAAATATTCTCCCAATAATGAAGGTTCCTATCAGAGGTTTGTGTGTACTGCTAGTAAATTGATTTTGGTTATTATCAGTCTCCATTTTCATGCTCATTTTCTTCTATTTCATTTTCATCTTGTACGTTGGATTCATTATTTTCCTGATTCATAAATTCTTCAATGGTTACTGACATGCCAGGTTCCACATTTACTTTTTCTCTTTCGCTTTCGGGTGCTGTTTGCATCCTTTCAAGACATTGACATTCAGGGAATTTTTTTAAAACTCATCACTAAATGGGACCAGTCCACAACTTCTAAAGTCAGATCGAACATTATCAGAAAAGCTTGTGAGACCATCTAAACTTTCTTTCAATAATTTGGAAAATTGATCTTTTGATACTGTTTTTGATCCTGTTTCAAAAGAGTTTGTTTCCATTGTCTTTTAAGAGGCCGAACACATGACACATCAAGGGGTTGTGTCAAATGTGTCGTGTGAGGAGGTAAAAAAAGCTAAAGAAATATTTGATCGTTGGCACTCTTGGATCACAGCAAAGGAGAAATGCCAACTTTCTTGCCTTCTTTGTTTCTAAACTAAGGTAAACAAACTTTAAAAAAATAATCCTCAAACAAACAGTCGTCAAACCAAGCCACTCTTACTTCTGTTAAATAATGCACCTTCAGGTCCATTTTCCCACCAAATATCATATAAATGTTGTTCTTTGTAAATTATGTATGGTGGTAAACATGACAGAAGTAAGCTTGGTTTCATCAAAATTCAAAAATTTCTCTGGTGGTACATCCTTAAGCGTTTCTTGTAAATTTCGGAAATACTGCTGGAAATATTTTGGCTTAATCTATTAGACAACACAGCACTATGTCTTCTTAGAAAACTTTTCACCCATACTAAGCCTGGTATGTTGTTTTGAAATCTTGATTCGATAGCTCCCTTTCTGTCCAAATATCCTTTTACAGCACATTTAAGGTCCCAGTGATCGAAATACTGATGGATTCCATACTGTTGTTATGTTTGACTTCCTTCATTTTATTTTTTTTTTATCCTTTCCCATTTTGCATTTCCTAACCTCATTGTCATCCTTATTAACAGTCCGATTCCTATAACCTACCAGTTTTTTCGTTTTTCTTTTCCTATCCTTTTCTTCTATTCCATAAGAAACGCCATCTATTATGAACTTATTGTATCTCAGGGCTGTTGAATGACCTTTATCTCTTGCTTCTTTCAATCTTGGGATTATTTCCTATCTTGAACTAGAACCTTTTAACTTTTTTGTTTGGTTATATATTTTAATTTTCTGTTCCCATCCATTAAATTTTACAAGAATTGCCCTTTTCTTAGCCTGATTGGACCCAATCTTATAATTTGAGTTATATCCTTGTCTTTCACATTATCATTCTCTCCGTCTTCGATTCCTTGAATGACTATGTTAATCTTCCTTATCTGTCTCTCTATTATTTCCAATCTTCTTAGATAATTTCTCTTCCATATTTGTTAGTTTTAACGAGATCTATTTAAACATCCGTTTAATCTCTCTCATATTTTCGCTTTCTGTACCCATGGTTATGTAATAATCAAATCTCCAGACTTCTGAAGAAGTCTAGGAAGTTCTTGTACGGCCATGGTTCTAATATTAGCCGGCTCTGCCAAGGTGGTGGTGCCTTTGTCGAGATATCACTTTGAATCACTATGCTCCGAACAGAATCGACATTTATTGGCCATCTTCTTCAGATGATACCTCAGAAGGCTGTGGCCAGTAACTAAAGCCGTCATGGTGCTTAGCTCTTTTCTGTTAAGCTACAACAGAGATTTAGAAAACACACTTTGACAGATGATCAAAACGATTAGAAAGCTCAGCAGTTTTGCAAAGACATCTTAAACATGTCCCAAAAGTGAATCCAGCAAGCATGTCAGCAATTATTCGAACTGGTGATGAATCGTGATGTTTTCAATACGATCCAGAAACAAAACCAACCTCAAGAGAGAAGAGCAAAATGAAGACGATGCTGACCGTTTTTTTCGATTCAAAGGGAATTGTTCACAACGAATTTATTCACCTGATTTGGCTTCCTGTTGGCCAAGCTGAAATTGGCGATGAAAAGAGATGATAAGAGAGTATTCTGAATAAAGAAGAATAAAAAATCAATGTATTTTTGTTTTAAACCAGTCTCATTTATAAATTATTTTGAACTAACCCTATCACATTTGTTTATACGATACCGGTAACCTTCTAACTATTACTAATAATAAACCAGATGTGCACGAGATACAACCTAAGCACGATCAGCTCTGAGGCACCCGATCCATATCGCTAGGCCGTTCAAACAAATTCTTATACCGTCTCTAAACAAGCAAGGTTAGGAGAACTTAGAACACGAACGCCTTGCAATATAAGGTAATCCTGTCCATTAGCTTCTATTTACGATTTAATTGTCAATTTCTAATGGTTGAATCGCGTCCATCGTCTAGAAAGGAAATCTATTATATTTACTAGAAGAAAAAAATCATTTCTTTTTTTCGGAAATAAATTCTGAATATAAACAAGTGAATAAACATAATAAGAGGTTCTTAGTTATGGAGGTAAAATAGTTTATTACTGGTAAGTTAATTCCACACATCTTGCTCGCGATAAAGACTGTTATTATCGCTAACAACAACAGTTATTATGGTCAACTTAAAGATATACTATTAAAGTGTTTAGAAAAAAAAAAAGGAGAAACAGGCTAACTCCATCTGACTTCGACCGTATCATTATCGATGCGTTTTATAATGGCATTAAAGTGATACGAGGCGTAATATCAGGTTTTGAAAACTTAATGTACCTGATGCGTTTGTTTTTTGTCTCTGCTAAATCCTTTGTAAATTATCACTTTTTTTTTCCTGGTGCGGTGAAATGAGACGTCGGATTCAACGAGACGATTGTTATTACTTTTTAAATTTCCCGAGTGTTAAAATCGAAACTGTTACAAAATGTCCCAAAAAGGAATCCGGTAAGCATGTCAGCCATTGTAACTAGCAATCAGGGATGAAAGACAAGACAATCCTGAAAGTTTGCTTCGATTCAAAGGGAGTTGATCACAGTGAATTCGATCCGGTGAACGCAGAACATTATCTAAAAGTTCTAAAATAATTGTGGGTCAGAATTCGGAAGACTATTTTGAAATAACACGATTTAAAAATTAAAAATAATAAACGCTTTGCTATTTTTTTTAGAACAATCTTATTGGATCGTGGTCAGATGATTTCTTCTTCAAAATATGAAACATCTGGTCATTATTTATACTGGTCATTATCCATACTGGTCATTATCCATACTGGTCATTATTCATACTGGTCATTATTTATACCTACTAAATACTATTGCAACTAATGCAGAATGTGGGTTTCTTATTTTAATTTCATTGAAAAACACTAGTTTCCTATGTGACGTTTCGGATTTCGGAATTTTGCATATTTTATATCGGACAACTTTTTTTATTTTGTCAAATAAGGGTTGAGGAGGAAACTTTGTATTGAAGGAACGCTTATTACTTCGGTTCTGTTGAACCGAATTTTGCCAACATAGTCTCGTTGAAAACAGCATTACTGCTCCAATCTAATGCTTACAAGTTGAAACCAATCTAATAAGTGACGTACATGCTAGAGGGCGCTGTTTAAATTTCTTCGGGAATTTTGTTTTTTTTTTCCTGGAAAATATTAAATGGAAACATACATTTTTTGCAACAAATTAAGAAGGTAGGCTAAATTACCAACAAATCAGCGAAAACCGGGTATCTCTATCTTTTACCAATCCGAAGATATCTTCAGAAACGTGTGGATGGTAAAAATTTAAATTATTCTGTTTCCCGTGAATGGAATTTAGCAAATTTGGTCTTATTAGAAAGCATTTTTATTGTCCTATGTTTAGTTATTAAAGCTGTTTAATTTTATCTTGTCCGTCACCGCTAGAGGGCGACAAAGAAATTTAAATACCTAAATTTTATGATTTTTGAAAAGAACAGTGGAAGAAAGCTTAGCGGCCAAAAAAATAGACTATCATGGATTTTCCTAAACCTACTGCTAGTGATTCAAATCGTTTAATGTTCTCTTTATTTCTGTCATCGTTAGAAGGCGTTAAAGAAAACATAATGGAAGACATGACGCTAGCAATTCGCAACAATATGCTTTTCAATATGATGAGCCTGCTGTGCATTTCTCCGTAAATGTTCGCAATTTTCTGATCCCTGACAGCTAGTCTATTTCCATGGCCACCCAGGACCCCAAATTTGACTTGTTTAGATTTTGATTTGTGGGGACGAAAAAAAATATCGTATTTTGCAACGCATCCTATTGCTCGTAACAACTTGGTTGTGGGAATAGGAAATATCGTTTAAAGTATTTCTAAAAACAGAAATGGAGACAAGTTCAAAATTTAACCCACCACTAATATTAACTTTATTATGCTGTTTCCTTTTTTCTTGAGTTTTTCACTAAATTCAATTCATTATTTTATAGAATGACCATAAATATAACCTTTCACGTACAGTTCCTTTCAAAAATCATAACATTTACATATTTAAATTTCCTTACCGCCCTCTAGCGGGAATCGACAAAACAATATTAAACAGTTTGAATCACGCATGGGCCAATGAAAATCCTTTCTAATAAGACCAAATTTGTTAAATTCCATTCACGGGAAGCAGAATAATTTAAATTTATAGAAGAAATTTTTACCATCCACACGTCTCTGAAGATATCTTCAGAATGATAAAAGATAGCGATATCCGGTTAGCGCTGATTTGTTGGTAATTTAGCCTACTTCTTTAATTTCTTGCAAAAAATGTCTGTTTCCATTTAATATTTTCAAGAAAAAAACAAAATTCCCGAAGAAATTTAAACAGCGCCCTCTAGCATGGACGTCACCTATTAGATTGGTTCCAATTTGTAAGCATTAGATTGGAGGAGTAATGCTGTTTTCAACGAGACTAAGTTTGCAAAATTCGGTTCAACAGAAAGCGTTCCTTCAATACAAAGTTTCCTCTCCTCCTCAACCCTTATTTGGCAAAATAAAAAAAAGTGGTCCGATGTAAAATATGCAGAATTTTCAGTAGATTCCGATTTTAATATTTATGATAGACCTTAAGTTGGTAAATTTTGATATAATTTGATAATAATGTTGATGTTGGCCAACATCAACATTACGATGGAGTTAGAAGAGAATGGCTGCTTACCTTTTCTGGATGTATTGATCAAACGCAACAACAGTGGAAAATTGGGACATGGAGTATACCGCAAGAAGACGCATACGGACCGATATCTACACGCAACCTCACATCATCATCCACAACAGAAAAGATCCTTGGTCACTACACTACTACATAGAGCGGAAATGATTAGTGATGCTACCAACAAAATCGAGGAAATTCAACATGTGAAAGATGCACTCCAGAAGAACGGCTACAAACCACAGGAGATTCGGAGATTAGCCGGAGCCAAAAAGAAACAGAAGGATGACTCAGAACTAAAGCCAGCAGGATACGATATTGCTGGAGTCACGGACAGGCTGAAGAAAACCTTGGAGAAGAAGAACGTCAACGTCAGGTTCAGCACAGTGGAGAAATAAAGAACGAACTTCAACGTCAGGACAAACCGGGCGCAGTATACAGTGCAGAGTGAAAGAGCATCGCAGAGATGTCGAACAGGGAAATACTGGAAAATCTGCAGTAGCTGAACACTACCACACCGGAAGCAGTCACGTAATCGATTACAATGACGTGAAGATACTAGCCAAAAGCAACCACTACTACCCACGGATAGTGAGAGAATCCCTGGAAATAATGAAGAATCCGAACAACTTCAACCGAGAAGACGGATACAGATTGAGTAAGGTATGGAAGTTAGCGCTGGAGAACCCGAAGCAGCAAGGACCAACGAGGACGCAAGATCATCTAACACGAATCAGACACGGATCAGAGAACGATAACGGATACGGTTCAGCGGACTGGAACGGATACGCATCACTGGAGCGGAACAGGGACTGGGTATATAACGAGGAGCAGAAGACATCAACATCAGTCTTTAGAGAACTTCTGAAGAAGCTGACAGTATGATCAGCGAAACGTCAAGTTTGTTACAACAACCACGGCAATACCCGAAAGATACATCTTTATCTGATTATTGTGTTTTATATTTTAGAACATGCAGAACTTTTTATAAAGAATAACTTTTTTCTCTAAAATTAATAATCTAAAAATATTGTGAAACAATTTTGAAATTTGAAAACATATCCAAAATATTTAGATTGGTCATATTTTCATCATATTAACGTCATATTTTCGTCATGTTTAGGTCTTATTTTGGTCATGTTTACGTCATATTTTATTAATTGTAACGGGCATGATTGATGTCAGTTTGTCACATTCAGAACATGTCATTTGTACGTTTATAAATAACGTCTATTAACCGTGATAAATTGACGCCAATTTAGTTAGAATGAACGTTAATTTTTGACGGCCCTGTATACATCGAGGTAATTTTGAAGGCGTCAATTTGTTGCCCTGTATTTCAGCTAGTAACCTGCCGAATATGAAGACTTTAGCTGCAATTGTTCCAGAAATACAGATTTTTTTAAACATACCGTTGCAGTCGGCCGAATATTTGACAAACATTGAATAACTCAAAAACAGCTGATGATGCAGAATTGCATGACCATCTTATTTAAATTACAAGTTTCCAGGAACATTGAAAAGTTCTAACGAACCAATTCCGTGAATAATCCTGTAGATGTCGAGAAGTAAAGATGATGAAACTACTTGCGTACACAGTTGAACTGTAAGTGAAGTAAGGATTGCAAAGCTGGAAAAAGAATAACGGTCACCTCGGTAATTTCTCGCAATCACACGAGTAATTAAAGAGGTATTTTATTGGTCGATCAGAGGGCCCTGGGACTCGAGCGTTATTACTCGCATACGTACACAGAACGTGGACTCAACGAAAGATAAAGAAGTAGAAGTTTAAGCCAAGTTTAACGGTACATCGCATTTTGCACATTTCTCTTTTAATACTAAACGAGATATAAAAAGAGAATAATGTATCATACGTAATAATAAGATATATTATTCTCTGCAATGATGGGTTGGGGTCTTTCGGAAAGAACTATATAATATAACCCAATCATATCTTTATTCATTGAACAAACAGCCTATAATTGTTGTTAATAGCAACCGAACATCGATAAAAATGCGCAGCATTAGTTTATAATATCCCTTCCTGTAATTTATTTAAACAAGTTTAGATTAGGGACAATAAAAATTTCAAATTCTATTCGAATTAATTAAAGTTACAAACTCAAATCCCTTATCTTTATAGTTAGGGTTATAAATTTTAAATGGAAAACGAATTAGTCTGTCGTAACTCTATAAGTTTTTATCTGTGGAATTTATACTATTATAAAATGAAGTGATTATATTGTAAGTAAGAGGAATAAGAGAATGGAATTGTTTATCTTAATTTGTCCAAAATTGTTAAAAAAATGCTATCGTAAAAAATTACCCGTATACGTATACGTGTTTTAATACGATCCGCTGAATCATTTCCATCTCTTTTTTTTAAAATATTATTTCAACGTCGGTTCCTCTTGAGACTGTTTTATCTTGAACTGTATACGTACAATGCTTGAGATACTAACCTAGATTTGTCAATCATACTAGAATAAGATCTTCAGCTCAGATAAACTGAAAATAAAAGATTGAAAGAACAAAGGATGTAACCGCTTTTAGATCGATATTGGTGGTGCATGTAGACGTATTATAATGTGAAGAAATATTGAAATCGAATGTTGTCTTTATATAAACAACTATAGCTTAGTTTTAAAATCATCTACATTGGATTGTAAATGCAGGTAAATGCCTCAATAATAAAGTACAAGGTTTCATTTTAAAATAAAATTGTTATAAAAAGTTCCCCTTGCATCGTAGTTTCTTTTAATATTTTGAAATGGTACTTTCTTTAAAAACAAGAGTAGAAACATTAAAAATAAGAATTATTGTTCTTGAAAGTTTGTTTGATCTTTGGATTGCAAAAGAGTTCACCCACGTCTGTTTCCTTTTCTCGTTTGTCTTAGATCATCCTGGTCTTTCTTTAGATCTAGATCTGTCAAATTAACTATCCGATAATGATGAAGTTAGCAAAGGGACGACTGCTACAATCGCTTAGATAATATCTAAAACGTCCAAGTTCGTTTTAAGAGATTTGTACACCAAGTTCTTCTAAATATATTAACAACACTGGATTCCAATTGTTTAGAGCAAAGATGGGCAATGAACGTCCAATGTGGGTCCTCAATTAACTAGACGAAAAAATGGAAAGGAAGACGGTTGTTGGAAATCGGACGAGGACATCATATCATACCTCCATCCAATCGCTTCCAAGATAGCACAAAAATATCCAATGAACGTCCAATGTGGGTCCTCTAAAGACCTATCGGAAAAAATAAGGAAAGGAAGACGGTTGTTGGAAGATTCCTCGGACGAGGACATCATATCATACCTCCATCCAATCGCTTCCAAGATAGCACAAAAATATCCAATGAACGTCCAATGTGGGTCCTCTAAAGACCTATCGGAAAAAATAAGGAAAGGAAGACGGTTGTTGGAAGATTCCTCGGACGAGGACATCATATCATACCTCCATCCAATCGCTTCCAAGATAGCACAAAAATATCCAATGAACGTCCAATGTGGGTCCTCTAAAGACCTATCGGAAAAAATAAGGAAAGGAAGACGGTTGTTGGAAGATTTCTCGGACGAGGACATCATATCATACCTCCATCCAATCGCTTCCAAGATAGCACAAAAATATCCAATGAACGTCCAATGTGGGTCCTCTAAAGACCTATCGGAAAAAATAAGGAAAGGAAGACGGTTGTTGGAAGATTCCTCGGACGAGGACATCATATCATACCTCCATCCAATCGCTTCCAAGATAGCACAAAAATATCCAATGAACGTCCAATGTGGGTCCTCTAAAGACCTATCGGAAAAAATAAGGAAAGGAAGACGGTTGTTGGAAGATTCCTCGGACGAGGACATCATATCATACCTCCATCCAATCGCTTCCAAGATAGCACAAAAATATCCAATGAACGTCCAATGTGGGTCCTCTAAAGACCTATCGGAAAAAATAAGGAAAGGAAGACGGTTGTTGGAAGATTCCTCGGACGAGGACATCATATCATACCTCCATCCAATCGCTTCCAAGATAGCACAAAAATATCCAATGAACGTCCAATGTGGGTCCTCTAAAGACCTATCGGAAAAAATAAGGAAAGGAAGACGGTTGTTGGAAGATTCCTCGGACGAGGACATCATATCATACCTCCATCCAATCGCTTCCAAGATAGCACAAAAATATCCAATGAACGTCCAATGTGGGTCCTCTAAAGACCTATCGGAAAAAATAAGGAAAGGAAGACGGTTGTTGGAAGATTTCTCGGACGAGGACATCATATCATACCTCCATCCAATCGCTTCCAAGATAGCACAAAAATATCCAATGAACGTCCAATGTGGGTCCTCTAAAGACCTATCGGAAAAAATAAGGAAAGGAAGACGGTTGTTGGAAGATTTCTCGGACGAGGACATCATATCATACCTCCATCCAATCGCTTCCAAGATAGCACAAAAATATCCAATGAACGTCCAATGTGGGTCCTCTAAAGACCTATCGGAAAAAATAAGGAAAGGAAGACGGTTGTTGGAAGATTTCTCGGACGAGGACATCATATCATACCTCCATCCAATCGCTTCCAAGATAGCACAAAAATATCCAATGAACGTTCAATGTGGGTCCTCTAAAGACCTATCGGAAAAAATAAGGAAAGGAAGACGGTTGTTGGAAGATTCCTCGGACGAGGACATCATATCATACCTCCATCCAATCGCTTCCCAGTTAGCACAAACATATCCAATGTACGTCCAATGTGGGTCTTCTATGATCAAATTAAGAGTCAGAGTACGACCAATGGATATATAGTTTGACATATGATTGTCAATCAATATGATTTTTTTAAGTGCTGACCATAAATAAACTCCCTAACCATATAAAATTCCTATTTTTCCTTAGCAAAGAAACACCAACAGCAATTGACCCATAGATCTTTAGCGAACCTTAAATAGACGTCCATGCGTAAAAGTATTTTGGACCTTGCTGCCAGGACGTCCACACAAAATCCGGACTTGTTTCGGAACTAAACTGTACGTCAACAGGACAATGCGTGTTAAACGGGTTTAAACCGAATCACGAAGAAATTTCAACAACATGGGCTTATCCAGGATTCTGTCTTGCAGTACCTATTTATTGCCAAAAAAAACTTGAATATTAGATAAATTCATCTATTTGGGAAAAATTGCTTTTATGGCGGAAATTTTGGAGATATAAAAGGCTTTGTCCTGACTGACTTATTATCGTCCAACCCAAATCGCGAAGATAGAAATTTGAAAACTTGGTATTAATCCTGTTTGAGAAAATTAATGAAACACATGCTTCGGATGTTTTTTCGAGGGGAGGAATGGAGGGCAACAGAGAGACTGTAAAAGTCCTCGTTCGCAAATCGAGGCAACTGAGGCTCCAGAAAAGGAGCTCCAAAACAAATCTAGAGGCTACAGACAGGAGATTTAAGAACAGAAAAATTAAGACTACAATTGCAATTGTTTCTGTTGTCTGTTCTGATGTCTCCAACACACTCCTCGAGTGAAAGTCCGCCTAACAAACTTTCAACATAGTTAATCCTATGAAAGAGGAGGTAATGCTGTAACAAACTTTAACTCGTTTTAAATAAGATTGCGTTGTTAATTGTGTCCCAATAGGGGGTGGTAGCTCAGATAAGTACTATAATAGAGTTGTTCCCGTTAAAATTAGATGTCTTCAACACACTCCCCACTTAGAAGTTCAACTAACAAATTTTTTAACATAGTTAATCCTATGAAAGAGGAGGTAATGCTGTAACAAACTTTAACTCGTTTTAAATAAGATTGTGTTGTTAATTGTGTCCCAATAGGGGGTGGTAGCTCAGATAAGTACTATAATAGAGTTGTTCCCGTTAAAATTAGATGTCTTCAACACACTCCCCACTTAGAAGTTCAACTAACAAATTTTTTAACATAGTTAATCCTATGAAAGAGGAGGTAATGCTGTAACAAACTTTAACTCGTTTTAAATAAGATTGTGTTGTTAATTGTGTCCCAATAGGGGGTGGTAGCTCAGATAAGTACTATAATAGAGTTTTTCCCGTTAAAATTAGATGTCTTCAACACACTCCCCACTTAGAAGTTCAACTAACAAATTTTTTAACATAGTTAATCCTATGAAAGGGGAGGTAATGCTGTAACAAACTTTAACTCGTCTTAAATTAGATTGCGTTGATAATTGTGTCCCAATAGGGGGTGGTAGCTCAAATAGGTACTATAATAGAGTTGTTCCGTTAAAATTAGATGTCTTCAACACACTCCCCACTTAGAAGTTTGACTAACAAATTTTTTAACATAGTTAATCCTATGAAAGGGGAGGTAATGCTGTAACAAACTTTAACTCGTCTTAAATAAGATTGTGTTGTTAATTGTGTCCCAATAGGGGGTGGTAGCTCAAATAGGTACTATAATAGAGTTGCTCCCGTTAAAATTAGATGTCTTCAACACACTCCCCACTTAGAAGTTTGACTAACAAATTTTTTAACATAGTTAATCCTATGAAAGAGGAGGTAATGCTGTAACAAACTTTAACTCGTCTTAAATAAGATTGTGTTGTTAATTGTGTCCCAATAGGGGGTGGTAGCTCAGATAGGTACTATAATAGAGTTGTTCCCGTTAAAATTAGATGTCTTCAACACACTCCCCACTTAGAAGTTTGACTAACAAATTTTTTAACATAGTTAATCCTATGAAAGGGGAGGTAATGCTGTAACAAACTTTAACTCGTCTTAAATAAGATTGTGTTGTTATTTGTGTCCCAATAGGGAGTGGTAGCTCAGATAAGTACTATAATAGAGTTGTTCCCGTTAAAATTAGATGTCTTCAACACACTCCCCACTTAGAAGTTTGACTAACAAATTTTTTAACATAGTTAATCCTATGAAAGGGGAGGTAATGCTGTAACAAACTTTAACTCATCTTAAATAAGATTGTGTTGTTAATTGTGTCTCAATAGGGGGTGTTAGCTCGGATAGGTACTATAATAGAGTTGTTCCCGTTAAAATTAGATGTCTTGAACACACTCCCCACTTAGAAGTTTGACTAACAAATTTTTTAACATAGTTAATCCTATGAAAGAGGAGGTAATGCTGTAACAAACTTTAACTCGTCTTAAATAAGATTGTGTTGTTAATTGTGTCCCAATAGGGGGTGGTAGCTCAGATAAGTACTATAATAGAGTTGTTCCCGTTAAAATTAGATGTCTTGAACACACTCCCCACTTAGAAGTTTGACTAACAAATTTTTTAACATAGTTAATCCTATGAAAGAGGAGGTAATGCTGTAACAAACTTTAACTCGTCTTAAATAAGATTGCGTTGTTATTTGTGTCCCAATAGGGGGCGGTAGCTCAGATAGGTACTACAAAATAGTTGTTCCCGTTAAAATTAGATGTCTTCAACACTCTCCCCGCGTAAAAGTCTGCCCTGGCAGCAAAATTGACACCCAAACCTACTTTATAAATCGCCCAGTACATTCATCCACGTAAGATGACAAATACGACCGGCAATATTTATACATAGAAGAATAAATATAGGTACCACTATTACCATCTTCGTCTAACGCTCACGAATGACCGGGAGATTGACTATTCAAATACATACATCTCTAGACGGTTTCGTCGAGTGAGTTGGGTCCGCACGATGTCCTTTTCGGTTATTCATCATACACAAGGGAAACCCTCCCTTGGATTTCACCTTCATCTCACTACCTGTCGCCTGATTCTTTATCTCCGCAGAGGAGAAGCGAAGTCGATGGAAAATATTCACAGAAAGTCCCCCACGCAACCAAGAATAAAGACTTACTAGTCGAGTTACAGTACGTACGAGAGGGATAGGTGAATACGCACATCTTTGATGTCGACAATAGACGATCGGTTTACAATGGAAACTTGGATGATTGAGGAACGCAAGGAATGCACTCTCTACAGCTTTATATAGTTCTATATGTGTCTGTAACAATAGGTATATTATCGTAGAGTTACTTTTAATTGCTGTTAAAGTATTATAATTTTCAAAGCTGTATATTAATTAGAAAAGGCAAGTTTCATATATCTCATTTAAACAAATCTTATGTTAATGACGTGAAGGTATCATGTTGAGAGTGGTCCGACTAAAATTATATAAGTTAACTAATATATTAATTAGATACAAGTCTCCTTTAATAATTTATTAGTCAGTTAAGCGACTGCTTACATTGGTAACTCCGGGACCAACTACTACGACCAGCAATTGAAAAATATTTTCAAATGTGTCGTCTTTTTGTTTGTCGCCAGGCGAAGTATTTTTAAATTTCTCTTCTTCTGAATATGAAAAAAAACCGTTCGTCTCTCCTTTTTTTGTTGTTGTTGTTGTTGTATCCGTTTAAGATTTATTACCGCCTTAAATAATTGAATAGAAGCTGAGCGAGAAATACCGGTGGTCTCTTGTTTAATTCCTCTTTTAACAATGATGAACATATTCCGAGTATCCATTTTAACGTATTGTTAAATTTTGTAGATCTCATTGAATATCCTCCTCTTATTCTAATAACATCAGTGTTAGCAATACTAACCATTAATTTAGCAAAATCCATTAATCACTTAATAGTATGACAATTTTTACAAACGTACACTAGGAGATACCACACAATCATTTATCTTAAGCAAGTATCATAGCTGTTGAACAAGTGCTGCTTCTAGTAAAGTCAGTAAACACAGTACCTTGACTTGATGTTCATTTTTTTTTTTACTACCTATCCGTTGTGTTCTTTGATATAGCGAGAGATTTTCGGTATCCCGTAATTTAATTTGATTGTTTGTTTATGTAAATATCTATTTCGTAACGCACAGAGAGTCGCTGCCAACAATATAATAGCATAATAGCTCGTATACAGTGGTGCTTGAAAAGTTTTACCTTTACATATTTGTTTGTCAAATTTCACAACTTTTAGAGTAAAATGAGCACTTTTAAAGTTTGACAGTTCTTGAAAAATTATGACAGGCACAAACATAATTTGACAGCTGTTGAAAACTTCTTCATTTTGTCTCTTAAAAAGTACCGTTTTAGTAATTCGATATTTGGCGGAAAGATTATAACCACTTACACCTGATAAAACATAATAAATATCCGCTTCCACAGTTTGACAGCTGTCAAAAAGTATTTCGATTGCTATATCCGCATAATTTAACAATTTCCATGGTATTTCTAATTTGACAACTGTCAAAAATATGTTGATAGTTATAATGATCTAAAAATAACAAAAGCGGCTGATTTTAGAATTTCACAACTTTTAGAGCGAAATAAGCACTTTTATAGATTGAGAGTTTTTGAAAAATTATGACAGATACAAATGCTGAAGCTGTTTCATATATAATTTGACATCTGTTGAAAACTTTTCATTTCGTCTCTTAAAAAAGTACTTAGGTACCGTTTTAATAATTCGATATTTGATAACAAGATTATAACCACTTATAACACTTATAAAACGTAATAAATATCTGTTTCTCCAGTTTGACAGCTGTCAAAAAGTATTTCGATTGCTATATCCGTACGATTTGACAACTTCCAACACAAATAACGTTTATAGCAGTTGAAACGGTAAAAGGGGACCTAATTAAGAAATAATTATTTTTACGATTTGACAGCTGTCAGAAATATTTTGATTTTACATCTTAAAACGTAATAAAGATCTGTTTGTACAGTTTGAAGGCCGTTGGAAGTATTTAAAACTGTCATATTGGTTAAAAAAATTCAAAATAGATGTTTGTATAGTTTGACAACTTTCACAAAAAATATAGCACTCGCAGGTATTGCGACAGAGAAAGAGGACGTGAATAAAGAATAATTGTGTTTATAATTTGAGATAAGAGAGAAACTATAAGGATAATAATTGGTAAAAAGAGCGAAAAAAATGACAGGTAGGAAACGACTATTTTTACAATTAGGCAGCTGTCAAAAATACTGTTACAATTGTTACAATGGTAAATATGCAATTTAAGAACTGTCAGAAAGATATTGATTTTAAAGCGGCCACCACAGATAAAACAAAAATCTTAAAAGAATTACTGTTTTCGTAATTTGACATTTGCTTCTTCTTATAGTTTGACAGCTGTCAAAAGTGTTGTCGATTGTCATATCGGTACAAAAAAGTGCTCGCATGATTTGATTATTTCACAAAAACAACACATTGACATCTAACAGAAGAAGTTTCTCCTAATTGATTTTATAATTTTACAACTCCCAAAAAAGTGCTTGTATAGTTTGACAGTTGAAAAATTATAGCAGGTGCCACTGATGAAAATAGTTAGAAAATAAGCCCTTTCACAGTTGGATAATTTTCACAAAAACATAATGCATGCAACTACTAAAACATTTAAAAACATTGAAGGCTTTCGGAAATATTTTGACAGTTACAAACTATCGGGAACTATCAAAAAAAAAAAAACAGCTGATTTTAAAATTTTGTGAGAGAAAATAATTGTTTTTATAGTTTGACAGCTTATTAAAAATGTATGACATATGCAAGTACCGAAACTGTAATTTGACAGTTGTCAGAAATATTTTCATTTTGACACTTGAAAAAAAACCTGTTTCAATAAGTCAGTATTTAGCAAAAAATTATACCACTGACGCCTGATAAAAATGTAATAATTGTCCGTTTTTACAGTTTGACAGCTGTCACAAGTATGTCGATTATCATATCCGCCAACAAAATTTACAGGTATTGAAACAGAGAGAAAGGATTTACATAAACAATGATAGCTGTTTGAAGTATTTTAAGTTTTATATCTTCTAAAACAAAAAGAAACAAATAAAGCATGCATAGTTTGACAGCTTTCAAAACAAACATATAAATATACTTACATACCGCGAACAGCTGTCAAAAATTAATTAATCGCTATCAGGATTGTAAAAAATAGTTTTACGATTTGACAGCTGTAAATTTAAGTTACAATATTTATAATTTGACATCTTGCGAAAAAATGATTAATTATATCTTTTAAACCCGCAATAAGTATTAAAGCCATAATAAAATATCTGATTTCACAATTTGACAATTTACGGAAAAAATTGCTAAATTTGACAGTTATCAGAAATATGTTGATTGCAAATGATAACTAAACAATATGATAGCTGTAGCACCTGCTAAAACAACCAAAAAAAAAACATATTTATACAAATTGACATGACAGCTGTCATATCAAAACTGAGCTGTCAAAAAGGGCTGCATTTTCTACATTTGACAATTCGAATTCTCAAATCTGAGGAATATATATTGCTTTTATAATTTCCAAGCTGTCAGAAATATTTTGACAGTTACACATTTTATAATTTGACAGCTTTTGATAGAAAATGGCAACTTATACTGTAACTAAATAGACACTGTATACAATGACGTAAACCAATCATTTCTAAACACAACTCTAGGTAATACTAATACATAAATGAAACATCTGCTTTACTCGGTTATTTTCGCCATAACGCCTTGGCTTTATTCATTTTTCGGGTAAAATCCAATACATACCTACCTTTTCAGTTAGAGAGATACCTCAGGGACACCCAATACGTTAAAAGGCGAACCGATATCGAACTCATTGTGTTCTTCGACCGGAAACCGAACTATTGTATGACGTAGGTCCTCCTTTCAATACTATTCTAGGATCTTTTGTTAACTCGGTACTACCTATTTGTAAAAATGTTTGGTTCACCAATAAAAATACCTGCGTTAAAGGGAGAGTGGTTGAAGGAAGGGGGGCGAGGAATTGCCACCAATTCCCAACACACGAATGTACGTACTATAGACAGAATACGTCTGATTTTTTCGGTAAAAGACCACAATGCTGTTCTCACCTTGATTCGGTGCCCGGTCCATTCATCAAGTTTTCTAAATGGACGTCTACGTAATATAATAGAGCTGTGTAGATGTAGACTTAAGGGAATGTTGTATAGAACGAGTAACAAATCCTTTTGTTTAAAAGTGAAACAATACATTATTTATGATTCCCTGTAACTACATAGAGGTTAACACATATTTAAAAATACGCACGAAAGTATTGTTCCATGAGAACCTAATGCAATATGCAGACCACGTTTTAAACCAGCCGAATATCGATAAGGATTCACGTTTGTGTTCTTTTTTTTGGTTTTTTCTATTTCTTCAAATCGGTGGATTTAATCGATGAAATTTTAAATAAATAAAATACTAGAATAAATACAATTCTTTTAGAATAAAATACTTTCTATTGCGTTAGCTACGTTAAAAGTGCATCATTAATCTGTGAAGGACAAGTCTATCATTAAAAAAAATGTCTAATAGACTCCCGTGGTTAGTGGAAACGTTTTCGACCATTTGAACTTCTAAAGGCGGATTGCAAGCAAGGTAAAATTACATTGACAAGCCATCAAAGAGAGTAATAGCGTACCATAGTAGATAGTAATAATCATATACAAAAACCTACTGTAGGAAAAATGATAGCGGCATATTAAACTGATGTTTTTTACTCCTTACAAGATTCGACATTCTTAAGGAGGAACTTCCTAGAAATATGGTGGCGTTCTATCTCCGTATAATATAAAGTTTAGTTTAAAATTATCTGTCAATTGTATAGATCTATTAAAGTCGTAAAAAAAAATCTTTCTATTTATATCGTTACGACGATTGTAAAGCAATTGTTTTATAAATTTGACAGCTGTCAAAAATTATATTGATAAGATTTATAAATTGACATCTGGCGAAAATATTATGACGGTTAACAGAGTAACAAACACCAGTTTCTACAATTTGACAGGTTTCAACAGCTCTTAAACTGTTAAATATGTCAAAACAAACAAATACCTTCATAATTTGACAACCTCCAGAGAAACTATAACGATCACAAAAGATTTGAAAGCTTGAAAAATACTTGCGCTTGTTAATTTAAGAACTGTCAGAAATATATTGATCTTAAAGCGGCCACCTCAGATAAAACAAAAATCTTAAAAGAATTACTGTTATCGTAAATTGACTTTTAGTAAAATAATATGACAGTTAAGTACATCTATTAAAATGACGAAAAAACAATTCTCAAAAAAAAGATCTATGTTTCTATAGCCGGATAATTTTTGAAAAATTCTGACAGGTATAAATGCTACAACAGTATTGCATATAATTTGACAGCTGTCAAAAATTCTTAGATAGTAAATCTTAAAAAAAAATATTGATACGATTTATAAGTTGATATCTGGCAAAAATATTATGACAGTTACATCTGTTAAAAGAGCAACAAAATACCATAGTCTCTACAGTTTGACAGGTTTTAACAGGTTTCCAAATGTTAAATAGACAAAAAAAAACAAATTAACTATACCCTCATAATTTGACAACCTCTAGAGAAACTATAACGGTAACAATTGTTAAAACGAGTGAAAAAAATGACTATTTTCACAATTTGACAGGTGTCAAAAATATTTGCAATTGTTAAAATGATGAAAAATACAATTTAAAAACTTTCAGAAATATATTGATTTTAAAGCGGACACCGCAGATAAAACAAGAATCTTAAAAGAATTACTGTTATCGTGAATTGACATTTAGTAAAATAATATGACAGTTAAGTACATCAGATACAAGTGCTACAGTTGTATTGCATATAATTTGACAGCTGTCAGGAATATTTCCATCTTTAATCTAAGAAAAAATATCAACTTTAGGAAAATAGTGCAATGTTCACAAGTGTTGGAACAATATAGAATAACTTATTTTTTTACAGTTTGACAGCTGTCATAAATATATTGACAGTTCGCGAGTATAAACAATAACCAATTTTGCAATTTTACCCTACTTATTAACTTAAAGAATCTTAAAAGAAATGCTTTTTATTGTTTGTCAGTAGTAACTGTTAAACATACAATTTGACAGTTCCCAGAGATTTTAAATCTTAATAAATTATTGCGCTTCCAATGTAATATCTAGCAAAAATACGTCTCTTTACAGTTTGGTAAATTTTAGACGTTTTTCAATTAACACAACTTGCTGCAAGTATTGAAACAATACTGTATTTCTAATTTGACAACTGTCAGAAATATTTTGACGGTCACAATTATCAAAATCATCAAAAACAACCGACTTTAGAATTTTCGAAATGAGCACTTTTATAGTTAAACAGGTTTTAAGAAATTATGACAGGCACAAATGCCGAAACTGTTTCAAACATAATTTGACAGCTATTGAAAACCTTTTTCATTTTGTCTCTTCAAAAAGTACCGTTTTAATAATTCGTAATAAACGTAATAAATATTTGTTTTTATAACTACAAACGCAAATAACTTTTATAAGAGCTGAAACGGTAAAAGGGGACGCAAATAAGAAATAATCGTTTTTACGTTTTGACAGCTGTCAGAAATATTTTAACAGTTCCAATTGTCGCTACTATAAACAATAATAATTTTGCAATTTTACCCTAGTTATTAACCTAAAGAACCTTACAAGAAATAACTTTTATTGTTTGACAGTTGAAATTGTTAAAACATACAATTTGACAGTTCACAGACATTTTAAATCTTAACAAATTATTACTCTTATAATGCAATATCTAGCAAAAATACATTTCTTTACAGTTTGGTATATTTTAGGGCGAAATGAGCACTTTTACAGTTTGATAGTTTTAAAAAAATTATGACAAATATAATTTGATAGCCGTTGAAAACCTTCTAATTTTGTTTTTTAAAGTTGAAAACCTTTTTTTAAGAATTCGATATTTGGCAAAAACATTATACCCGATAAAACGTAATAAATATCTCTTTTTACAGTTTGACAGCTGTCAAAAAGTATTTCGATTGCTATATCCGCACGATTTGACCACTTCAACGAAAAATAACGTTTATAAGGGCTGAAACAGTAAAAGGGGACGTAAATAAGAAATAATCGTTTTTACGTTTTGACAGCTGTCAGAAATATTTTGATCTTACTTCTTAAAACGTAATAAATAAATGTTTGTACAGTTTGCAACCTGTTGGAAGTATTTAAAATTGTCATATTGGTTAAAAAACGTGCAAAATAGTTGTTTGTATAGTTTGACAACTTTGACAAAAAAAAAATTTGTGTGCTTATAATTTGACAGCTGTCTTTCAACTTTTAACACATTAAATTGTAGGCGTAAAATTGAGGATATTCTCCTTTAAGAAACTTTAATTAATTATTCCTTCTAAATAATGTCTCCTTGTTAGTGCATGCTCATTCTAAAATATAATCTCCCTTCAGTGATAAGGACGGCACGAGAAACTAAAAAGGATAGCCAAACACCTGGTGAGACTGCACGGGGCGGAAGAATGTACATTGAACTGAATAATGTGATTTTGACATTTCTAAATAGCTTATAGGCTATACGGTGCGGTCAGCGTTACCCTCTGAGATGACCAGCGCACCTAAAACTGTTATAATCTTATTAAGACGTCTCGTTCAGGTATTTTCTAATAAATCTAGATTTTCATCGATATATAAAATTAAACGATTAATTCTAATATTATCGTAACTCCATTATATTTGATAATTCTAAATAATTGTTTCGATAATTGAAGTGCAGGTTGGATTATATGCGTACGAGACGTTTTTAGAACCCCTGGAATGTTCGGGGGAACCCACAGTGTGCTGGCGCTACAGCGCAGATTATATATGACTACAACTCACTCGGTTGAGACCGAGTTCAGCTTCTTGCCGCAACATAGAAACTTCAAACCTCGAAAATCCAAAACAAATATAGCCAGTGGCGGGTAGATGAGCTCACACGAATGGTGTTACGTTTAAGTTAGATGGACTCCGCCACTGTTACATCCATCTCGTATCATATATATGTTCACTTTTATTATCGACGATCTCACCAATAAAAGGTTAAACAGAAACGCGTGATTGTGTGATACTTTATTTGCTAGGGGTGCATAAAATATCCCTTTCCCCAACAAGATCTAAATCACGAAATAAAGCCCAGCACCGTTATAAATTTTAATTTTATTAACGCGCTAGAAATGCCCGCAAGCATCTCCCTTATTATATATATATATATATACATATTGGGAACGCAAAGCACGAACAAATTAATGATAAATCGTCCGCATTTATTTTACATTATTAAATCCGACACGTTAGCTTTTAAATACATCGCCAAGAACACCTGCAAATCGCGATTTTTCCCCTCGCAGAAACGAAAACAAAAAAATATATATAACGCACGTACTGGTGCAAAGAATTGACCCTGCGGCGCTCCCATTTTACGTTCCATCTCTCGAATGTCGTTCTAATATTTTACTATACTATATTATACGATGTCGGTAATTTTTCATTGTTGATATTAAGCTGTCGCCTTGTCAAAGTGACAAATGCGCTTCTGATATCCCCTACAATTTCATCTGTTAAATTGTCGCTTAGAGTGTGACGGTTGCAAATCCTGATCTCTTTCATTAAGCTACTCGTACAGCTCAAGTTTGTGCTGCACAAGAAATTTACACAAAATACTTAATACTTGCATAACATAATTAACGCCTTAGAACAAATGTTGCACATGAGTTGCATGCCTGTTTACACATTATCCTATTATGAAATGTAGCTGCATTGTACGAAATTTTTCAATCGTGCAATTTACATACATATACAGGGTGTCCAGACCATGCGAGGACGGAAGATGACGGCTTTATTATTACAGTTAGAGAAAAGTCGGAGCCGTAGTCTGATGGAGAAGGACAGAAGTGTCCACGGCTGTGGGACTGCTAACTGCTGTCCAGCGACAGGCGCTGCTGGAAATCACCGGAACAAGTAACAGCACAGGAACCGCATCCTTGGAGACCATTGTGGGCCTCCCTCCGCTGGAGCTTTACGTAAAGACGGAGACTATGGCTGCTATCCTTAGACTGAAAGCCAATAAAGTGTGGTACCTGGTCACAAAACAAGTCCAAGGAATGGTGGGAAAGATCGCCAGGACAAAGACAGGCTAAGGAGTTCCTAAGGGAACAGAGGCCTAAGTTTACTGAAGACATACTGAGTAAAGACAGGAAGACTGTCAAAATGATAGTAAGTCTGATGACCGGTCATTGCAGACTGAATAGGCATATGTTTAACATAGGCCTGGCAGAAAATGCTCTCTGCAGATTCTGTCAAGAGGAAGAAGAAACCCCAGTTCATGTTTTCTGCCACTGTGACGGCCTAGCGAGGACAAGGTTTCTAGTAATGGGGGTAGAGAACCCCACAGCCAACGGCTACACAAAAGAGCCGCTCCCAAAAATGATGTCTGATTAAGAAGGCGAAACTAGAGAGCGTTCTCTAAGGTAAAGCGGATCACAATAGACCTGTAAAGGTCGCGGTGAAACAGGCCCGCATGCCACCCCACTCCTAATCTAACCCTAACCTAACTGGGATAGCATGCCACACTGACACTACGGATACGGTACTGGACGGGCCTTTGTTGCAAATGCCAACGGACAGTACGGCACCCTAAATTATTTTCACTGAAAAGGTGAAAATCTCAATACCGAACAGAGACCAGCCACGGGGTGACTTCGTTGCCTCTGATAACTGGTTCATGGACGGATCCAAATCCAGTAAGGGCACAGGAGCCGGTATTTATGGTCTGAGCCCAAGACATAAGATATCCTTAAGCCTGGGAGAGCAGGCAGAAGTATTCGCTATTGCAGCCTGCGCAGAACTGATTGCAAAAGGAGGCTGCACGAAGAGAAAAATAAATATAATGACTGATAGTCAGGCCGCTATCAAGGCAGTTATCAGGTCAAAATAGCACCTCAATAAACTGGCACAAGACAACAAGGTGTCTTTGATCTGGGTGCCCGGACATGAGGATATTAGAGGCAATATAATAGCCGATGAACTAGCCAAGGAGGGTTCTAGGAAACACTTCATAGGACCAGAAGGGCCACTAGAAGGTCGACTTGGACTTGGTTAGATAAAGAAAGAGTAAGGAAATGGAGGTCGACTGAGGGTCAACTCCGTACTAAATCGCTAATAGGGGACGGGGACGCTAAGTTCTCTGAAAGCCTGATTAGACGCAATAAAAAAACAAGTTAAGACCATTATTGGGATGATAACTGGACACCGTCCCTTAAGGAAGCATCTATACAACACGGGTCGAGTGAGCGAACCCTGGTGCAGGAGTTGCGAGTTACAGGAGGTAACAAGTTTACATGTAATCTGCACATGTGAGGAACTGAAGGTACTCAGGCAGAAATATTTCGGAAAGGATCTACTGGAGCCTTCGAGGGTACTCAAGTTTCCAGTGGGGCAGGTTAAACTTCTCAACTGGAAATGAGGGATGGTACAAAGAGCACACAGCTCAAGTGCCTGGACTATAGGTGTCCAACTCTAACTGAATAGATAGATACAGATGTTGCTGGCGTTTCGTTGGTGGTCATTTTCATCTATTCTCCACCAATCAAGTATATTCTCAGAATTTTCTGCCCTAGGCTCATTTAAATATTTTTCAATTTCATACTTCCAAGGGTCTGACTTATCATTATTAGTTTTCTTAAATAGGTAAGTAATATCTAAATCAAATTCGTTATCTTCTTTTTTAAGACTCAGTGCTGGTGTTTGTTCTGGCATTGGATTCTGTAGATCATTCTCGAATTTATTAAAGTAGCTAGCTTTAAATATTTCTTCAAATTTTTGAACTGCCTTTGATTGTAGAAGCTTTCCCCATGAAGAAGAGGAAAATGCTTCGACTTTATGTCGAGGATCCAGAATAAGAACTACATAAACAATATATCAAATTTGTTTTGTTATAGTGTTTCAGTATTTTATCTCTTGCAGCTTGAATGCAGTAAATTATTTGCTCATCGGTAGCGTCTAAAAGTAAGTTGATTCCAATTACGACCAATGGGAGTGTGCAATAGTCTTCCCCTTCGAGCATTGAAGAAAGTGTTTTGACTTCTCAGAGACTGAGACAAAATTTACTGATGAGAAACCTATTCTTTATCTGATATCTCCCCAGTTGAATGCCATCTTGTAGGCACATCTAATTTTGACAATTTACGGCCTCGCAAGTACTATTAAGTTTAAGTTGCAATTGCTCTGAGTTTTGGATCTAATTTTACTTACAGGAGATTTGAAATCTAAATCATTTATATCATTTTCTGCTTCGATCTCATTATCCAAATACTCCAGATCCTTTTCAATGTCTAAACTGTTTCGATTTGGTTCAACAACTTTGATAAAATCCTAGACAGCTAAGTTTAGAATATGTGCGAAACATACAAAATGTTTATTTTTAGAATCAAAACCGGGAACTAAAGTTTTCAAACAACGCATCAGTAACGTTAATTATGTTATGAGGGCTTCCGGGTTTTGACCGCGTCATAGTAAAGTACATATATACAATATGAGTAAGTTGAATATATATTTTTCGTAATTTTTCTTTTTCATTTTTGTTTTATTTTATTTTATATTGTACATATGTACTTTACTATGACGCGGTCAAAACCCGGAAGCCCTCATAACAGAGACTCAGACCGTGGAAGCCTTCGATATCATTTAACAAACCTCCACGGGGAGGAAATTTTCCGTAAAACCCAAATCTTTTCTAAGCTACGCCCCAAACTATCTACCCTTCTGTGCACCCTTACCTTCTTGTCTCGCTGTCGCGACCATCAAGTTGTCTCAAAATTTCTCAAACTTTCTCACCACATCAGCACTTCAGTATCTCAATCTATCTTAAGACGAGCCAGCTTAGCACTCATCCGCGAACGTATCAAATATTGCCGTCGCGAATTAGATCTTGTATCCAGGAATCTTCTTTCCCTTCATTTAGAAGTCTCCAACACTCTGTCTGAAGATGATTGGTCCCTCTTAGATCGCATTTCTTCTATCCAAGCTCAAAGATCCTCAGAACGCATAAAGGAAAATCATATTCGAAAATTTCAATTGCTTGCTCCAAATAACAAAAAAATCGGAACCCATTCATCATCAAAAACGGTCAAAAATCTATCGTCGCACCTCCTGTCGGAAGCTGAAACTCTAGTATTATCCAAAGGTTAAAATTTCTCTGTGACTCCCAAAAGCATTCCAAAAGAGGACATCATCTCTTTGGTAGAATCATCCATTCGCACACTCCCTAAAGAAAATGCCGATATTATTCGTTTTGAAACAGCCAAACGTCTTTCTTCTGCTAAACCTCCTCAGCCAAACTTATCCAAAGTAGAACGTTCAGCCCTAGGTTCTCTCCGCGCCAACAAAAATATAGTAATTCTTCCTGCTGACAAAGGAAACACAACCGTCATTCTAGACAAGTCTCAGTACGTGGCCAAAATGTCAGATCTCTTACAAGATGGTAGCTACACCCAGTTGTTGCGTGACCCCACTTCGAAATTTGAACGGCAAATCTCTTCATTAATTAAATCCTCTGACATTCCTTCTGACATACAGAAACGGATACTGCCCAAGGAATCCAAGCCACCTAGGTTGTACGGTCTTCCAAAAATCCATAAGCAAAACCTACCTTTTCGACCCATAGTTAACACTATAGATTCGCCTACCTATAGCTTGGCCAAATATCTCGCTCATACTATTAAGAAATACACAGGCAATGCTCCTTCTCACATTCTAAATTCATCGCACTTTGTTAAACTCATTTCTGAAATCTCTATCGAACCCGAAGATCTTCTTGTCAGTTTTGATGTTACCTCACTCTTCACTAAAGTGCCTGTCGCCGATTCCGTCGCTATAATCCACCAATTATTGATCCAGAACAGCCAATCCCCAGATTTAGCCAAGTTAGTCGAGAAATGCCTTACTTCAACGTACTTTACCTTCCAGGGAAAATACTATCATCAAACCTCCGGCGCCGCTATGGGATCTCCACTTTCCCCGGTTGTAGCTAATATCTTCATGGAGGCTTTTGAGACCACTGTTTTAGAACATGCGAATTTAAAACCCAAAACTTGGTTAAGATATGTGGATGACACCTTCATTATCTGGCCACATGGCAAAAACACTCTGCCTACTTTCTTGGATCTCCTCAATAGTCAACACTCCGACATCAAGTTCACCATGGAGATTGAGAATAACGGTTCTCTGCCTTTCCTTGATGTGTTAGTTACTCGTTTACCAAATGGTCGTTTAGGTCACTCCGTGTACAGAAAACCCACACATACCGACCGATATCTTCATGCCAGCTCACATCATCATCCAGCACAAAAGCAATCGGTAATCGGCTCTCTAGTACATCGCGCGATCTCAATTTCCCAACCCGACAACATCGACAAAGAATTGAAACATGTGAAAACTGCTCTTTTACAGAATGGCTATACCTCCGGCAACATACAAAGGGTCATAAATAGGTACATTCATCCACGGTCTCCTAAGGTAGCACCAGAATCTAGTAATCAGCTAAGTACCATCGTTCTTCCCTACATCCATGGCGTTACAGATCACATCGGTAGAATTCTTCGTAAGCAAGATATCCAACCCATCTTTAAACCTTTAAACAAGATCTCCCAAATTCTTCCTTCGCCCAAGGACACTCGCCCTGCTCTCTCCCATAAAGGTATTTACAAAATTCCCTGTGACTGTGGCTCAGTGTACATTGGCGAAACTGGACGTTCTATTCAAACTAGAATCAAGGAACACCAACGGTACGTTAAGTCACGTTCCTCAACACACTCAGCCTTAGCCGAACACTTCATAGATACGGGCCATAAAATTTGTTTTGATCAGGTATCTGTTGTAAGCAAGTCTCATCGCTATTTTCCACGAAAGGTAAGGGAAGCTATCGAGATCCAGAGACATCCTCAAAATTTCAATTGCGATATTGGTTACCCACTCTCCAGCATTTGGAAACCCGTCCTTTCCGCTTCTTCGACCCGTGCTCACTGTTCCGCATCGTTGCCTCGCGCTCACCGTTCCGTTTCCCTGCACAATGGTATATGTACCCCTGCACGTCCATCTTCTCCTTGTCAGAAGGTTTTCGCCTCTAGCGTGGTTGACACGTCGAGTTACCGTGACCTTCTGGCGCCCCTCACCTAGTTTTGATCCTGAAGAAGCCACTTACATTAGTGGCGAAACGTCGAGTTTGAGTAAGTTGTATCATATTTTTCCTTTATAAATTTTTTTTTGTATATTATCCCTCTTCCCCCATTCGTTTGTAGGGAGATTTTTCTTGAAAACCATGAGCCTTTCGTTTCATGGGTTTTATCAGTATACCGAATTTGAAAGCGATATCTGAAATACACTTTAATTCTTGATCTGTTACTGGCTCCAAAACTAAATGCTGAGGATTCACTGGATAAGCTTTAGCAGTAATAGACGGTTTCTGTTTTGATGCTGGCAATTTAGTAGCTAAGGTTTGCAAAATGATTGTTAAAACCGACTGCCTGTTCCTCTGTATTTAATACAGACACATGGTGCGTTTAGTGTTAGAACTTATCGATCCCCCAATAAAAAAATATATACTAGTGCATATAATAGCACAATCAGTGAGATGATATGATTATCGTTAATATATCGAAAACTAGTAGATCGTAAGTAACCGGATCAAATTGGATTCGACCCTTTTAAATACAATAATATTCTAATTACCCTCAATGGTCGATCCTTAACAAATTTAATAGAAATAAACCAGTTCCTTTCAAAAGACAGATTCGAACTAGCTTTTTTTTTTGAACAAACATTTAAATCGACCTTGAATCATGGATACCATATGTTTCTTTTTCTAATTCCATCTACAGAAGAAATCTAACCGCAACTTTAACTTTAAATTTTGCCACGTCATCTCGACATCTTTTTTTTTTTATTATTTTATTTTCGGTGGAGAGTCTTTATTATAAAAGTCTCGCATCATTGGCAAGCAAACAATGACGTCTAACTCTTTGATAAAAATGTATACTCTATAAAAAGGTAGAGACCGCCGTAAAAAGACACGTAAGTAAAGAAAAAAATAAAGCGTTAAAAAAAGATGGGAAATATTCAAAATAGATAAATAAGACTCAAGTCTAAAGTATACGTATATATCAGTTCTTGTATTCTTCATGCTGCGGGGACAGTAAAATTTCTACATTACCGGCTGTCGTACTAACGCATAGAATCACGTTAGGACGGGGAAGAGGACCACAGAACTACTGCCCCCCGTTGTTAAGATATAAAAACACACGGTTCTTCTGTACCTTACAGTCCAACAACACAGAAAGATATCCACATAAATATTTAAAATTGATTTAATAGTGATTTTGAAGACACGTACCAGTTTGGGTTTTTATATGAAAACGTTATTTGTGGAATTCTCCCCCTTTTTGACGAAGAGAATGTCGCTTTATTAATTATCCCCTGTGCTTCTGATTGAGATAGTCAATGTAGAAGGTATCCAATCCTGGTCGAATTTAATGATTCCTATCGTTGTTGTGCAGCGTATCCACTTAAAATTATGGGAATCGTAGCGTCTAGTGCTGTTAGGATAAAAAATAAATCACACCAGCTCTTAGAAAAACAAACTAACAACAATAAATAATTTTTAGTAATCTGTGGGCAGTTGTTTCTATTAATTTCAAAAATTAATTAATCGGTACCAGTTATAGTTTGAGATCTTTTAAACCTCTAACAAGTTAGACGTTCTTTCACGGTTACAATCGCCAAAGCGGTGAGAAAGTGCTAAATTCGACAGCTGTCAGAAATATGTTGATTTTAAATGATAAAAACTGGTATGAAGATTACTATTATCACAATTTGACATCTGATACAGTAATACGATAGATACACCACCCCCTACAACCGTTTTTTTTTTTTTACAAATTGACAGCTGTCATAACAGCTTCCGTGACGTTATTCGAAACAGCGTAGCTTAAGAACTTTGAAGGAAAAAAATCTGCATGTTTAGATGGGTGTTTCCACAATTTGACAGCTAAATTAGAGATATTGTGACAGTTAGAACTCTATCGGACGTATTTTGACAGATACAAATGTCAGGAATAAATACTACTTTGCAATTGCTATATTGCTTTGCAATAATGATTACTATTGTCATAATTTGACATCTGATATAGTAATATGACAGTTACACCACCCGTTAAAACCAAAAAAAAACTACATGTTTTTTGTACAAATTGACAGCTGTCATTAGAGTTTCTGTGACGTTAGTCGAAATAGCACAGCTTAAGAACTTTGGACGAAAAAAATCTGCCAGTTTAGATGTGTGTTTCCGCAATTTGACAGCTAAATTAAAGATATTGTGACAGTTACAACTCAATTAACTGTCAAAAAAAATCTGGTTTTACGACGTTATATCTATCGGACATATTTCGACCGTTACGAAAATGAGGAATAAATACTGCTTTGTAACTGCTTGATTGTAAAAAAAATAGTTTTACGATTTGACAGGCGTCAATGTAAATTACCACATTTATAATTTGACATCTTCTAAATCTGTAACAACTGGTAATTGGTATAATGATTACTATCGTCATAATTTGACATCTAATATAGTAATATGACAGTCACACCACCCGCTGAAACCAAAAAAACTACATTCTTTCTTACAAAGTGACAGTTGTCATAAGAGTTGCAACTGTGACGTTAGCCTAAACAGCACAGCTTAAGAACTTTGGACGAAAAAAAATCTGCCAGTTTAGATGTGTGTTTCCGCAATTTGACAGCTAAATTAGAGATATTGTGACAGTTAGAACTCTATTAACTGTCAAAAAAAGCTGGTTTTACAACGTGACATCTATCGGACGTATTTGGACAGTTACGAAAATGAGGAATAAATACTACTTTGTAACTGCTTGATTGTAAAAAAAATAGTTTTGCGATTTGACAGGCGTCAATGTAATTACCACATTTATAATTTGACATCTTCTAAACCTTCAACAACTGCTAACTGCTATAATAATTACTATTGTCATAATTTGACATCTGAAACAGTAATAGCATAGCTTAAGATCTTTGGGGGAAAAAATCTGCCAGTTTAGATGGGTGTTTCCACAATTTGACAGCGAGATTAGAGATATTGTGGCAGTTACGACTATTAACTGTCAAAAAAAGCTGGTTTTACAACGTTGATATATTTTGACAGTTAGCATTGCCAAATTGGAGGTATAGATATTGCTTTGCAGCTGCTTGCAAATGTTATGTACTAACGATTGTTTCTGTTTTCCATTTGACAGCTGTCAGAAGTTTTTAAGTACTGTCCGCGTCACAAAAAAAACAGACATGTCTTATAACGACTCTTGACGTTAATTTAGTTTTGTAATTACTCCTGTTTGTCAATAATAATAGCCAAATCATACATCTGCCATTAATATCATATTTCTTCATTCAAATTGACATTGACAATCAACATTTTTCTTCAATAAGATGCAAGAGAGTACTGTCACAATATGTGTGTAGGTCTACATATTTTTCTGTAAAAAGAACGTCATGGCTTAATGAGGATATCAATAGAAGTTGTTACTACTGACAGATATGAAATTTGACAGCTGTTTCTACAAAATTGACAGCTGTCACAAATATCAGAACTGTCAAAAATAATAGTGTTCTAACCTCACAAAATTTTCGATTTCTCCAAGTCAATAGAATAGAGATAATGTTGGAAGAATTAATTAAACGGATTTCTCGTAAGAAGACTATGCAGGCAGCAGTCTCTAATTTAAACGCTGCTTTCGCCATGGACGTAGTTTTCGCGAAAGGCTGCCGTTGCTCATTAGGATATCGTTGACTTGGCGGGACTGCCACAGCTCCCCTTGCACCATTAACGAAAGAAACACGACTTATATAAACACGACCATTATAATAATTTCACAAACGAGCCCCATAAACATAAGAAATAACGCTACGGATGGACAAATATTGTTTTTAATGCATTTTTACGAAGGCAGAAAACAATAATTGTAAATAATATCGGTATATGCATAATCGAAATGAGACGGAAAAAGGTGTAATAACATACGTTTTAACTTGTTGAACAAGTCGTGGTACCTTCGCGTGCCAGAAAGAGATAGGGGATCCGACCAATATGAAATATTCCAAGTGGAGATGTGCAAGTTAAGGTTTGAAAAAGACGCGATTACGATTTTCAAATGGGTCCGATAAAGATGGCGAAATTCTGAAATTGATGGCCTCCTTTTTAATTTTATTCCTTCTGATATATATTTTTTTATTCTGCAGTATTCATTTTCCTTTGTTTTTTGGGCAATATTCGCAAGCAAGAATGAGACTGAAATTATTTATAAAAGCGACCTTTTATATAAATATATGAGTTAATTAGCATATTTGTGAAATCATATTTTTTTTTCACATTTACACACAAATATTTTACTTTATTTTAAATAGGACCGGTACATTTCGTCCTATTAACGAGTACAATACATCTTTCTAAAAATCATTATACAGCCGCTCAGAATTATGTAATATCATGTGGCAGAGCGTGAAAAACGTCTGTACTATACACAGCTGAGATAATCCGGTACTTACTGCCACGAACTTGTAACATTTCAATAGGCTTATGGTCCATGCGTGAGCAAATAAGGATAAAACGCCCAACCAGGTGTAGAATCCGTAATATGTTAAATTGTTTGACAACGCGAACGTAACTTACAGACTAAATATACAGTCTGTCTCGTATAGTTTCTACGTCCATTTAATTAACTGTATTCGATAAATTTATATCCTGCCAAATGGATTGATTTATTGGACATATTTGTAACAAATATAATTTGACAGGTGTCAAATTATATATATTAAATTATGACTGTTACTTTCATGGTTTGACAGCTCTGAAAAATATAACGTGTGTAAACGTTAACACTGCCAAAATAACAGTTTGAAGTGTTGAAGACAATAATTTGACAGCTAAATTAACGTCAAAAATCGTTATAAAACTTGCCCCGTTGTTTTTGTGACGTCAAATTGAAAACAGAAACAGTCGTTAGTACTTAACATTTGCAAGCAGTTGCAAATCAGTATTTATAGCTCGCATTTGGCAATTCTAACTGTCAAAATATGTCCGATAGACTTAACGTTGTAAAACCAGGATTTTTTGACAGTTAATAGAGTTGTAACTGTCACAATATCCCTAATTTAGCTGTCAAATTGCCGAAACACCCATCTAAACTGGCAGATTTTTCTCTTCAAAGTTCCTAAGCTATGCTGTTTCGGCTAACGTCACAGAAACTCTTATGACAGCTGTCGATTTGTAAAAAAAATATAGTTTTTTCGGTTTTAGCGGGTGGTTGTAACTGTCATATTACTATATCAGATGTCAAATTATGACAATAGTAATTATTATACCAGTTACCAGTTGTTAGGGGTTTAAAAGATGTCAAATTATACGTATGCGAACGTTGACACTGCCAAAATAACATATGCAAGCAATAGTTGTCTTATAATTTGACAGTTGTCGGAAACACAACTGATTTTAAAACTTGATAGTTCTCGGAGAAAACGAGTCGTTTCATATTATGACAAATTAAAAAAAATGCGACGCGTGCAATTGTTAAAGTTGTAAAACCAATAGTTTGACAGCTGTCAAAATTTCGAATCTTAAAAATCGACAGATTTTTACCATTTTTTTTTAAATTATGTTTGAATAAACTATAACGCGTGCAAGAGTGGAAATTGAGAGAAAAATAGAATTTGACAGCTGTCAAATAGTATGACCCGACAAATTTCAGAAAAAAATATAACGTTGTTTCAACGTTTTAAGCGAATGATAAAGGTAAAGATGGTTGTTTTTACGATTCGACGTCTGCAATTTGACAGTTTACAAACTATAATGCGTGGAGGTGTTGATAGCTGTCAAAAGAAATAATAAAAACTAACATAGATACAATACTGTTCTTACAATTTGACAGCTGCAAACGAAATATTTTGACAGTTACGATTATCGAAACACTAAAGAGCAACTTCTTTTGCAAATTTTTTACAGCTCTCAGGAAAAGAAAATACTGTTATTGTTTGACAGTTTAAAAAAAGGTTATATCTGTCAAACATGCTTTGATTTTAAATATTTTTTTACAGTTTGACACCCCTTAAATTATTGAAGTAGAAAAGAATCAACATAGACAAAAGACTGTTATTATAATTTGACAATTATCAGGACTATATTGGCGCTGAAACTGTAAGGAGCAATTGACTTTACAACTTGACGTGTGTCGGACATATTTTGACAGTTACTATAGTCAAATCTGAAGATTTTTTAAATAATTTGAGAGCTGTCAAAAGATTTTGCGAGTGCGTAGGCGTTGATTTTGTAAACAATATAATTTTGACAGCTGTCAAATAGTATAACCCGACAAGTTTGATAGAGATGATAGAGATTTTACGATTCAACGTCTGCAATTTAACTGTTTAAAAACTATAATGCATGGAGGTGTTGACAGCTGTCAAAATAAATAATAAAAATTAACAGCATACTTTGATAACATTTAAGAAAACAGTACAACGTCAGTGGCAGTGTTGGAACGGTGACACACATGACAGGTAAACAATAGCTGTTTTTAAATTTTGACAGCAATCGAAATATTTTAATAGTTACGATCATCGGAACTCTAAAAAGCAACTCATTTTACAAATTCTTACAGCTCTCAGGAAAAGGAAGTACTGTTATAGTTCCACAGTTGAAAAAAAAACTATAGCTGTCAAAAATGCTTTGATTTTTAGTATCTTTTTCCAGTTACGAGGACAGTTATTATAATTTGACAGTTATTAGGACTATTTTGGCATTGGAACCGTAAGGAACAACTCATTTTTACAACTTTACATCTGACGGACATATTTTGACAGTTACAATCGTCAAATCTGAAGACAATTACTGTTCTTTTTTTATAATTTGAGAGCTGTCAAACAGATTTGATAGCTATCAGCAAAAACATCAATTTTGGCAATTGTCAAATATGAGAAAAATATTTTCCGTATCTGTCAGAAATATTTCGACAGCTTTGGATGTGAAGCAGTGAAAAATTATAAATGACAGCTGTCAGAAATAATTTCACAGTCATAACCATCGAAACTCGAAAAAAGAAAACAATTGATTTAACAATTTTAAACTGCGAAAAATGCTTTGCTTATAAATAAAGAGGTTGGCTACATTATGTACAGTGAAAGAAGAAAGAAATGGGACAGTTGTGATGCTCTGAACGTCCCATTTCTTTTTTCACTGAGTGTACATAAAGTTTAAACTTTTCTGTAACGTATTTTAGTTAATTTCAACATTGTTATAATAATAATCATTAAAAAAATATGTTTATAGCGTGCAGATTTTGGTTAACCAGCCAGAAGATCCTGTTCTGTCCTGTCAGATTTTGTCCAATCGACTATAATATCTGGGAATGTTTCTATTCGAAAAATACATGTCGATTATTTTCGCTAATATAACTTTTTCATTGTAATAAAATGTGTTCCCCGGCTTGCTATGCTTGCAAAATCAAAAGAGCGTGAATATCATACGCTGAAATGCATCGCCGGTTCAGTACGAACTTTAATGCCGTAACTAAATTGTATTTCTGGGAGGAAAGCACGTCCTGTGCCAGTTGCGCCAGTTGTGTAGACGTAAAATTGCATTTTAAAACTATGAAACTGTCGCGTCCGGTATTTACTTGCAATAATTTTAAATATAATAGCTTATGCCAACATTTCACGCATTTTCTTTTGTGTTTTTCCCCGTTACCGCAAATCGCTAAAATTACTTGTTCAAACCTAGTATTTTAAAGCAATTATCTCGTTAATGGAGAACTCCCATCACCGTACAGGCTACCGTTTATACGAGAGCAGTTATAGACACTTCTCATTTCACTAATAAACCGTACTCATCGAAGTAGGTGCGTCTCTATGTGTGTATAAGTAGTACGTGGAGACCGCTATTAAGTCTTAACTAAGAAATTACAACTCTTGGGCTGGGCGCAACGCCCCTTTGGAAAATTAAACCACGAAGTCTAATTCAATTAACACATTTTACAAATTATATAATGAACAAGCTCAACGTGTACCGCTCTATCCCAACTCACTTAAGGCCGGTACGACGTCTCAACTACTGCATAACCTCATCCAGTGACTACACACACGGTTAACCTAACGTCATTATATCCGGTTATCTTCGTCTAATAGATTGTATATCTTAATGGATGTGATCTAGAGCATCTACAGGTTGGTTCGTCTACATGGACTCCATTTCCTCATATAAATTATTAATCTTATTACTCAAAAGAAAGATGATTAAATATTTTGTGGTGAACCTGATTGATTTTTGTACAATTTTTTACAGATTTTATCTTGGATTGAGCTGATTTTGATTTGGTTGGAAGAAGTCATTGATAGTACCAATATACAAGAATAAAGGAAATAAGAATAAATGCAATAATTACAGAGGAATATCCTTTCTAAGTACTGCAATACGAACACGTTTTTTGGTTTTCTGCAGCCATTAATTAATCCAAACGGGATATAAATTAGATTGAGATTGGCCTCTTGAGACTCTCATAGACGTCAACCTCTCTAATCGGTTGATATACCCTAACGAAGGTATGTAGTGTCAGCGGAACTATGCCATTAGAGCACCCACCCGGACAGAATCCGAGTGGCAACATAAAAAGAGAGAATCTGACGAACACAAGAGGTGTAGAGGTACAACTCGCACTAAAGTATACCTCGTTGCATCAAAATAAAATCGGAGTTTGAACTAGCGTTCATATCAGGTAGATCCTATTAAATTGGAAACAAAAAACTAGTAGAATCTATCGATTTGTCTGGAGAACTATGTTATTGAAAATGAAACTTAGCATTGCAATAAAGTTAAAATCGATAGATTCTACTATTACATCTAAGAAAATAATTTAAAATTATATATATATTAGCATAGGATGCTGACAATTTATCGCAAGCTCGAATCTTTTGTAGAGATTCATTTATTGGAGCATCAACAGCAAGAACATAGACGAAACAAACGTAGCTGTCATCCCGGAGAAATCGCAGTTTGCAGCCAAAATATCCGGTCGTTTGCAAGACAGTAATAGATATACAAATATGTAGATTAGAGCAAACATACCATTCCGACCAGTAGTCAACACGATAAAATCTTCTATAGGAACCGACCTACCAAACCATCTGCAGTAAGACAGAGATCTCCTTAAGTAGCTTAACACTTATTTCAAGACGTGGACCAACATTCAACTCAATACCCAAACCCTCTATAGGAAACGTCCTACTAAACCATCAACAATAAGAACAGTTCCAATATGAACGCTTTGTTTTGGCATTCTACAGCCATTAATTAATCTAAAAGGGGTATAAATTAGATTGAGACTATTCCTTTTGAGACCTTCAGGGACGTCAAGCCTCTCTAATCGGTTGATAGACCCTCACGAGGTTATGTGGCGTCAGCGGAACTATGCCATTAGAGCACCCACCCGGACAGAATCCAAGTGCCAACACAAAAAGAGAGAATCTGACGAACACAAGAGCTGTAGAGGGACAACTCGCACTAACGAACACCTCGTTGCATCAAAGCAAAATTTGAGTTCGAATTAGCGTTCGTATTAGGTAGTTCCTTTATTTAACGAAATACCCAAACCCTCTATAGGAAACGTCCTACCAAACCATCAGCAATAAGAACAGTTCTAATATGAACGCTTTGTTTTGGCATTTTACAGCCATTAATTAATCCAAACGGGATATAAATTAGATTGAGAATGTTCCTCTTGAGACTCTCACGGACGTCAAACCTCTCTAATCGTTTGATAGACCCTCACGAGGGTATGTGGCGTCAGCGGAACTGTGCCATTAGAGCACCCACCCGGACATAATCCGAGTGCCAACACAAAAAGAGAGAATCTGACGAACACAAGAGCTGTAGAGGTACAACTCGCACTAACGTACACCTCGTTGCATCAAAGCAAAATTTGACGTCGAACTAGCGTTCATATTAGGTAGTTCCTACTGTTACACCGCAGCCATCATCTCCAGTAATAAAGCGATTCGAAAATTTGCCACCTTCTTCCTTATATCGACCGAGAAAGGACAACACAACCCATCTTTCGATAACTGCCATTCGTAATTTCAAAAATTTCAGAAAAACGACAAGACATTCAATTCATCCGATGTCCCTTCGGTTGTCGACGAGCAACTGATCCGCTGTTTAAAGTTAGGTCGTTAAAATGTCATTATAATGTTAGTGTGACGTCAATGTGACGTCATCCGGAAGTTATTAAATAAATGTACATAATAATATTAATGATAATCATAATAATAATTGAAAGAAATAATTGAATAAATTACAGGCAGCAGAAATGAAATATGAATTGAGCTGATTTTGATCTACTAGTTCGAGTTAGTTTTGATGAGACCAATCGATCAGGATTAGAATTACCAAATTTAAAAACTACCAAATCTACGAATCTTAGAATAATCTAAATATCTAAACTACTGTTTAGGATTGGTCAAATTTAATGTTAGGATGATTTGACAGTCAAAATCATCAATATAAAGCTTTTATTACAATTTTATTACGGATTGTAGTTGATGAATGGTGGTAAGTTTCTCTGAACCGACCTCGTATATACATCCAAAGCCAGTATCCTACCTGCTCTCTCTCCGTTGCACCATAATTGCAGTATTCGATAATGAAAGATAAACCAAGGGGCTGGACGCATTAAAGCCAAACCGATAATCACGCTGCAGACGATATAACAATAACGGCAGGTCGGAAACTATCACCTTTAAAATGTAATAAGTGTCGGCAAAAATCGTTCTTGTGTTGAAGACGTGAACTTGCGCTCCACCTTCCTGCATGCAAGACATTTTTTTTTTCTCGTTTTAATTGTGATCGCCACCTTTTCCGTCTCTTCGTTTTTATTTCGCAAATACCGCTTTAACATATTTTGACATTGACGTTGACATTTCGGTATAACTAGCGTTCAGCCCCCGTTATCAAATTAAATCGCTGAACTCACTATAGTATATCCCTATTTTCCTAACTTAAGGATCTCAGCGTAAAATGTACTTGCGCTAGCGAGTCTGTCGCTTTTGACTTATGGCCCCTAATTTAAATAAACAAGTTCGCTACGGTCCCGCGAAGCGGCTATGATTGATACGATATTTGAACCATTGTAAGCGGGTCGCCATCATTAAGCAAAAAAAGTCCGTCTAATTAAGGAGGTACCGAGCGAAAGAACGAGTAGATTTGACGGCTATTTCCGTTAGATAGATGAGCAACAACTACCGAGATGCCAAGTCGGTGGACCCCAGTACCTCATGAGGTGGTTCAGTTTATTTTATTTTATTTTTTAATATCAGAAACGCGAACGTAATACTTACGAAAATAAAAAATTAAAGAAAAAAAAAACAACTCGAGCATGTTCCAATCGAATTTATGCAATTGAATTAATAATGGTTAGTATACAGGGTGTCACAATTCCTTTTTTCATTTTTCAATAATATAATCTAGCGATAGCCTATACAATTAAACACAAATTTCTTTAAGATATATTGATTTTGAGATAAACGTACATCTTGCGCCGCCAACTACGAGTTTTGGAAATTTTTTCCTGGAAAAATCAAATCATCAATGGTAGAGGTATAACGCCGCCAACTAGATGCCTTGTTCAACTTGACAGTCGTTGTTGGTATAAGGAACTTATTGTGACGCTTTATATACAGATCGGTTAAAAGATTACCGATCAAATCGATCCTTGTTATAATAATAAATCATAATAATTAGATTCGATAGTATTTTAAACGATCTGTATATATGTATAATAGAAGAGAACCCAGATACATATATATATATATATGTATATACATTCATCCAAAAAATAAACAAAGACTTCGGTGTTAGAAGCGATAGAAAACGAAACGAGATAGGAGAACAAAGACGGTCGTAGGAGAGAAAAAAAGACGCTGCTATCGATGGGGTACAATACCGCGCCAATGATTGTACCCTATCTATATTTTATCATCAAAGATAGCGGCTCAAACTATTCGAAAAACTTCTTCTAACTGAAGTTGACGGTTTCAAATGATGGATTGCCCCTTTCGATTGTGTACGGGTAGCTATTGTTCCCGGAATGGGGTGACTTCATTTATTTCAGTTGAGGATTTCTGTGTGTGACATATCTTGAACGTCCGTTCCTAGATTTTTTTTAAATTTATTGGAACTACGACTCCACAGAATTTAAACAAAGTTAGATCAATATTACAAAAAGTCACCCAAAAAATGGTCAAACTAAACAATAGTTAAAGAAACGATTTTATAATCACCAATACACTGTTTCACTAACATCATCGCTAGATCAATCTCTGCTAGATAAACGAGCAATTTTGGTTAGAGGGGGGCCACTTTCCTGAAGATTAAAGGCCTTAGAGGTACCTCCATTCTGTCTTAGACTAGAACAGGGGATTATTGAGACATTATGTAATATTTCGAAAACTTATTCTCGCTTAGGGTTGGCTCAAATTTCGTTAATAAATTCCTCTGTTTCTTCGGGGATAAAGATGACGAAATCGTACTATTGACACTACTCTGTAGACTTTAATTATGAATTAATCAAGTGAAAAAGAAAAATTGTCCGGGAGTACTAACTATTAAGAATTGCAACCAAAAAACTATTATTTTTCATAAAATTTTGATCTGGTCGATGTCGAAACTGCAGTTTTACGAGGAAAAAAATTGAAATAACACAGGCATGTTTGGTGCCGCGGCAGCCTCGCCAAAATATATCATTGTGTAGAATTTATTTAAATTTAAGATTTTAGCCTTAAAATCAACAAGTCTGCAGTTAATAATCTGAACGTTAAGGGTCGCCATTGCTTTAAAAAGTTTGGGAACCTCTGCCCTACAAAATGAAAGTGGTGATTTGTGACGTTATCTCTAAACTGCAGTAGTTCCCTTAAGAAGCATTTACATAAGTAAATTAAGAATTGTTATTGGTTCAATCAATATTTTTGAAGATTGGTTTATTATAATACGACTTTCAAAACTTAAAACCAAAAAAAAACACGCTAGAAAGAAGCTTGTGATCCCTCATAATTCAGCTTAACATCAGCTCCGCGAAGTTGGCACCACAGTGGTCAAAAATCGACAAAAATGTTAGAAAGGATTGACCATTTATTGAACATCAGCGATTTCGATTGAACACCTTTTGTTTAGGCTACAGCCACTATACCCATATTTTAGGATCTAATGGCGAAAATCCTAAAATTAGCCAATATAGACATTTTGTTCATCGGATATGATTGACCATCGTTTAACTACCTTTCACATTTTCAAAAATTAAAAAAAAATTTTTTTTTTCAGAAAAGGTGAAGCAAGCTCACAAAGAGTTAGAGGAACTGATCCTCTCATTATAAAACGTTTTTATGATGATATTGCCAAAATGTACGAAGACATGGGCATTGGCCGTAAAGATGGTGGCCTCCTATTTAACTGTAATGCAGCTTCGTTTTCTCACGATCCGAAGGATATGAAAATCGTGGAATTAGCCGCTGGAGCAGCTGGTGGGACAAAACTTCCGTCCTTCATTATTTTCACAGGAAAACAAATGTGGTCCACATGGATCCCACAACATGAATACCCTGGTATTTGCTATCCAGTTCAGGAAAAAGGTTGGACGGATGGAAATTTATTTGTCAAGTGGTTTACAGAATTGTTTCTGCCATTCATTCCTCCCAAAGAACAAAGACGAAAGAAGGTTTTCTCATTTTTTTGATGGGGTCATCTTTCATATTAGTTACAATCTAGTGAAACTTGCATGAGAAAATGACGTCGTGCTCGTTAAATTTCCACCATTTAATTCAGCCTCTTGACAAGACAGTTTTCAAGACTATTTAAACAGATTGGAATCAGCTTCTTATTGAGTATAACAAAAAGTTTCTTGGAAAATTATTGACAAAAGCGCAATTTGCTGAAATTATTGGTACTCTGTGGGACGAGTCCTTCAAGTCCAGGAATCTGAGGTCAACAGGACTGTTTCGCATAAACTTTAGTAGATTTTCAGAGACAGCTTTTGATCCAATCAAACTAGAAAAATTCAGGAACAATGAAACTAATGATGAGTCTAATCATTCAACTCAAAGACAGTCCTCGCATTCTCCTCAGCTTCTTCATCTCCAATAATTTCCGAAAATATTCCTGCTCCTAATCATAGGCTTACTGCAGCTGAAGTAGCTCATGTGAAAGACCAGAAAATGGAAAAACAAGCGGCAAGTTCCGAAACTAAAAAGAGGAAAGAAACAGGCAAGTTCAGGTTTGAATTCTTTATTAGGAAAAAAACTTTCTGAAACTGTTTCCGAAGTTGCAAAAACCTCGACACTGTGTCGCAAGGTGTCGGGTTGCACAGCGCCTGAAAGACGAAGTAGAAGCAAAGAAGGCCAAGATTTCCAGGAAGATAAGAAGGGAAAGGATAAAAATAAAATAAAGGAGAAGGGCAGTTCCCGAAGAATTATTTGAATCCGATGATGCTTCAGATGACTGGAGTGATATGGATGACTGTACCTTGAGTAATCTCCGTGATGATCAGGGATTTAGTGATCCTGATGATTCAGCAAACCAATTCACTTTAGAAGCTGAAAAATATTTTGCCGTTTATTATGACGTCAATTGGGTCGAATAATTTCCATAGCCGAAGACACTTGTGTAGTCAAGTTTCTGAAAGAAAATCTTGAAACGTTTGATTGGCCTCCTCACGATGACAAACAAGTGGTAAAAAAAGAATACGTATTCTTACTCTTAACAAGGGATGATTATATTGAAATTAAAAAAGCCTATTCTTTAATGAAAAATAAATATTTGTCCTCGTAATGTTGTTATGTCAAAAGTGATATTAAATATATCATAGTATTATCTCAAATGATGTTTAGTAACAGAATGTTAATTTTTTTTTATGTCTACACTCGTTCCATCATTTGTACTGGTTATCAATCTGGGACAACAAGCTATTTTGATCAGATTCCTTTTAATGGGAGCTTATGCGTTTGTGATTCCGATTTCTTCGTTGAGTTTAAAGTGCTATCGTTTGATCTATTTAATGCTCCAGCAACATTTTTATTTTTAATGGACTTAGTCTTTGGCTCATATCTACAACAACTTTGATCAGATTCATTTTGATGGAGCTTATGCGTTTGTGATTCCGATTTCTTCGTTGAGTTTAAATTGCTGCCGTTTGATCTATCTAATGCTCCAGCAACATTTTGATGTTTAATGGATTTGCTCTTTGGCTCATATCTACAACACCTTTGATCAGATTCATTTTGATGGAGCTTATGCGTTTGTGATTCCGATTTCTTCGTTGAGTTTAAAGTGCTGTCGTTTGATCTATTTAATGCTCCAGCAACATTTTGATATTTAATGGACTTGGTCATTGACTCATATCTACAACACCACAAAGTTTCCAGGAGATAGGAGCTTGAAGGTGACAAATCCGAAACGCCTCAACTGATGATGAAGATTATGAAAGGATTTGTAGAGGAAATGGAGGAATTTTGAGACTGAAGTCAATTTAAATAGTGTCTGGGATAGATAGAGCTGATGATCCACCTATGCTTAATACATAGAAAAATGAAAGAAGAAATAACGGACTGAACATGGGGTGGCAGCATTATTCGAGTACAACCGAGAATTTGACTGGTGCTTGTGTTGCAGGCTTTGCGGGCTATTCTTTCAAAACAATATTAAAAGAAAAGAGGCCACTATGATACAAAAATTTTGATCATTTCACTTGGAAATTGGAAAGATTAAAGACATAGAAAGAGAAAAAAAAACATCATAATCATCATAAATGGAATTCATAAACAAGACCAATAAGTAGAATTTAATCGAGCACCATCATTAATTCCTACACCTTCACCATTTTTAAAGCAAAAGGAAGGAAGACTCGCAAGTCCCCCTCCACCTCTCCCACCCCCTTCAACAGACACTCGAAAAATCAAGTTGGTGTTTCGACTTGAAAATAAAACAAAATCTGAAGTGAAATCCAAAAGTGAACTATTGCACACTTTTCGTTTTTTCCACTTCTCCAACTTCTCCCAATTCATGACACAATCGACGTCTTCAGTTGGGTGTATCATTTTCTTCGTCAGCTACTGCTACTGGAGGTCTACTAATGGATTTACGAAAATCTAGAATGCTTAAGTTTGGATTCGTTGATTTCTTTGTCTTTACTTCTCTTGTGTGTATTTATTGGAGTTGTCAAATCAATGTGATTATCGATAATTTCAGCCGAAACATCTGCCGAAACATTTGACATTTGTTACCTATTGAATAGTCGATTTGTAATAGTCGCTGATATCAAGATCCGGTACCTTTCATTGGTTAATTTCAACTTCAGTTGTGATTGTGATTTGACAAAATTTAAATTTCACAGGTGAAGGAAATAATCTAAACTATCGAAAAAGTTTTAAAAATAATATTTTTATGAAAGCGTTTTCTTGCTACTATCATTTCTAGCAGGCTTTGTTTTAAAAAATAAATAACGAAAGCCCCTCGAGGCTTTGACCAAATTAGCTTTTGGAAGACAGAACATGTAAACATTTATTTATAAAAAAAAACAAACGTAGAAATCATTAAATCGCAAATAACTCAACAAATTAACAAAGCTTAATTATCAAAAGAATTGTTCAAAGTGGTTTTCTTCGACTGCTAGAGAATCTCCCAAGTGATCTTGAAGATTTTTTTCGAGTGGTTTGTAAAGTTCGCACGGTAATGGAATTACAAGCTTTAGTTATTCTTGCCCTTAGTTCCTTCACAGTTTCTGGTTGACCTCTTATGAGGTCGTAAACTTGTGTTCCTAAAGTAAGTCGAGTTGTGTTAAGTCAAGACTTGGAGCAGGCCAATCCAACTATCAGTTAAACTATTCGTTTAAAAACTCTCTGATAATCGGTTGGTGCTTCATCCTGTTGCAATATTATTGCTCCGTTGCATCTCAAAGATCTATGTATTTGTGCTGGTTCAAATCTCTGTCAATAAAAAATTGCCCTATTAAGTGATTCCATAAAAGTCCAACCCACACGTTAACTTTTTCTCTTGCTCAAACCTGTCCGTTTTCTTTGTTAACTTTGCCATTTAATGTGAACGAACTTAAAAAATATTTCGATTCATTAATTTTTTCCATCCAAAATTCACAAAATTCCATTCTTGGAAAGTAATCAGGAGTTCCTGCACATTTTTGAACTTTTTCCATTTTTAAGGCTTTAAAGCAACTGCTTCATGAAGCGTGAAATTCTTCTGTCAGAGAAGTAAGTGTGGTGGTGGCTTCTTCTTCGACCGCCACACAGAAATTCATTCTTAAATGTTCTGTAGCAACAAATGTTCTGTAGCAAGTTTCTTTTCCGTTTTTTGTGCTCATGATGTAATATTTGAGTATTATAGTTCTAATGAATGCATGTTACAAGTTCAACACGTTCTTTAGCTGTGTAAAGAGACCTTTTTAAACAATTGTTCACAATAACCGAGTATTTGACAGAACTTGTGAATAAAATGACATATGTAAATTTTTGATCTGTCAGATTATGTTCATTACCTCCAAGCTTGAAGAGTAAAATTAGTCAAATAAAACTGCTTGTGGTTGTTCAAACAGTAGTAGACATTCTGTAGTCTCATTGGTGATTTATTACTAAAAGAAAAATGAAGACCAAATCTACATCGCATCATAAGCTAACAGGGAGAATAATTTTTACCAGGCAATTCCCTATGGCAAGAGTTAAAAAAACGTACTGTGTCCCAGCAAGGGTAACGAGGTACGGTATTGGGGAAACGGATGTACTTAGAAATTTGAAACAAAAAAATTGTTTAGGAAATTGGCTAAGAGAAAATGCTGGAAATTATTTTCGAGTTTCTGAAATGGCCTCCAAGGGGGCGTAATTGCCATCCTGAATTTTAAACCCCGTTTTCTGCAGAGTTTTCTTATATTAATGATAGTCATAGTGAATACTATTTTAAAGTTGAGACAAATTCAAATATTTTTTGTTAAATGCTTTTTGCTCTATCTCTAGAAAGAAAGTGGTGGGGGGCGCTAGAATATTTTCGGAAATAAATGTCGATAACTCTAAAAAGGCTGAACGTATTCTTAATAAACTTGGGAGTCGTTAAAAAGGGGGTTTTCCAGACTATCAATTGAACTGTGAGTGAGGTGATTGTGTTTGTTTACCTTGCCGCCAGATGGCGTTTTCTGACATAATCGCAAAAAAATTATGTTAGTGGACTAAGATATGAATAAAAGAAATTTATACTAAAAAAAGTACATTTTGGGAAGCATTTTCACTTTAAGGTTTGTTATTAATGTCTAATTATTTCTATTTTCCAAATAAAATGCTAATTTATTATTTGGGATGCCAAACGATATTTTAAATTGAAATAAAATTTTGTATTTAGGTATCTTTATTACTTTTTTTTACAATACCCTTAAGGACATTAATACTACGTTGTGATATTGTCACCCGTTTTCAAATATTTAGTGTTATCACATATTTTAGGTTTTTAGTCAATAATAGATTCTTGAGTACCAATTTTATTAATTATTGACGTAAGAAAACGTGCCTTTACAAACGAAAAGCCAACACGACGGATGTCCTGCACACTTTTCTCAACAAGTCAGGAATTTTTTAGATCAAGCTTATCCAAACCGTTGGGGATAGGAATGGGGCAGTTTGTTTCCATGGCCTGCCAGATGTCCAGACCTTACTGTCCTTGACTTTTACCTTTGGGGTAGAATAAATGAATTGTTTATCAGACTCGCCCCACTACCCCAGAAAACATGATTGATCGTATCCGAAATGCTGTAGCCAATATTTCAAGAGCTGAAATCAGCACAGCAGTATTAAATGCACGACACAGGATAAATTCCTGCATAGAAAATGACGGAATGCACTTTGAACATTTATAAACACTTTTTGATTTTCCTTTCAATCAACCTTGTTGTGTTTTATCATCCTCAAGTTATTAGTTTCCTAGATTCCATAATTCCCATAATTTATTGTTATTATTTTATAAGCATTGCGGATCGTTGGTTCCCACACTTATTATTTTATAATTGTTTTTGCCTGTTGGCTTTCGAAGGTATTGTAAAGAAAGTAACAAAGATAAATAACAAAATTTTATTTCGATTTAAAATATCGTTTGGCATTCCAAATAATAAATTAGAGTTAAATCACAGTTCAATTGATAGTCTAGGAAACCCCCTTTTTAACGACTCCCAAGTTTATTAAGATACGTTCAGCCTTTTTAAAGTTATCGACATTTATTTCCGAAAATATTCTGGCGCCCCCCACCACAAACAATATTTGAATTTGTTTCAGCTTTAAAATAGTATTCGCTGTGACTATCATTAATTTAAAATTCAGGATGGCAATTACGCCCTCTGGAGGCCATAAGTTCCAGCATTTTCTCTTAGCCGATATACTCAACAATTTTTTTGTTTCAAATTTCTAGGTACATCCGTTTCCCTAACACCGTACCTCGTCACCCTTGTTGGGACACCCGGTATATATAGATTGTTTGTTATTTTTTTTTCTTGTAATTCTGTATGTATAGTCAATAAACTCGTATTAATATTATTGTTATTGTGAGGACCTTTGCAGGAAAAGATCGTAAAAACTCCATTGCTAGATAAAGGGCCACATAATAGAGATACAGGGTTTCCACGGCCGAGTGGGACATAGGGAGAATACATGTAAAATCGGTTTTCGGTGAATATTATCTCCCTAATACTACTTCATCCAAATTTAAGTGCCGGATATTATAACTTGGTTAACAACGCACATTTCCACAATCATAGTACAAAGAAAGTCATTTTAATGAAGCCAAAAAAATTATTATTTTTAAACATATTGTACGTGAATTCCTAATAAGGCTTTTAATACGTCAGTTAGTGCAAGCGGCCGTGGCGTAGACGTTCACGCGTCGCCTTAATAACGTAAGACACAGATTGTTTGGGGTTCGAATCCGAGAAATGAATTTTATTTTTTTTTTTTTTAATCTTATTAAGTTTTGTTGTTTATTTTGACAAATGATTCGTCGTTAGTAACAATTAAAAATCGAATAATATTGCACGTGATCATTTTTTTTATCGTAAAAATTATTCATTATTTCCTTAATCCTCAAAAAATCGATTTTATAGTCTTCAAAATCTCTCATTTTTGTAATGTTATTGAATTTGTAGCATTATTATTGGAGATAAAAAATAAAAAATAAAACTAATGTGCCGGGATTCGAACCCTAAACAATCCTTGCATTTGCGTTATTAAGCCGTCGCGCGAACCATTACGCCACCGACGCTTGCACTAACTCACGTAAAAAAGCCTTATTAGGAATTCACGAACAATATGTTTAAAAATAATAATTTTTTGGCTTTATTAAAATGACTTTCTTTGTACTACGATTGTGGAAATGTTCGTTGTTAACCCAGTTATAATATCTGGCACTTAAATTTGGATGAAGTAGTATTAGGGAGATAATATTCACCGAAAATCGATTTTACATGTATTCTCCCTATGTCCCACTTGGCCGTGGAAACCCTGTATATGGACGAACAGCTCAACCTTAGCGAAAAGAAAGACCTCAGCAAAATAAACTACGCTTAAAACCAATTTAACATGATTCTTTACTCCAATAGTCTGAAAGTTTTGGCAAACAAACGATCAATCAATACAAAGCAGAGTAAAAACTTAGGCTCCTCACCATAAAAGAGTTGACATCCCCAGTCATCCTCTTAGAGGTTCATGAATTGCATTGCTTTACAAATATATCCAAACTTTCATCAATTATATTTTAAAATAAATATCTGTCTCCTTTTTTTAATTTCCTAGATATAAACACTATTTCACATTTACATTTCTCTCTTCTACGTGAAAGCGTGAATCCTTTCTGTGACAACGCACAGCTTGTGTCCATAAATCTCTAATTCATTAGAGCACCAAGTTACCGGACAGTCGGTCGTATATCATAGCAGAGAGAACTGAGTCTGAACAATAATATATTTATTCTATTACAGTGGACATTTCATAGTAAACGTGATCGGATTACAATTTATAAGTTGGACGTGTTTTTTCTCGTGCGTTTTAAGAAAGCAACCAACACAGTTTAGTCAACTTTAATAATCGTTAAACGTGGGTTCCTGCTATGATGGATGCACGTTCGATCTAAAAATTTTATTTGCACAACGTTGCCAACTCATTACGATCTTGTCGCAACGCGCATTAACATCGTAGATATAAAAAAAAATTAAAATCTAGACCACACGCAAGCAGAACTTTATCCAATTGTTACAGCATAATCAAATTAAGGTCAAAATCCTTACGGCACGGCGTTGTTAGATGTTTAAAATATTTACATCCGAAATATTACTTCCACTTCATTAAGCCTTTACAGTGTCGTGTCACTAAATCTTTTGTTGTACCATTCCTTTCATCTATTGGTGAAGGTGACTGTGCAATTTTTACCGATCCTATTTTATTTATTTATTTTTTGTCCTTATTCATTTCCATTCTTTAGCGAACGTGATTTGGTCGCCGCGATCATCTATTAGCAAATAACGCGTAGATACTTGTTTTTCCACGTTTGTGCCCGTCGAATCGTTAATGATAAACACAATAGATGACAGCGTTAAAATTACAGAAACGAGCGAGTGTAAAATCTAGCACCGCTTCACTAAATAAACTCATAGGGGAGAGCTCATGAATTTTTAATTTTTTTATGTTTATCTTCCAGGTTGAATGGGTGGAATTCCCTTGTGATGTAGATTGTGATGAATGTACGATGAGGATATCGAAAAGAATAAGTCTTTTGATATGATAAAACGTAATGACCTTCATATTTGTGACTTATTTAACGATGTTTGGTTTACTGGTTAAGTCCTAGTATTTTAAAAGCAATATCTGTAAACTTAGAAATTTAAATGAAGCTATGTGTAAATTTGTTTGTTAGTTGAAAATATTATAAAACAAATAAATTCTTAATTAGTATTACAAGTTTATAAAATTTGACAAAAATTTTTCGGATAATATTAATACCAAAGACCATAGTTGGAAAAATTTGGGGACTCAAACCGCATATGACATATTGGTTGTCTGGTCTGGTGTCCAAAATTACACAAAAGCATACCATAACTAACTTCTCTGATCCTGTGGTAAAAAAATCTATAAGGATCCCAAAAAACAGGAATCATCCACAGTAATGAATCTTGCTAGGATGGTCAAATTTGTCTCTGAAATGAGTTGTCGAATCTGCTTTTGCTTTAGTGTCAACAGTTTCGATACCCATCGTACATCGTCGACCTACTTCTTCGTGCAAAATGGTTTCTACGCTATCTGTTGATTCGCATGTTGTTGAAGATCATGCCGTGGATCAGATCGATGTTTTCTTTGCAAACAACATTTTTTGATCTCCCAGCCAAAAGCTTAAAATTGCTTGCCTAATTCTTCAGCATCTGAGATGAAGGTGCTGATTGACTCAGTACTTGTAGCATACCATAAATTTGGTCAACACTTTGTAGCATGTGACGCAATTAAGAGAGCACTATGAAAATCAACTCCATCTATATTAGGGACAATAATATCTGGGCTTTCAAGAAGCAGAAAATATAGTAATAAAGGAAAATAGGACCAGGATCAGCAATTTATCACATAAATGGTTGCTCTACATCTTGATCCAACAACTAAGCATCTTTAAATTAAAATTAAGGATTGACATTCAAACCTATTCGACATTTTAAGCCTAGTTTTAGCCCTAAATCTCTCCCACTCTCTTTAAACTTTTTAGTATCTATATTCAAAGAATGCTAAGTTAGAATTGATTGAGGCGGTGGTGACCTCTTGTGCCTCCTTTCCATACTCTAAGCAACGAATCTTGCTAAGAACGGTTTAGGACTTCCTTTAATTCTGGCCAAAGTCGTCTCCGAATCGTACTTTTGTTCTGACGACAATATTTTCGGTAACCCATCGTGCAGCCACCTTTTTGAGACCTAATTCTCTATGCAAAATGGTTTCTATATACTGAAAAGTTGCAAGTCTGAGCTGTGAATTTGACGGTAATTTGTCTTTCTAATCTTTCAGGATCATGCCATGGATCAGATCAATGTTTTCTTTGCAAACAACATTTTTTGGTCTCCCAGCCAAAAGCTTAAAATTGCTTGAACAATTCGTCAGTATCTGATATGAAGGTGCTGATTGACTCAGTACTTGTAGCATACCATAAATTTGGGCAACACTTTGTAGCATGTGACGCAATTAAGTGAGGACTATGAAGATCAACTCCATCAGGGACAATAATATCTGGGCTTTCAAGAAGCAGAAAATATAGTAATAAAGGAAAATAGGACCAGGATAAGCAATTTATCACATAAATGGTTGCTCTACATCTTGATCCAACAACTAAGCATCTTTAAATTAAAATTAAGGATTGACATTCAAACCTATTCGACATTTTAAGTCTAGTTTTAGCCCTAAATCTCTCCCACTCTCTTTAAACTTTTTAGTATCTATATTCAAAGAATGCTAAGTTAGAATTGATTGAGGCGGTGGTGACCTCTTGTGCCTCCTTTCCATGCTCTCAGCAACGAATCTTGCTAAGAAGTCTTTAGGACCTCCTTTAATGCTGGCCAAATTCGTCTTTGAATCGCACTTTTGTTCTGACGACAATATTTTCGGTAACACATCGTGCAGCCACCTTTTTGAGACCTAATTCTCTATGCAAAATGGTTTCTATATACTGAAAAGTTGCAAGTCTGAGCTGTGAATTTGACGGTAATTTGTCTTTCTAATCTTTCAGGATCATGCCATGGATCAGATCAATGTTTTCTTTGCAAACAACATTTTTTGATCTCCCAGCCAAAAGCTTAAAATTGCTTGCCTAATTCTTCAGCATCTGATATGAAGGTGCTGATTGACTCAGTACTTGTACCATACCATAAATTTGGGCAACACTTTGTAGCATGTGACGCAATTAAGTGAGGACTATGAAGATCAACTCCATCTATATCAGGGACAATAATATCTAGACTTTCAAGAAGCAGAAAATATAGTAATAAAGGAAAATAGGACCAGGATCAGCAATTTATCACATAAATGGTTGCTCTACATCTTGATCCAACAACTAAGTATCTTTAAATTAAAATTAAGGATTGACATTCAAACCTATTCGACATTTTAAGCCTAGTTTTAGCCCTAAATCTCCCCCATTCTCTTTAAACTTTTTAGTATCTATATTTAAAGAATGCTAAGTTAGAATTGATTGAGGGTGTGGTGACCTCTTGTGCCTCCTTTCCATACTCTAAGCAACGAATCTTCCTAAGAAGGGTTTAGGACTTCCTTTAATTCTGGCAAAATTCGTCTCTGAATCGTACTTTTGTTCTGACGACAATATTTTCGGTAACCCATCGTGCAGCCACCTTTTTGAAACCTAATTCTGAATAGTTGCAAGTCTGAGCTGTGAATTTGACGGTAATTTGTCTTTATAATCTTTCAGGATCATGTCATATGACCAGATCAATGTTTTTCTTTACGAACAACAGTTTGCTCGGCCGTCTGGCACTAACATCTTGCAAACTTAAAATCTCTTCCCCATTTCTTCATGTGAAGATGTAGATTCATCCAGGACTTGTACCATAGAAATGATTATGAAAAGACTTTGGTAGCACAAATGGATAAACTATGGAAACCATTCTATAAAGTATTTCTTGTGTCTGGAACTCCAAAGTGGGATGTGCAAGCCCGGTTTACCCACCAAAACATCTCTAACTTCGTCCTCGTCTATCCGGAACCATCTTTTTGGCATTACTTCAGTTAGCACGACCAGTCTCTCTCCATCCTTAGCTTTCTACGTCTGCCTTCAGTATTACCTCAAGGAGTTGTTGACTGTTCCTCTCTGCTTTTAAGCTCTCTCTATCGATGTTTTCTCTATCCGACAACAGATTATTAATAGAAGAGGAAGAAGATGTAGAAAGAATATTTATAAGAGCAGCTAAACAGAAAAAATCATCGAGGCGTCGAAGAGGTGATTAGCGAAGGAAAAAAACATCAAAATTGAAGAAGTAATGCAAGCATTTAGATCATCTCGATCTATGAAAGAAGTGACAGCAGAAACTGTCTCAGCTGCAGAAGTGGTATTGTTTATGTTTCAGGAAAATGCCAGGGACCAGATCGATGTTATTATAGTTTATCAACACAGAAAATATACCAATAAAGGATAGGAGATAAAACATAAAACAATATTGAGGGAATAGGACGAGGATCAGGTCTACTGATAGAAAATTATGGATTGAAATTCAATCCAAACGCTGAATTTTAGCCCTATCCTCCCTCTACACTAACACAAATTATTAAATCTTCATAAAACCAAAGACCAGCACAATACCCTCCTCAGATTCATATCCAAACTATTGTAGTCCTAAATCTTCCAACCTCTCTTGAAACTTTCTATCTATCGATGTTCAAACAATGCTACCTAAGTTAGAATTGATTGTGTTGGACGAGTAAATGATATACAGCAAAGGACTCAGAATACTATTTTGGGGTACACCAAACATAATGGAAAGCGGAGTGGAGAGAATCCCATCTTTATAAGTCTTCTTATTGTGTTTTAATTCCTCATTTCCTTGGTACTTGTTTTTGATTCTCCAACCTAACCATCAGCAATAAGAACAGTTCCAATTTCAATGCTTTTTTGGGCATTCTGTTGCCACTAATTAATTCAAACGAGATATAAATTGGATTAAGACTGATCTTTTGAGACTCTCATAGACGTCAGCCAATCAAATTGATTGATAGATCTCCAGAGGAGTGTCAGCGGAACTGTGCCATTAGAGCACTCCACACAGACCGAATCTGAGTGTCAAACAAAAACGGAGAATCGAACAAAAGTAAGAGCTGTATAGGCAGAACTCGCATTAAGATTTATCTCATTTAGGTTGCATCAAAGCAAAATTTGATTCATATTAGGTAGTTCTATCTTAATATGACGTCACATTGACGTTGATCTATAAAGGCTGTTCCAGTAAGTATAGTGTCCGGCCAAACTTCGTTGACAAACTCTTACTCTTACTCGTTGTCGCCTCAATCTTTTGTGCGAAATCCTCATCCAGATTTAGATTTTCCAACACCCAATCAGCGAAGCCATGTCGTTGGAAATGATCGTCTGTTGCTTCAGTTGAACCCTGTAGGGGTGAAGAATTACTCGAGGAATTATCGATTTATTTTTTCTCAATGATGTATACAAATTCCATCCTTCTATGTATTTATATAACTATATATATATTTATTTATAAAATTGACACTTCAGATGTTACCAATTCCTTTCTTACGGTAAAGAAAAAAAACATAGAAAAAACGTCAAGTTAAAATTAGAAATAATTAATAAACGACCTCCAATACGATCTCCTCACGATGTTCGGACACCGTTCAAACTTAATTAAAGTTGACTGCTACGAGAACATTTTTAGGAGTATTTCGTGGTCCGTGAACGGAATTAATAAACATCGAACGTTAAAAAATTACAAATTTCCGTCTCTAATGCGTACACATTTCCATTGAGTAATATCTATACGCACGTATGTACCTATACGAAAGCGAGAAAAACTAACGGGCACAAGATGTGACCTTGCGGTACGCCCGATTTGGTAATTTTTACGTAATATCACGGTTATATTTCGAGAAAGTTTACAGTTTATAGAAACGAGTCATATATACGTGTTCTACGTATACATATATATATCGAGTCCCTCTCAAAAGTTGTTGCATATCTTGTAACTATTAGTTTACAAAACAACTGACAAGACACCTATAAGATATATCCGTATAGTGTAACATAAACATATATGGTGTATACGTGTGTATAAGGAACTGTAGTGCCGGTATAGAATAAAAACATTGATGTGTACACCATCTGTCATGACTAATTAGGCGTTATTAGTATAGTAAATTGGAGTTATTTTTCAATCAAAACGGCCGTGAAAGTTAAAACGCCAAGATTCGATATTTAAGGTAGACAGAGACGGGCTAAGTCTGTATAAAAATGGTGCACTTTCTTCGGAATGTGTGTTAAATGCTGCTTCTTCAAAACAGATCAAATAAAATATATTCTTTTTAGAACAAAAAGGGGACAAACAGGTTGATAGGGTGACATAACCTAATTATATTAGTGCAGCAACTCCTTCAGGCTAATCCACAAAAAGTAGACACTTGATGGGGCACTTGAATCCACTTGGGTAGAGTCCAAGGGTTTCAGAATGTCACCATTCACCAAGACACCATCATGGAAACCATAGAGGACTTCATCGTCCGAACCGTCACCAAGACCATCGACACAATCCAGGGAACATACGAATCGGTGGTTAGACGCACGATAAAGCGTTACCACCCCCTACTACCTAGAGTCAACAAGTTTCACCTGAGTTGAAGATGGATCGAGATCTGGTCAACACCCTACCAGACGAAAGAGTCGATGGGATGTTCTCTGGCACAAATCTACAATCGATACAGACGATGAAATTAAATCTTGCATTCGGAGTTGTGCTGACGAGACTTCGGAGGTCGAAACCACCTGCTCTACTTCTAATTCTTAATCTATTTTTTGCTCACATTCGTTTGCAGGGTGATTTCCAATAATATACCTACGATGAGCACCTATTACAGGGTTTTTTTTGGTTTGGGAGGAGAGGGTGGCTCCTTTTTTGCATTTTTTCCTTTTAAATCCGGATTTTGTAACGTTTTTGCCATAGACCAGATGCAGATAAATTTTTCTTGGCCTTGCTTATTCTTCAAAGATTGCAAACTAGTTAGGAAAATAGATTTTGCTCCAAGAATAGCTATTTTTTTACCATAGTCTACGGTACACTTTTCTGCAAGCTTCCAAATAATTTTGAACTATTCCTAAACGTTCATAGTGAGCTTGCAAATGGATACTTTTATTAAAATGTTCCTCCAAATTTGTTTGATGGTAATCAAACAAATCGAGCAACTTTTATGATGATCTGGGAATTGAGGTTAACTGCAATAACGTATTGCAGATCCTTCTAGGATTTTTGCCCCACAAAACTCCTGGGAGAACTGTGTTAATTCAGGTTGTCCACCAGTGATTCACCCTCTCCAACTTGCCTAAAACCAATAACATTCAATATGCAGACATGAAAAGAAAATGTTGTGGAAAAAAATTCCATCACATTTTTAGAGCCCAACTTGTGGGAGAGGGGTGGTATCTCATCGTTCAAGTTCTTTTGGATATTATTTTAGGACATTTCTGTACCACATCTCGTCCAGAAGATCAGGAATCCAGTAATAGACTCCAATATGCAGATATGAAAAGAAAATGTTATGGAAAAAAATTCCATCACATTTTTAGAGCCTAACTTGTGGGAGGGAGGTGGTATCTCATCGTTCAAGTTCTTTTTGATGTTAGTTTAGGAAATTTCTGTGCCACATCTCGTCAAGAAGATCAGGAATCCAGTAATAGACTCCAATATGCAGATATGAAAAGAAAATGTTATGGAAAATAATTTCATCACATTTTTAGAGCCCAACTTGTGGGAGGGGGGTGGTATCTCATCGTTCAAGTTCTTTTTGATGTTATTTTAGGAAATTTCTGTACCACATCTCGTCAAGAAGATCAGGAATCCAGTAACAGACTCCAATAGGCAGATATGAAAAGAAAATGTTATGGAAAAGAATTTCATCACATTTTTAGAGCCCAACTTGTGGGAGGGAGGTGGTATCTCATCGCTCAAGTTCTATTTGATGTTATTTTAGGAAATTTCCGTACCACATCTCGTCAAGAAGATCAGGAATCCAGTAACAGACTCCAATATGCAGATATGAAAAGCAAATGTTATAGAAAAAAATTCCATCACATTTTTAGAGCCCAACTTGTGGGAGGGGGTGGTATCTTATCGTTCAAGTTCTATTTGATGTTATTTTAGGAAATTTCTGTACCACATCTCGTCAAGAAGATCAGGAATCCAGTAACAGACTCCAATATGCAGATATGAAAAGAAAATGTTATGGAAAAGAATTCCATCACATTTTTAGAGCCCAACTTGTGGGAGGGGGTTGTATCTCATCGTTCAAGTTCTTTTTGATGTTATTTCAGGAAATTTCCGTACCACATCTCGTCAAGAAGATCAGGAATCCAGTAACAGACTCCAATATGCAGATATGAAAAGAAAATGTTATGGAAAAGAATTTCATCACATTTTTAGAGCCCAACTTGTGGGAGGGAGGTGGTATCTCATCGTTCAAGTTCTTTTTGATGTTATTTTAGGAAATGTCTGTACCAGATCTCGTCAAGAAGATCAGGAATCCAGTAACAGACTCCAATATGCAGATATGAAAAGAAAATGTTATGGAAAAAAATTCCATCACATTTTTAGAGCCCAACTTGAGGGAGAGAGGGTGGGACGGCTTCTTGAGTAAAGAAGAAAGTCCAAAATAATAAATGCCAGCTCAAGATATCAACTCAATACAATCCTGTCCAATCCCTCCGTCAAAAATTCCATCTTTACGTCAGTACAGACGTAAGACGTGGATTCAATTCCGATGAAACTACGAAACAATTTTAATGCGTGCCTGTGTACGTTACACATAATTACACACACCGGTATTGTTTTAGGGGTTATTTAAAGGGGCGGGCCACCAAAACCAACTGGCGAACGGTAGCTGTACCTCGTTTCGGTAATTAAACAGTTGGGTAACGCCTAGGAGGATGCCTCTCTTGTCCCTGGTTCGGCGAAAGTATATATAATAGTAGATATCTGCGTTGTGGTGTCGACGTGTGCTATTCATGCGATTCCCCATACAAGAGTAATGCCCCTCCTCGGTCCGCGAAATGTGTCCGTGGGGTCTCCCCTTTCTACACGTGAGACGTGAGAGATACGAACGACCGTATAGGAGACAAGCACAAGATTGTATAATTAAATTTAATAACTACGCTGTTGATTTTCGACGTTTAAGTTTAGTTTTTTTTAAATTTATTTTAATATTGATGTTAGGAGCGACGTTTCCAGTAGATGAATCTCCCTTAAAATGCGGGTTGTTTCTTCTGTTTAGGTTGCCGTTTCTCAAGCTGAAGAGATCGATTGAAACCACCGCGTCATACGGCAACAATGAAGTCGCTAACAAAGATTAATGTTTTTAAATAGAAGTTGTCACTTTTTCTCTCTTCTTTCTCAAGCATCTTCTCCACCTTTTTTGAAGGAGAAGGGGGGAGAGGGTCTCACCTATTTATAAATGAATGTAAATATAAATCTACATGACTTCTTCTAGTTTGCAGTAATTAAATTATGCGAACAAAAAGAGCGTAGCCCAAAAGGAGACCCTGAAGCACACCAGTGATTATTTTTCAAACAAGTTCAAGATCGTGTTTTTGATTTGTCATCTGTCATTAACTGTTAATTTAATAAAGTGCTTGGACGAATTCTTCATGGAGTCTCCGATGGAACAAGACAATGGCTACTGCGCTTAGAGAAACCATTGCCTTCTTATGACATGATAAAGGGGTAATTGCAAAATAAATGGCTCCAAAAAAGGTACAGCAATCAGGAGAAATCTTGCAGCCTTCAGATAGTACCACTTCCAAACGGGTTCTGTCAGTTCTTACGACATTTTTTCCTGTATTTTCAAAATGGTAAGAAAAGACAAAAATAGAGGTCGCAAGGCTGTAGGGATTTGTGGCTCATCCTAAGAAGAAGCTCTAATATAATCAGTAAAAGAATCTGGCTACAATCAAGCAGGAAAACTGACGCAAACGAAATTGGAATTGGAATTGAAGTCAAAAACTCCAAAGGTTGTTCAGAAACATAACAAGTTAACAATAGAGGGCGCAAGGCTGTGGAGGCCTGAGTGGTAACTGAAGTACCTTACAAAGAAGATCTAACATAATTAATAGAAGAATCTGTCGACAACCAAGCAAGAAATGTTGCAAATAGGGAGTCCAACAGAGGATGAGGTGGTTCAGAAATGCAAAGAAGCTAAGGACTATAAGGGCTTGTTTGATGTAAGAAGAAGCTCTAGCATAACCAGTAAAAGAATCTGCCGACAAACAAGCAAGATAAGTCAAACAAAAGAAACGAATGAAAGTCAGCAATAGATGCTGCAATCCATGAGGGGCCTGTGTGATAACTGTCTCGCCCTCTAACACAATCATTAAAATAATCTGGCCATAATTCAGCAAGAAATGTTGCAGAAAGGGAGTTCTCTTTGAGGAAAGGAAGCCCAAAACAGGATGAGGTGGTTCAGAAATACAAAGAAGCTAAAGAGAGTCAGCTGCAGAGGTAGCAAGGCTATAGAGGATTATGTGATAACTGGCTTACTGTGCAACGAAGCCCTAACATAGTCAGTAAAAGAAACTGCCGATAATCAAGCGAAAAAAACGTCGCAAAAGGGAGTTCCTTTCGAGGAATAAAAAAGTCCAAAAACGAAGGAGCTGGTTCAAAAATACAAAGAAGCTAATGAGAGTTAGCAGCAGAGGTAGCAAGACTATAGATGCTTATGTGATAACTGGCTTACTGTACAAAGAAGCCCTAACATAGTCAGTAAAAGAAACTGCCGATAATCAAGCAAGAAAACGTCGCAAAGGGAGTTCCTTTCGAGGAATAAAAAAGTCCAAAAACGAAGGAGCTGGTTCAAAAATACAAAGAAGGTAATGAGAGTTAGCAGCAGAGGTAGCCAGGCTATAGAGGCTAATGTGATAACTGGCTTACTGTACAAAGAAGCCCTAACATAGTCAGTACAAGAAACTGCCGATAATCAAGCAAAAAAACGTCGCAAAAGGGAGTTCCTTTCGAGGAATAAAAAAGTCCAAAAACGAAGGAGCTGGTTCAAAAATACAAAGAAGCTAATGAGAGTTAGCAGCAGAGGTAGCAAGGCTATAGAGGCAAAGGAAGCAAAAGAGGCGAAGGAAAGTCAGCAATAGATGCTGCAAGCCTGGAGGAGCCTGATTGATAACTGTGTCACCCTATAAAGGAAGCTCTAACACAATTATTAAAAGAATCTGCCCATAATCGAGTAAGAAAGGTTGCAGAAAGGGAGTTCTCTTTGAGGAAAGGAAGCCCAAAACAGGATGAGGTGATTCAGAAATACAAAGAAGCTAAGGAGAGTCAGCTGCAGAGGTAGCAAGGCTATAGAGGCTTATGTGATAACTGGCTTATTGTACAAAGAAGCCCTAAAACGTCGCAAAAAAGGAAGTTCCTTTTATGGGAAAAAGTTAAAAGGAAGGTGATTGTGTTGGTGTTTCTGCTGAGGTTTTCCCAAGACCACAAAGGAGCCCTCAACTTTACCACATTTATAATCTTTTTCGTTTGGCAGGTAACTCGATTTTTAGAATCCCAATTATTGCTCGACAAAATGTTGATATTGAAACGTTCTTTTTGATAAAACGTGCTGGTTTGATTATCTTTCTTCTAAATATTGTACTTTTCTTAATAAATCTGGTAAATCTGCCTCTTCAAAATTTAGTATTCGTACACCTCTAATACTAGTAAATGAAATCACAAAACTCTATTCAAACTTTAAAGAAAAGATCCAGTCGGAATTACATCACTGAGATAAATAACCATCTCTAGGAATGTGACGTTGGTATATTAATATCTCCTCGTACGGCAAGAGTAAGAACATGACACTGAAACAGCTACCCTAATACTTCAGTTAACGGTTGTCCACCGAAACGGAAAGGAACATTGAAAAGATGGGTCTATTAATTTTACCTTTACATATTATTATTTTTTTCTTTTCTGTCTTTCGCTAGTATTACTGTTGTACTGTTAAGAGAACTTAGCGCTAGAATGATGCAAATCCTCGTAGGACGAACATGTACTCCGGTGAAACTCTAACGTTATTAAGTCGAGAAAGGAGATATACAAGCGAATGGGATGGAACAACTGGAAATATAATGCTTACAAGACAAGCGCTGTAAATCATTATGTATTTAGAATGTTTCAGAAATATTATACCAACTGTTATATAAAAATAACTTTAAATATAAAGATCAATTTGGTGTACAGTCAGTCGCATACGTTTTTGTACGACAACAATTGACCATTTAGGATGATTCTTTTTCATTGTTATGCAGGTAGGTATATTGTAAGGGTTGGGAGTTCACAATAGAAAATAAATTTAAATTAATATTTTATTTATTGTATCTCAAGTATTTATGGTTTATCAGAGTTATCCGAGGCATGAACTTGATCATCTTGTAGTTGTGTCAAATCAGAGGTTATGTTCGCTCATACCAGTCCTTCAAGAAAATCCTGAGCAAGCAGTCCTCGACAAAAATGGTCCTCACACACCTCATTAAAAAAAAAATTAAGATTAAGATCAGTACCTGACAGCTCACAGCTGATGAGGAGATAATAGGTGAAGAAGATGATGCAAATCGAAATATGGATTTAGATTTAAATGACCTTATCCTTGTCTAAAACTCAAGCCGAAGACCTAGATTCCAGGCTAAAGAATTGGAATTTTTAACAGAGTGAAACATGTATCGTTTTGCTCAATAACTACTCCTTTGATTCACTCAGCCAAAATGAAGGAATACGAAGACAAAATGAAGCTTATACGAGATAGCAGTGATAGGAAAAATCGTTGTGAAGAGAGAGGAAAAGTGGCTGCCCACTCTAGTAAAAAGAAAACTCTTTTCCTCGCATGCACATCAAGCTTGGATTAATGAAAGATTTCGTCAAAGGGATGGATTAAACTGATTGTAGATTTGGACATGTAAGGAGCAGTGCTGCTCAGTTGTTTCGAGATGGAAAATTTAATGAAGACCCAAACGGAATTGAAGAAGCTACCTTGCCATCTGTTAAGGAGAATTGTGGAATGCAACGTCAGATTTTTGGACTTGTGACATTTTTGACAGGACCATAATTTTATAAAGTTCAAAACTCTCTTTGAATGGTCGCTGCTTCTAAATCCAATCCATTTTCCACGAGCATATCCTTTATATTGTCTTGAATATATTCGAGGACCTCTGTTTATTTAAAGTTTGAACGGTTGCTCTTTAAGCCTGTTTTAGTACGCAAGTTCCTCAACTCGAGCAGGAGATCTGTCCTGATGTGTAATCAGATTCTCCGATCTGGAGGCCCTGTCTAAGGTCCTTCCTCGCCAGTGTCAGCGAATACTCACTAAGCGTCGAGAATCGTAAATCTTCCCAACCCCAACTCTTCTTCCCTCTCCCCTCTAATATATCAGCGCATTGGCGATAATAATAATAATTCATGCCTTAAAAAAAGCATCAGGGTTCGAATCCGGTATCGCTGGACTACGGAGCAAGTGTGATAGCCACTAGCCCGGTTGAGCCCGGATGAGCCAAGATGCTGGAACAATTATTCGGAGAAATCGATTCTGCAAAATGTTGAGACGCTTTACTTGGGAGATGCTAACACTAGACAAGGTTATCCTAAGTTAATACTGATCGATAGAAAAAATTGGAAGCGATATTTAATAAAATGCAGCCCAAACACCAGCGTTACGCCCAAATATGTAACGTCTGGTCATCATGGAAGATGTACACCCTCTATTATAATGGTAGTCAGAAAGGGAGGGGTGAGGGGCGGGTTATCGAGGCTCCATTCGTCCAAAGAAATAGTGCCCGATTAATCAAAATTCCAAAGCCAAAAATAGCGGTCGCAAGGCTGTAGGGATCTGTGGCTCACCCTAAAAAGAAGCTCTAACATAATCAGTAAAAGAATTTGCCGGAAACTAAGCAGGAAAAGTCACGAAAAGAAAATTGGAATTGGAATTCAGGAAAAAAACTCCAAAGATTGTTCAGAAACATAACAAGTCAACAATAGAGACCGCAAGGCTGTGGAGGCCTGCATACCTTACAAAGAAGACCTAACATAATTAGTAGAAGAATCTGTCAACAACCAAGCAAGAAACGTTGCAAAAAAGGGAGTCCAAAATAGGATGAGGTGGTTCAGAAATAGAAAGAAGCTAAGGAGGCTCAGCAACAGAAGCTGCAAGACTATAGAGGCTTGTTTGATGTAAGAAGGAGCTCTAGCATAACCAGTAGAAGAATCTTCTGACAACTAAGCAAGAAAAGTCACGCAAAAGAAACGAAGGATAGTCAGCAATAGATGCTGCAAGCCTGGAGGGGCCTGTGTGATAACTGTCTCACCCTATAAAGGAAGCTATAACACAATTATTAAAAGAATCTGCCCATAATCCCGCAAGAAAGGTTGCAGAAAGGGAGTTCTCTTTGAGGAAAGGAAGTCCAAAACAGGATGAGGTGGTTCAGAAATACAAAGAAGCTAAGGAGAGTCAGCAGCAGAGTTTGCAAGGCTATAGAGGCTTCTGTGATAACTGGCTTACTGTACAAAGAAGCCTTAACATAGTCAGTAAAAGAAACTGCCGATGATCAAGCAAAAAACGTCGCAAAAAGGAAGTTCCTTTTATGGGAAAAAAGCTCAAGTTTTCTGGAAGATTCTATTGGTGTTTCTGCTGAGGTTTTCCCAAGAGAACAAAGCAGCCCTCATTTTTACCACATTTGTAATATTTTGTAATATTTTCTACGCTACAAAATCCGATTCTAACATGAACGATTCGTATTCCAACCTTTAAAGTCGGATTCATTTGCACTTACGGTTAGAAACACATCAAATTCAATTAGAAAATTTACGTCTATTGACAGACATAATTTTCACCGTAAAATATACAAAATTACGAGCTACTTCCTTTCGAATATCGTCCCAACGGAGAGCATCATTCAACATTACCATAAATATGTATTCTAATCTTCTAATACCTGTCCGAAGTAACTATAATATTATAAGCGAAGTTTATTATAATTTCACAGAACTTAATTGAATTACAAAGCCTCCCGCAATCTTTTACAACATCTTACACATGCCATATTCAGTCAAAAAAAGGAGAAAAAAATTACATTCCTATAACAGCGACATCTTGCTGTGTTTGCCAGGATATTATTATTTATATTTACGCTGAATTATCATCCATATTCACGTTAATTTTTATTTAATCGGGATTATTTAGAATTCAATTTGAGTCCCTCCTCTTAAACGTATCATGTGACATGCATAATATTAAAAAAAAAATAAAAATAAATACAAGACATTAATGGTTAAACTAACCCTCTTCAATCAGGTCTTTAATAATATATCAAATTTGACGTCTACCTAAACGTCACATAGTCCACATCAATATTTCGAGTAAGCGTTATTTTATCCCGAGCGCAAAAACACATCGAATTTAAACATTAATAAATCCGCTCTATAGCTATTGTGACATGTACATTTCTGTCTGGCTAAGTCCGTGAAGGATTACTGTCACCTTTAAACCGTTTGTATGAACGTCATGTAGGGATTTGGTTCAACAGCTTTTCGGTAAGTTCTTTTTTCTTCTTCTTTTCGTCGTTTTGGGGGAGGGGAGGTAAGAGGGAGGGGAGGATGCGCGACGAATACACGAGATTTTCGTACTATACATACCTTCGTTTCTAAACCGATTTAGTTGATGGCTTCGGAGAAAAAAGGTCCTTTTTATGACAAGTTTCTTTCATGTAAATTTTTAATATGTATACGGGGTGTCTCACAAACTCCCTAATGTTACATCCTGTAGATATATATTCGTATATATTCATACATGTATTTATAGCGTCCATACACAATAGCCTCAAGTTCCTCATACATCGGTCTCTATTGTGTTATCTCCTAACACCCAACTTAACAACTTCGCATAACAGTTGGTGTTCCTCTCGCGTCGTAACACGACAATAAGAAAGACACGCTAAATTGGATTTACTTTCATGTAATCGCGATTTATGCCCAAAATCTATTATTACCATTGTCACAATGAATGCTGCCACATCAAAGAGCATAATGAACAAACATATAGGCCATTGTGTTGTATATATTTTATTATTGCTGGCGTTCAAAAGCGAATCGATGAATGCCAAATGCGATCCGTAATAATATCTAAGCCTTCATGTATGTGTATATACGAGGGCGACCTGAAATGTTTCCGCAATCTACTACTCTCTACTGTCAATAGTTGTTTCAAAATGTGTTTTATTTAGTAAGCAAATGGGTAAAAAGTCATACTTTGGTCAAATTTAGATCATATTTAGGTCATTTTAAGGCAATATTTTGGTCATACTCAGGTCATTTTAAGGTCATATTTTGCTCATTTTAAGGTCATACCTAGGTAAAAAATATGACCAAAATCTGACCTTAAAATTGCCAAAATATGATCTAAAATATGACTTATTAACATTGTGAAATGTGGGCAGTCATGTCTGTCGTCTAACGCAGTCACGCTTGATACTCAGTTGTCGAAAGAGGCCAAGATAGGTGTAAGTAAGTGTCAAAATTAATAATAAGCCGATTTTGCCACATAGATATCAAATGTGGTCAAGACAGTTGTTTAAAACGCTTAATATGGTAGAGATTGATACTTAATTGCCAAATATGGCCGGTTTTGACGTTCAAAATTAACAATAACGTAGAGTTTGATGTATAGATGTCAAATTTGGTCACACTAGGTGATTGAAACGTCAAACGTCAACGTTCGAAACGTCGAATAGAGCTGGGCTTGGAACGTAGATGTCAAACATGGTCGAATTGGACGATCACAACGTCCATTACGGTTGATTTTGACGTTTACATGTCAGGAATATCGAACGTCTTGATGCGAGACGTTTCCGGTGAGTTTGACGCATAGCAACAACGTTTAAATGTCAAACAACAACGGTATTGGTCGCTTTGAATGTCTAGCACGTCCACCTTCGGTTTTGACGTTCAAAATTAACAATAACGCCCAATTTGATATACAGATGTCAAATTAGGTGACTGAAACGTCTAACACGACCGAGTTATTTGACACTTAAATGTCAAATGTGGGTAAGCCAGGTTTTCAAAACATCAAATAAAGCCGCGTTTGGCGTTTAAACGTCAGACTTCACTGATTTAGACGTTCGAAACGTCGTATAGGGCTGGGTTTGAAACGTAGATGTCGAACGTGGTCGAGCTGTACGATCGCAACGTCCATTACGGTTGATTTTGACGTTTACAGGTCAGGAATATCGAACGTATTGATGCGAGACGTTTCCGTTGAGTTTGACGCATGGCAACAACGTTTAAATGTCAAACAACAACGGTATTGGTCGCTTTGAATGTCTAGCACGTCCAAGTTCGGTTTTGACGTTTAAAATTAACAATAACGCCCAGTTTGATATATGGATGTCAAATTAGGTGACTGAAACGTCTAACACGACCGAGTTTGACACTTAAATGTCAAATGTGGGTAAGCCAGGTTTTCAAAACATCAAATAAAGCCGCGTTTGGCGTTTAAATGTCAAACTTCACTGATTTAGACGTTCGAAACGTCGAACAAAGCTGTGTTTGAAACGTAGATGTCAAACGTGGTCGGCTTGGACGATCACAACGTCCATTACAGTTGATTTCCTGACGTTTACGTCAGGAATATCGAATGTATTGATGCGAGACGTTTGCGTTGAGTTTGACGCATAGCAACAAACTTTTAAATGTCAAACAACAACGGTGTTGGTTGTTTTGAATGTCTATAGCACGTCCACGTTTGATTTGACATTTAAATGTCATGTGTGAACGAGTTCGGTATTCAAAGTTCAAGTTTAACACTCAAGATGTTTATTACGGCTGAATTTGACAATTAATATCAAATATAACGGCACCGAATGTCCAAAACGTCCAATCGTCAAAATATAGTGAAGGTTGACATTTAAATTATCCGTTTTACGACCATAGTTTGACATTTAAACGTCAAATACGGCGACGATAAACGTATCAATGTTAACTACGACTGATTTCAACATTTAAACGTCAAAATAGACGACTAAATGTCCAACACATTCGATTTCGATACTTAAATATCTAGCGTGGCCGAGTTAAACGAATTCGATATTGAAATATGTAAAATGTGGCTGGAATCGCTGAGAGGAACGTCCAATAAGGCCGAATCTCTAATTTGACATGCAAGTTTTCCATTACGACTAAATCTGACATTTAAGTGTCAAATTTGACAGCGCTAAACGTTCGAAATGTTTATTAGAACCGAGTTTCGCACTTGAACGTTAATCTAGATGTTCTAGCCGTCTAATACTGTCACGTTTGACACTGGGATGTCAAACAAAACAGAATTAGGTGCTCAGCCTGTCAAATATGACCGAATTTAACTCGTAAGTGTTAAACACAGCTAGTTTAGACGTTCGAAATTAATAATAACACCGACTTTGACACATAGATGTCAAAATATAGCCGATTTTGACGTTCAAAACTAACAATACTGCCCAGTTTGATATGTAGATGTCAAATATGGTCAAATTAGGTGATTGAAACATCTAATACGACCGAGTTTGACACTTAAATGTCGAATGTGGAGAAGTTAGATTTTCAAAACACCAAATAAAGCCGCGTTTGTCGTTTAAATGACAAACTTCACTGATTTAGACGTTCGCAACGTCGAATAGGGCTGGTTTGAAAGTTGTCAAACAAGGCCGAGATAGGTGCTCAACATGTCTAATATATGGTCGAATTTAACTCCTAAGTGTCAAACACAACTAGTTTAGACGTTCAAAATTAATAATAACACCAATTTTGACATGTAGATATCAAATATGGGCGGTTTGGCGTTCAAAATTTACAATAACGCCGAGTTTGATGTATAGATGTCAAATGTGATCAAACTATTGTGATTGATACGTCTAACACGACCGAGTTTAACACTCAAATGTCAATTATGGGTAACCTAGATTGTAAAAATATCAAATAAAGTCGCGTTTGACGTTTAAATGTCAAACTTCACTGATTTAGACGTTTGAAACGTCCAGTTGGACGATCACAACGTCCATTACCGTTGATTTTGACGTTTATATGTCAAAAATGTCAAACGTATTGATGTGAGACGTTCAAACGACAACGTTTAAATGTCAAACAACAACGGTATTTGCATTTACCTTTCAAAGTCAGCTGTACTAAGTGTTTTGAATGTCTTGCTCGGTCGCGATTGACGGTCATTAGCCTTTTGGAGGTGTCAAAAATATTTTTTTGTGTTTTTTGTCGTTAACATGGGAGGAGGGGGGTTGGAGGGGGGGGGGGGGGTATTTGTAGTGTAAGACTGCTAAAGGAGCGTTAGGTACGTTTCGAAACCTTAAAATGACCAAATTATGACTTTAGAATGACCTACATTCAAACTTGTGTGTCCGACACTGCTTCAATTGCAGGACTTGAATTTCAAGCTTGTCCTACTAAAGGCACTGACTTTGAAGTTTTCACGGTTAGTAGGGCTCTCTCGCTTTACGATTGAGCTACCCTTCGCTGTTGGGACATAATCAGTAGCGCAACATTGTTAAATCCCTCGCAAGCCTGTTAAATAAGTCATTCCTCTTGTTGTCCTATAAAATTCAGAGAGATTCAAAAACTTTTATAAAAATGTACAGTTAAGATGATATTAATTGAAAACGTCGCATATTACCGAATAATATTTTACCAGCAAAAGTATTTAAATCCATCAAGTATAACGATGAAACCGTTCGTCATTTGTTTCGCGTCGTTTTGCGGTTTTTTCTACGACTGGTTCGACTAGACTAGAATCAGAAAGCGTA